>JAEQBH010004097.1:0-522633 GCA_016808115.1 Tetrastigma voinierianum
AGAGATTTCTTTTTATTTCTCTCTTGCTTTGATAATAGAGAGAGACTACATTTCTTTATGATTAAAACCACATTAATAAAACCATTTTCCTAGTGGTGGATCGGGGCTTCATTATGTTTTTGCTAAACACTCTCTAGGTCATTAATGACCAATGTGTCAGTACATGAGTTTTGGCTAGGAATTTCAAAATATATAAATTTACTAGAACTAAAGTGAACATCATCCTATACTGGGGTTGTGGAATATCATGGAATAGAGAGAAACAGGATTCTCTTGCTCATTAATTAAAAAACACACACACACACACACACACACACACACACACACACACACATATATATATATATATATATTTAAAAGGAAAATAGTAAATTCATAATATTCAACACTCCCCCTCAAGTTAGAGCATACAAGTAATGTGCATCGAGTTTGTCAAATGTACTTTATCAGAGGACCTTGAGAGACTCGCCAAAGGAAGATGTTTACCAGTTGGTCATTTGAATTGATGAAACTAGTAGCCACGAATCCTGATGTGATCTTCTCACTAATAGAGTGACAATCGACTTCAATATATTTGGTCATTTCATGGAAGACTGAATTAGACGCAATATGTAACGCAACTTAATTATCGCAAATGAGTTTAATTTGTTCATTATTTTCAAATCTCAACTCTTTGAGAAGATGTTTTAGCCATATGAGTTCACACATTGCCAGCCATAGCCTTCCGACACTCAACTTTAACACTGCACTCGACCACTACATCCTATTTCTACTCTCTGGATATTAGGTTACCTTCAATAAAAATTAAGATCCTAAAAGTGGAGCATCTATTCTCAGGGGTGAGCCTTCCTAGTCTACATCACTATAGTTAATGTGAAATGAGAGAAGAAAAGAATGCTCTTCTTTATTGAGTGAGTGAGTAAAATACAGTATAGGTCCTGCCTATTTATATAGGTCAGGAAGCCAAAAAAATGAAACAAATAAAAATACAAAAAGTAAGGAAAATAATGTGCAAGAAAGGAAGGAGATAAATTAGATAATATCCTACATCATCCTATGATTCTCAACACTCCCCCTCAAGCTAGAGAATATAGGTCATATGCACCAAGCTTGTTACATATGTACTTAATCAGAGAAGGTCCGGTCGAAAAGGTCTGTCGAGAGCCGCTCGACGATGAGGGTTTACGGCGGGTCCACCGAGAAGGTCCGAAGTGGAGAAAGCTCGACCTGAGAAGGCTTGCGGGTGAGGCTCGACGGCACGGAATAAGACCGCATAAGATCCGATGGAGAAGCGATGGTTCGCGGAGAAGGTTCACGAAGAAGGTCCAATGGAAAAAATCTGACGGAGAAGATCCGACGGAGAAGGTCCACCGGAGAACGGAGAAGTTTCGATAGAGAAGATCCACGAGTTCAACAAAAGGTTCGACGAAGAAGATTGACGAAGAAGCGTGAGAAGGTCCGACGGGAGAAGCCGACGTGGAGAAGATCCTACGGAGAAGGTCGGACGGAGAAGATCTGACAAAGAAGGCCCATTGGAGAAGATCTGTCAGAGAAGGCCTGTTGGAGAAGGTTCGCCGGAGAAGATGACTCACTCCATAACTAACCATGACTTTGATGCACTATGTGAAATGAGAGAAGGAAATAATGTTTTTCTTCATTGAATGAGTGGAATGTGTAAAATACAAGATAGGTCCTACCTATTTATATGTGGGTCGTGAAGACACAAAATGAAACAAATACAATACAAATGAAGAAAATATCAAAGTAAGAAAGGAAGGAGATAAACCGTGATAATATCTTAAGAATATCTTATGATTCTCAACAGCTAACAACTTAGGTATGACCTTTCTTCTCATACAACACAATTTTTGTCTTAGTGTTCATTTGGACATAGCGAGAATACGAATAATGACATTATACATATCACAGATTTAGAACCGACAATCCACACTCATAGGGAAAGAAAATGTTTGGTTGAAAGGATGGGAGGTAGTTGAGTTTAACTTACAAGTCGTCAATATTTCTAGGATCTCGTGAGGCTCCCTGCCTTGGTACAAGTTTCCACATTCAGATCCATAGGGAGTGTCCACAGTTTAAAGTGTAGTATACATGTTCTTCCAAGATGTCTAAAGTATACTCTCTCCTGAGAAATGGCTACATCGGGACTAGATTGAGTTACCTTAATGCCTAGAAAGTACTCGATTTTCCCTAAGCCTTTCATTTGAAAATGGTTAAATAGGCATTGCTTTAGTTTTTGAATGCCATCCTAACCACTGCATGTAATGAGACGATATCATCTACATAAACAACCAAGTAAATGCAGTGCCCTGAAGAATTATGATGATAAAAGATTGAATGGTTTGTTGTTCTACGAATCATGCCAAACTCCTAAATCACTAAACTAAATCGACCAAACTATGGTTGAGAAGAGTATTTCAAACCCTATAAAGAATGACGTAACTTGCACACAGATCCAAGTTCCCCATGAGCAACAAAACCAAGTGGTTGCTCCATATACACTTCCTCAGCAAGATCACCATAAAGGAATGTGTTTTTGATATCGTACTAATAAAGGGGTCAGGAACACATAACAAGCATGGAGAGAAGCAGGTTGACATAAGCAATCTTGGTCAGACAGAACCTAAACTAAATATTTAGAAAATAGGAAACAACAAGATTGACTCAAGCAACTAAATCCTTGAAGATTTGAATAAAAATTAAAAGATAAAGCTTCCTAATCACCTAGCATTTTGGAATTTTGAAAAAAATATATATTAGTAAACTAAAACATAAAACAAACTTGATGTCTACACACCCTTAATTTGGGGTAAAATGCCCAATAGCCCTAATTTGTATGTTAGATCCTCAAAGTTTTGTCTTGATAGGCCTTTTGTTAAGATGTTCTGTAGTTCTGCCTCGTAGTGCTTTTTTTCCTGATAAGTGAGAGTAACCAAATTATGAAGGGGCATTAAAAAAGGCACCCCTAAATAGTGGTCCGAGATTACAAGAGCGAAATACTCACCCCCACCGTGCCACAAGTAAAACGATATGCAAAAAAACCCGATTCTCTCAACTAGAAGCCGCCTAATAAAAAAGTTTAACTTAAGTCAAAAGACTATCAATTATAAAAAAATTTAGTTTCTAACTAATGAAGAAGACACAAAATGCTTGAGTCTTATATGGAAAGCGCTCATTTGTAAAAGCTATATTATTCAACGCCTTCAAATCATTCAAAATAAAAATAATGGACCCGCTTTCCAATTTTTTGCTACTCTTTGTTGCTTTATAAGAATGTGGGTGATATATATTAAACATTCTTCTATGAGGTGTGTCACAAAACTTTGAAAGCTTTTAAGATAATGGGGAGGACGGTGGAGGTAGCCCTCAGCATAGAGGCCTAACCAATCTTAGTAATCAACCAATGCGAACACTAATCTCGATCATCCAAGGATGAAAATAATGGTAAATGACAAGACAACATCTATCGCTTCAGTCTTCCTCGTGATTTTGAGAATCTCTCAGAGAACTTTATGGAAATAAAAACGGATCAAAAGGGAAAATGAAATTCTTTGTCATTTCTATCAACAATGAGATGAATTCTTGTCTTCATATCCATATGTTTTCAAGTTCAATTTACTTGTACTTTCTTCATTTCACTTCCAATTATGGAGATTTCTTTCCATTCAAAGTTGGGATGGCTGCAAACTTTAAGGGACTTTTGTGCCGACTAATCACAAGGAGAAGAGGTAAAGAATAGATTTGCATTTCCAGAAGCTTGATGCGCTTGTATTTTTCTTATGCTATTAAATTTGTGCTTCTTTTGTAATATTTTTATGGAAGAAGCTTTACCTAAATAAGATTTTATTCTCATTTTACTTCTCGTTTGTTATGAAATTGACATAGTTTGTTTGTCTATCTATTACATCATCCGGGATTTATCATTTGCAAATATTTCCTATTTCGGGTCTGATACAAATTATTTCCTATTTGGCCTTCAATAAGCCAATTACTTATCCTTAATTATGTACCCATGCATACATATGTACCTATATATACATGCAACCTTTACATGTATGTGCATATCTCGCATACCTATGTGCCTATGTACATATACATATGTACTTCTTGTGTACAAGTAGACATGTATTCATATGTATATACCAACATATCGAGATACATGAATATGCGATATACTACTTAATCGTGAAATGTACATTTGTACTTGTATTGTAGATGTACATACTTTTTTTTTTTTAGATACATACAAATATAGCCTTTAAAGACCTAGTCATTCTTAGAATCTTCAAGGACCTCATCTAATTTTTAGCTAAATGGATAAAAGAAATCAAGTCCTTTGTATGTATGTGATTCATACGTAAGATGGATGTGGCTAAAGAAATTAAGTAAATTGGAATTTCTTGCTATTGGTTTCACAAATGATGGCATTCGAGAAGTGATTGGTTGGTTAAAATGATGCATCTCAACAGCTTAAGTTCTTCTGCTCTTATCAATGAAAACCCTAACCATGTTTTTTTTCAAGGCACTAGGGGTTAAGACAAGGGGACCCTTCTCCTTATTTATTTGTGATTGCCATGGAGATATTTAGTTGTCTTCCAGAGTGAAGTGGGTCAGCATCTTTTCGAGTGGCTTAACGAGGGGCAGGGGTGAGAGGGGATTGGACTGTCCCATTTATTTAGTGTTTTGTTTTTCTTCTCTGCTACACCACAAGCATAATCACTCTCTCCTCATAATCTAAATCCCGATTAAAACCCAAGAGAATATTTAACCGTCAAGACAACCTCACTTCACTTATAGAGTTACACTAACTATTTTATTTATTTATTTTTTACTACTTTGGAATGAATATAATAAGGAGATGAGGTCTCTATTTATAAGCTACTATTACTACCAAATTTCCCTATAAATCACACATTATTGCCAACATATAAATAACATGATTCTAACTTACTTCATGCAAATCACATGCTATTGCCAAATATAAATAGCAACATATTGGAAACACACAACCCGATTGGTCATGCCCATTATTTCTCATCGAACATTCTTTTTATATATAATACACACATGGCTGTGAGAGCTTCTGTGTGCATTCCACATCCTTAAATCAAAGACTTCACTGCAAACAGTCCCGCGCTTTATCTGTATGACTTTTAGAGTATATAATTTGATGGCTAATTGTTTAAGTAACCTAATAATGTCATGAACCTCTACCAAGCTTCATTTCTTCTCAGATTAAGTACAATTTGTAAACCTTATGTATCCAAAGATATGATATTATTTCTTTCTCGTGAAAGGTCCTAAGTTTCAACATATGACGGGACACCTATTGCATATGTCAGTGACGCCTACGTAAACAAAGAAGAATCTTTCAATATATTCACAATTAGATGTCTCAAGATCATATACTTTGCATTACTAGTTTCAATAAGGTGGCTTTGAGTTATGTTTTCAAGACATGCACTGAGGAACATATCTACAACATCACTATATGTCAGGTGTTGAATCCTCACAAACATTATCGCTACTTGGAAAATAAGGAAGTCGTAATGTCTCATTGATTTACATAGTTTGAAATATATACAAGATAAGCCGAAAGCACTAAATTAGAATAACTATCACCCCCTAGAATACAAGAGTTGACTACACCTAAATTATAGTTAATCAATCCCTATAAATCAGCAAATGATTGTTGCTGATTTATTTTTCATTTATTGTCAAATTATTCTCCTTTCCAAATATTCTCTTTTCCCACACTCCCTCGTCGGCCCCCGAAGATGTCTTCCATGGCTAGCCATGGTCGCCTTTTTGAACTCGCTTCTTGGTAGTCCTTTAGCCAATGTTCGCAACCCTCGTTTATCTCTGTTGGGACATAGGTCATACAAATTCTCCACTTTCTTTTTTTCCCTTGATGAAGTGCTTATCTACCTCAACATGTTTTGTTCTATCATGAAAGAATTAGGCTGTGTGCTATCGAGATCGGCTTCGCCTTGTTATCACAAAGACGCCTTATGGGAGATTGGCTTGCTACCTTTAGTTCATCAAGGATTCTTTAATCAATAATACTTCACATATACCACGAAAGCAACTCCATCTAAATTCCGCCTTCGCGATCGCTTCCTCACCACCACATTCGTCTCTACCGCACCATGTAACTAAATTACCTCCAACGAATGTGCAATTGCCAGAGGTCGATCGTCTATCGGTCAAGCTACTAGCCCAATCAACGTCTGTATAAACCTCAACTTGTAGATGACTATTCTTTTCAAACAATAATCCTTTTCCTGGCGATCCCTTTAAATACTCAATATCCGACATATGCGCTTTAAAAGTGTTCTAACCCCGTGAGTGCATGAATTGGCTTACTACACCTACAACAAAAGCTATATCTGGAAGAGTGTGTGATAGGTAACAAGCTCCACAACCACTTCTTTGAAATCGCTTCCTTGTTCTTTCACTTCGCCGTTTGGCAAAGTTGAAGCTTCAAATTGTGTCAATTGGTGTCTCACCGCTTTACAACCAAGTAATCCCGCTATGACACAGTCACATATTTATGTCAGATGCGATACCCATCTTCGATCTGCAAATTCCATTCCGCGGAAGCGTACTCCTTAGGCCCCCAAATCTTTAATTCAAAATCACTAGCAAGAACTCTCTGATGAGCTTTTTGCTCATTATACATCACTGATAGAATTATGTCAACAACATAAACATCAATAGAGGATTCCTATGTTTTATGCAGATGAACGATTTGATTTAGGTACACATTTTATTATATGCAATGAGGTCAAACGTCATGCGATTGTTTGCGATCTGAGCTTTTTTGAACTGTGTTGAAACTTTATGGCTATTTCTTCCAAACCATCAAACCACAGATCACTGAATCTCAACTTATCAACTAGTGGGGTGGCACATTTGCTGTGATAGGTAGAATATGAATGATTTGATTTTTGCACAAGAACAAATGTTCGATAATCAATCCCACGTGCTTGTGTATATCCTTCAAATACTAAACGCTTTAT
The DNA here is from genome assembly GCA_016808115.1 of Tetrastigma voinierianum. Classification (NCBI taxonomy): domain Eukaryota; kingdom Viridiplantae; phylum Streptophyta; class Magnoliopsida; order Vitales; family Vitaceae; genus Tetrastigma; species Tetrastigma voinierianum. Next base: position 7,041 of record JAEQBH010004097.1, read on the forward strand.
AAATTCCTTTCAACACTTCCATTAGCTCTACACTTGACAGTAAAGACCCATTTACAATTCTTACAATTTTCTTCTCCCTCGTAGATCCACTAATTCCTAGGGTCCTATTCTTCCAGCATTCATCTCTTCTAAGATCTGATTTCAATCAGATTCTCTAGTGCTTCCCGGATCTTTTCGAATAAACAGTGAGAGATTTTTGTGGTAAAGGCATTTATGGGATATGATATGACACTTTGTTACTGCTGGATGTTCGGGCAACTACGACTCGCTTAAGTGTTATAGGTATAAAGGTCGATATGGTAGGAGTAATATTCGATAAAAGGGGCCAGAATTAGAAAAAGAAGAGTCGATTTACCCGTGTCATTCAATGAACCATCACATGGGGAAGATAAGCGGTTCCTTATGATTGAGATGCCGGGTAGGTCTCTATTTTTCTTCGAGTTCTCTTCTGGTATACACAATAGGATTTATAGGATCTCTTTCTAGTATATCTCCCCCTGAATGTGAGGTTTCTATACTCGACTGAGATAGATTATTAGTTTCCATATTCAGATTTTTAATTTCCTGATTATGTGGCACAAGATTATCATTAATAGAGAGAAAAAAAAGGTGTAGGTAAAGGATCGATTTCCCAAAACTGTGCTTCATTGTTAACTATCTCCCCTTGAAGGCAATTTTGCTGAAAATATGGTTGACTCTCTACAAAAGACACGTCCATGGTAACAAAAAAATTTTTGGACCGAGGATTATAGCATTTACACTCTTTATTCGGGGCATAGCCAAAAAGACGTGATTTTCGCTTCAGATCGCTAGATCGCACTGCCAGGTAAGTGAACATACACAGCATACAGACTTTTAATGGTGTCGACTACTACATTATGGAAATATTTTCCTAAGGCCCAGAGGTGTAATGTACCGTAGAAACACAAGTTTACATTCTATTAACGAATAAGAGGTCGTTAGAAATTGCATCTTCATAAATACTTTGGCATGCATTACGAAAAACATAAAGGCTCGAGCAACTTCAAGTAAATGATGGTTTTTCCGCTACAATCGCTTTGTCAGGAGTGTCACTACATGTGGAATAATGTCGATGGCTTTTCTTGTAAAAAATTTCCCAAACGCCATCAAATACCTGCCCATTATCCGATGGAAGAATTTTTATTTGTGTTTGAAATTGATTTTTGATCATGGTGTAAAAATCTGATTAGTTTTTCAACCTTAGATTTATCACTCATTAAGTATGCCCAAAGAAAGTCGAGTGTGATTATCTATAAAAGTTACAAACCATTTTTTTCCCGAGGAAGTTGAAATTTTTGAAGGCCCCTCGAAACATCACTATGGAACAAGGTAAATGGTTTTGATTTTATCAACAGGTTGTGACTTATAAGTATTACGATGACTCTTGATAAATGACAATCTTTCACATTCTAAAAGATGAACAATCCTATATTTTTAAACAAAAACAGAAACAAATATTTTAAATATGGAAACTAGTGGTGCCTCAATCTAAGATGCCGTAGCATATTTTTTCGTGAAACGTAAAGAAAACTAATACTAGCATTAAGGCCTGGTACCGTTTATTGCAAGTATGCTGTCATCGAAAAATAGAGTCCACCCACCATCCTAGCACTGCCAATCATCATCCCCGTGCTCTGGTCCTGAAATTCACAATGAGAATCAAAGAATATAACGCAATTAGAGTCCTTAGAGAGTTGATTGACAGATAAAAGGTTACAAGTAAGGTTAGGAACATGCAGGGTTGATTTAAGAGTGATTGTTTCAGAGATTTTAATAGACCCTTTTCCTGCTATAGGAGAAAGTCTACCATGTGCAATTCGAACTTTTTTATTTCCATAACATGGTGTATAAGAGTGGAAAGCATCCGAGAGACTTGTCATATGGTCAAGCACTGCAATCAATAATCCACAATGTAGAGTTTGAATACACGAGAGAAAGCACAAGAATTCCACTGCTTTGAGTTTAAAGAACTACTAGGAATAAATGTATCCAGTATTTGATTTTAGCAACCTCGTAAGGATCCATCTTCTCCTTGTCAAAGGACCAAAAGACAGTGTCCTCTCATTTGCAGAGTGTGTGGTGTCGACGATGAAACCCTCTCTCCGTGCTTGCTACTCTTCCACTTGATGTAGGTTTACCATGGATCTTTCCAACAGTCTCATGAGTGCCATACGGTTTGTTGCAGAAATCGCACCACACTCTCGGTTTTTCATCTCCACGTTGCTGATTGTTGATAGATTTGCTTAGATTTGCATCAGCGATGAGTAGAGCAGAGTTCTCAATTGGTGCAGTAATCCCCTTCTTCCTAAGCATGACACTCATATCGACTCTTCTCCCGCTGAACTTCAGCAAACTCTCAAGTGTGAAGGAAGTGACCCACGGCCAATGATTCTCCCCGCTCATCAAACTCCACTAAACCTACAAGAAATTTAAAGATGCGATCATTCTCCCCTCCATCTTCCTATGGTATAGTCTGAGGATTTCCACTCATGGGTGTTGAACAAATCAAGGTCCTGCCATAGTCTCTTCAGCATGAGGAAGTATTTGGTGACATTATCATCTCCCTGACGAAGTTCACCAAGTTGTAGTTGTAATTCATACACTTGCGATTGATTTTCGAGATCAGAATACATTTGGTGAATGTTGTCCCAGAGTTCCTTAGCAGTAGGATAATTCATATAATTCGCGGCAATGTCTTCATCCATGGAATTAACAAGCCAAGCCATAACCATAGAGTTCTCAGCATCCCAGGTAGCATAAGCTGCATTTTCTGCTGCATGTGCCTTCTTTCTCTAAGCTAGGTATCCACCTTCTCTCTTCCTCGACAGACAGCTCTGCATAAGACATTGAGCCGTAGGGAAATTATCTCCATTGAGACCTCACTGGTAATCTAGAAGGAGTGCGATTCGATCCCGAAACACAGGTTCTTTGAAAGAGTTCATGTTCAAGGAAGAGGATATAGTTTCAGAAGATAAGCATCGATATAATCGAAGGGTAGGTTTAGTTGCTGGAGTAAGAAACTTTAAAGAGTCAGGATAGTCATTCAGCTCTGATACCGACTCTGGAAAATAAGGAAGCTGCTATCTCATTGATTTACATAGTTTGAAATATATACAGTATGCTGAGCACTAAATTAGAATAACTACTAATTTCCTAGAATACAAGAGTTAGGCTACACCTAAATTACAGTTAATCAATCCCACAGTTTTAATTAATCTGGTACGTTGTTGTGTTCTAATAGGGACATCATTTTCTGGAACCATGTCACATAACATTTTTTACTGTTTCCAGATCAACTATGTTTCTGCTCATGATAATGAAACTCATTTTGACATTGCTTAGCCCGGAAGGCAGACTAAACCCTGCTATTTCAATATTTTATATGTTGAGATATTCCATTGTCCATCAAAAGAGATGTATCTGCATATGCTTTCTAATGACTTCCTCTGCTTGTATAGACTCCAATGCAGATTTCTGTAGAAGAGAGATGCAGGATGAATCATTTGGCAACAAGCATAATAGCACTTTCACAGGTTCCTGTATTTAATATGTTGATAAATGATTTTTTTAAATGCTCATTTTGTACGATCACTTATATCTCTGAATTAGCTTACTGGAGGTTATTTTTTTGGTAGTCTTTTTACGGTTATAGTAAGATAGTAGTCACCCAGAGCAAAGTGGAACCTTCCTGGGAAAAATTGTCCATGGATGAGTGCTGATTGTGCGTTATCTCAGATGTCTGGCTGGCTTTCTGAAACCCTGTAATAATTTCTTGTACATGCTCAATAGTGCTGCTAGTTTTTGAATGGTACAGATGAGATGGGTTGTGTTCAAGTAGCTTGAGGTTGGCCTGTTTTTCATTGTCTTGGACAGCTAATTCTATTTGCACCAAAATTAATGCGCTTGTAAAAGTCCCATCTGAACTCCGGCCCAACTAGGGTCTCCAAGTCTGCATTTCCCCAGAGCTAGGATCTCACTACAGTCCTTAAAAGAAAGTTTGCTCAGGAAAGAGCTTCTACACATGAATCCTCAATAAAATTGAAGTTGAGGCATCTCTATGCCTGTTGCTCCTAAAATGTGGAATTTAGCTTTGTGTTTGCTTGAGGAGCTAGAAAGCTTAGCACTTTATTCAACTTTCTTCTTTCATAGTAATGAACTGCAATACAGAATTTGAGGTCAAATTAACTCTGTAGTTGCGTGGCGTTTCTTTTCCTGACAAGGTCGTATTAGTGACCAATCTTACCTCATGTCAGCTCATGGAGTGGAGTTGTTTTTTTTTTTTTTGCAAATTTTGGTGTTGCCTGTGCAAGCATAATGAAGAGTTGGCTGACCATATCCTGATTATTGTGGGGTGCCTCACGCTTCTTCTTTTGTGTTTATTCTCCTTGTTTGGAGTCCCATGGATGCCAAGTAGATGTTATTGCTGGCATCGGAATTTTACATACAAAAGTTGCAAGAGGGTATGGTATGGTCCATGTTTACTTGATTTACAACCTTCTCAAATTTCTTCAACAGTTAAAAATGAATTCCTATTAATATATTCTCTCTTTGTCCACGAAGAGAGTTTGAAACTTGGACTGTTTGCAACTCTAACCATGTTTGACTTATGTGGTTGGAAATGATTGAACAAGCCATATATCTTTATTAGATGTGCTTCTCGGAGGGCTAATATGTTGCCTGATGATCACGCGATTGATGCTTGGTAGCACGGGACTGGGGCAATTAAAGTGAGTTTAGCTTTATGGAAAAGTTTTATCGAGGTGAAGTCTCTGGGATACTACAGACTTCTTGGTGGCACGGGATGCAATTTTTCTTTGTTAGTCCCCGGGAAAGATAGAATGCATGGAGTTGTGAAATTTTGGTTTCTTTTTTAAGAGATGAGATTTTACTTTCACTAGAGGCCTAGATCAACCAACCAGCTAGCAGTTTAGTTGGCAAAATCATGGAGCCTACTCAGCAAACGGATTTTGTTGGTAATTTTTTTCCCTTGACCAATTTTGGAGTATACTAAAAACTTTGAAGCATTTTGTTCTTATTTTAGTACTTTTTTCTTTCTTTGATTTTGAAGGATTGCTAATATTGTATTATCTCTTGTTTTGATGCTGAAATACTTATTTCCTATTTAAAAAGAGGCACATATTATTCATTCATAACATCTAATGGTGTCTTTATAAGCATTGTTTTGTTTCTGTCTATCCATTCTTCCCATGCTAAATAAAATCATATTTTTTAGGGAATACCTTTTTTCCATGCTGGTGATGAGATGTTACGCTCAAAATCTATTGATCGTGATTCTGCATAAATCCTGGGGACTGGTTTGGCAGGTCCACCACCAATTTATTTTTTGTATACATTTTTCATAACTCTGAGTTCATTATCTTGTGAATTCCACAATACCATGATGATGGAATTACATAGAGAAAAATCCCGCCCCGGCCATGTTCCTGATATTAAAATGTGCCAGATACCTCTCTCAAAGCCTGGGTAGAGATCATATGGCTTCCTCATCCCCTTCAAACAACCAGTTGTATCTTATTGTTTCAGGCTAGATTCTAGCTACAATACCAACAACTGGGGTGTTGGCCTTCCACCAAAAGAAAAAAACGAAAAGAATTGGCCTCTGTAAGCATTCATTAATTTTCATAGTTATCATTTTGTTGTTTACTTTCAAACGATCTGAATTATCCTGATCAATTTCTTTTAGATTTAACATTGTGAAGCAGAGATCTGATGCTGATTATTGTTTCCTTATCATTTTGTTCCCTAGAACAAGCTTCATGACATATTGAACCCTGTCTCCTGTTTCAGGATTAAACCAAGATTGGCAGATCCATCCTTTAAGCCTCAGAAAAGTCACATCATTGCTGCAGTTGAGAATTTTTTAAATGTATTAAAAGATTATGTTTCCTTCACCACTTTCTCCGCTTAAGGACAGCCAATGCTATCCAGGTGACTACAGATATTATCCCTGCATTTTTATATAGAACATTATTGGAGATTCTTAGGTATCATCTGAGTGGATTTTAAGCAACATGTCAGGAATAGGAGACATCTTCTTGTCTAGCAAGAAAAAATATTAAAAGGAACTGGATTCCCTTGTCTTCATTTCTGGTATGGGAAGCATGTAAAATTTCTCAGGATGCCCACTTGAATGAATGCTTCCATGGACTCTGTGTGTGTGTGTGTGTATGTATACATAGTAGATTAGATTGTCCAACATTTCCTTGGATCTTACTGTTCATTTGTGGCATTTTGCTTTCTATCTCTATGTTGTAAGTTTCAGCCACTTCACAGGCTAGTTGAAGAGATGGAAACCATGCCATTAGAATTTTTACCGCATTGATAACACTGCTTCCTCTTCTCTCAACTTCTTAGCAACTGGAATATGGCTCCAGGCACCAACTAATGAACGAACGCTTGTTGAAATGTCACACAGCATTCATCAGTGAACTTACAGAAATTCTTTGACAAGTTTCTATGATACTCCTTTTTCAGGCACGGGTACGTTTCCATAATACTGGTCCATCGTGGGTCCCTGGCATCATTGTGATGAGCATTGAAGATGGCCATGAAGGTGTCCCTGGGTTATCTCAACTTGATCCTGTGTGAGTAAACTAAATTTGCTGCTTCTCACTTATTGCAGCAGTGTCAATTATCTCATTGGATAATAGTGTTTTCACCCTTTTTGTTCCAAACAGCTACTCATATATTGTTGTCATCATCAATCCAAGCCCAACCGGGATCAAATTTGCTAGCCCTGCACTGCAGGCAAGAACTCTACAATTGCATCCAGTACAGGTACAGCCGTTCACGTTCTATCCATCCGAAGTGATGGTTTTTTTTTGCAACTAGCAATAACGCGTTTTCAATTTGGGCCCTTGATGCAGTTAATGTCAACTGATGAGGTTATCAAGAACTCAACCTATGTAGCATCATCCGGATGCTTCACTGTGCCTCCAAGGACGACATCTGTGTTTGTTGAGCCTAGGGAATCTGAGTAGCATGCATCCCTACCAAAAGCATCTGATACGTGCCAAGGTTAGCCAAGAACTTTGGATATTCCCCCACTGGTGGTACACCCCAGCTCTCTAGGCTTCTTGTGGAGGATGAAGCAACTTGAACAGCTGAAGATGACGTTGTGAAGATGGGTTACAGGAGTTGTGATGTAGAGTTGACGGGGTATTAGTAAACCATATATTTTGCTGGATTATTTACTTAACCACACTTTCATTTCAGATCATCAATTATTTATATATTTGGCTGGCTGAAATAATCAAACGTCTTCATAATATGTTTATCTGAATCTGTAGCTGGGAAAATAATCAAATGGTGTTTAGCGTTGGTACATTTGAATAATAGGACTTTCTGTATTTGTTTCCAAATGCCAATGATTAATTAAACAGTAAAGGCAGCATTATGTGATTTCCTTTTTCCTCCATTAAGGGAACTTTTTGAAGTCCAGGTTGGAGTAGTTCACCTTGTCATTTATCAGATGCATCAAAATCGCGAAACCAAGCACTCATTTTATATGCACCACCTAGGGGCGGAGCCAGGAATTTTTCTCGTGGGGGCAATATCAACAATAAACATAAGTTGGCTGGTTGTTTAGAAACCATAACACCATTCCACTTGATGTCAAAGGTTCAAATCTTCTGGTTGGGGAAAAAATTGTTTTTTTTTTTTTGCTTTTCAGTGGGGTAAGAGAAATGAGTACTATTAGTTTAGAAAAAGGTGTGGAAATTTTGGTGGGGCATTGCCCCCACTGGTCTAACAGATCCGCCCCTGCCTGCACCATATGGTGGCTCCTACTTGTGCAGCCATTTTTGTTCATTTTGCATCGCATAAAATTTTCAGTTGACGTTGCATCATCTTGGCGAAGCAGTCCATCTCTCTACTCATTATGGAAGAAGGTTTCTTTTCAGCTATAGGTTTGTCAAACAAAACAGCATGATCTGTGTGGTCCTTTGAAAAGTGATTCCATTCATGAGGTCCCTCTTCTTTGTATACCGTAAAGTCAAAGCTTACTCTAATGTTTACAATTTCCTGTAAATTCCTCTGTTCTTTTATCTTACTAACTGTTTTACTCTTGTTTTTTCTTATTTATTTTGTCTCATGATGGGTCTTTTGAAGTTCTAATCCACTGGGCATTGCTCCAAAGTAGCCATTAGGCTAAAGGCTGCATCGTGGAGAAGATGCTGAAGCTCAAAGTAGACGTACAACAAGCTGAAGACCAGGTATGCCAAAGAGTCGTCGGCATGCATGATACATGGACAAGTTGATTTATCAGTTACGAGGTTCAACGGCTTTAGCATTCACATGTTTGTATCTCAAAGCCTTCTTTTACTCAAATGTGAATGTTGCCAGAAAGAGCATAAATTATCTAGTGTGTGTTCATAATAGAATGCATTTAATCTGCTATATCCTGCAGATCGATGAAATAGATATTAATTTATAATCTTCTTTGTAATATGTTAAAGGCATGATATTTATATTTAATTTAAATCTTACAAGCAGGCTTTTAGAGGATTGGTTGTTTAACATATATCGAGCACAGTTCGGTAAAGGGTCTTGGGTTCGAACCATCTCTCTGCAATTTATTCCTCATTTGTTAATTTGAAAGTCCATAGGAGCTCTATTTGTTTATTTTATTTAACATCTAGGGTATGAGGCTGCATTGAAGGAGGGTGTTAAAGACATGATATTCATAATGAAACTCAAATCTTATAAGCTCGAGCTTGTAGGAAAGTTGGTCGTTTAACATAATCAAACACCATTTACGTTGGCAACTCAATCCATGATTCTTGGGCACCGCGGGGAACGAGAGCGGGCGGATGAGCATATTGTGAAGGAACTTAAAAATTTGTTTATGTCATCCATTCCTCGAGGTTTAGCCTAAGAGCGAGAAGGAAGCTTTAATGTTGTCTTTGCTCTCTGGTTTATGGAAATGAGCTCAAAAGCATACTTAAGCGGTGCCATTATACCCAGGATGACTCTCGGTTCTCTCTTCAAGGTCACGTGATCAGATTCGCGCAGGATTCCGCTTCCAAGTAGAAGTTTTTTATGTCATTGAAGTACCTTGAAGTTTCATACTTTAGTTTCAATTCTTGCATGCGTGGGTAATTTTATGTTTATCTAAGTGTTTGGATGAACCATTGAAGCCCTCTTGACATCTTTTGAACCTCTGCTTCGGAATGCGAGTGTTTTTTGTTTGCTAAGTTCTCGATTTACCACTAATTGTTGAGATTGAAATAGGAAAGAAAATCGATTAAGTTGATTGTCAAAAATATAACCTCAAATCCAGGAAGTCTCCTTTCTATACACGGTGTATGAACTAATTCTGCAGATGCATGGACTCTTGGCTAACTAACTGACCAAATGGGATTAAGAGTTTTTCGTAGGGATAAAGTGAATAAATACAGAGTTTGTGTTTCATATCCCACTTTATACATGAACTTTTTCGGTTCCAAGATACTCTTGAGGTTTACTTTTCATACTTCGGCCATGCCACGCCTTTAGAAAAGGTCCTGGATGGACAAGCGCCCGTTAAAACGCTGTTAAACACCCACACGTGTTAGAATTTGCGGCTTGGTTGTGACTTTTAACGAGATGAGCATGGTAGCCACGTAAATAAATGTTAGGAATATCTTGGGATCAAAAAAAAATTTCAGGGACAAAATGGGCCATACGCACAAAACTTCGAGAGCATTTGTGCACATATCCGATTTTTGTATCATCTCATATGACAACCAAAAAGTTACACATAAAATATCAACAATCACTAATGTTTTTGGTATAACAACCATTTTCCTGGCTGATATATATACTTGGAGATATTGTCTATCAGATTTAGTCCCTCCTAAAAATGAAGTAAGAACATGATAATGCCACCATACCCATGTGATTATATGTCTTAAATTTCTATTTCTCATATATGACAATTTGAACCCCTCCTTATTAATGTAGTAGGATTGACAAACCCGACTCTTTTTTTATTCTTATCATCACTAACATCATGGATCACTTGCACCTTGTTGATTTATATAATCAAAGTCTTGTTGGTGGTTGTGGTTGAATTCTGAGATCTCAATAGAGAAAAGTTGCATTTTTGTAGTTGCTTTTGTGAGTTGCCTCATGAGATGAGGCAAATGTGAGGTGGGAGGAAAAGACTAGAGAGAGGAGAGTTGTGTGTGTACCTAAACTTGGGTGGAGTAGGCATCAAATTCTTATCCTTGAAAGCAAAGGATCATCTTCCAATCTTTTGCATCTAATTCACCTCTTACTTATTTCTTTGCTACTACTACCATTAGATCTCACGGCAAACTTTGATGAACCTATGAACCGAAACCTTTTTGTGTATTTGGGTTGAATATAATTGTGTTTGGGTCAAATTCGTGTTGACGCGCTTAACTCGTTTAATAAACAGGTTATATTCATATTAATCCACATAACACGAAATTGATCCGAATTGATCGATTTAATTATTATATCAATTAATATTTAACCCATATTAACCTGTTTAATAGGTTATTTGTGTTAAATATTGATGGGTTGATTATAATTCATATGATTTTAAATGACCAAATTAATAAGCAGTTATAAATGTGTTGTATCGTGTTACCTGTTATTACTTAAGTCATGTTTTAAATTTGTTATTTTTGAACCCGTTTATTATTGGTTGATAAATGCAAACAGGGCCTTGTCATTATACGATGTGGACCTGATTACCACTCTATCTACCACCGTCATCATCGAATCTAGCTCATCATACAAATATGTATCATCCTCATCATAATCAAAGAAAATCCTTCATTAGTGTTAGGTTACTTAGTAGTTAATATCATATAATATATATACTTGAATCTTCCAAGAAAAAAGAAAAAAGCAGTCATTATTATGTTTATTGTTTCCAAAAGAAAAAGTTTTCTCTTTTCTTGATGTTAAACCAATAGAATTCTATGGTAGTAGTTTGGTATGCGAGTGATGCAAGCAAAATTGCCTTTTTCAATACTTTATTTTTACTCATTTCTCATGCCTATCCTTGGTTGCTTCTTTTAATTGATCCCACATATAATAAGTCCCAGTGAGGATCAAGTGGAGTCCTTTGCCTCGAAAAAAAACAAATTTATGTTATTTAACATTAAATATTCTAGAAGTTTTTAAATTTCGGTTGAACATTCAAGTAAAGAAAGGCTAGTGGAGCATTGACTCTACTCCACTCCACATTATATGCTTCTCCATTTTCATATTACTATTTCCTTCGTCATCTTTTCAAATTTATTTGAAAGACCAAAATTTTGGAACCAATCTCTTGATTTCAAAAAATATTTAGTGAAAAGATAAAATATTTGATAAATGGATTTCAATAAACCTTAGGTTGTTAACCTTCTCCATTTTCATGAACCAGTAATTACTGTCACCATCAGATCTCACTCCTGTGGAATCGGAGGATGATGTGCTAAGCTCTTAGTTTACTGGGACCTCCCAGTTTACCTGCTGCCTTGGCCTATGCAATAGCGTATTGTAATCCCTACGACCTCAACAGGCCTGTTAATTCAAATACTAATGTGAAGGCCAATTGCAGAGTGGACGCCCTCTACGTCCTCGCCCTCGACTAGCCATCTGCACATGTCAAATGACAAGTTAAATTCTAATGAAGTATCTCTAGCAGCGTGACATAGCCAGAGATACTATTCATATATAGAAAAAATATTTCATACACAATGTCCATGCATGCATAGGTAATGCAAGACAATAATTCAATATATCAAATCATTTGCAATAAAAAAAATTATTTTACTCTGAAATTTCATTTTAAAATATTTTATTTCGTTTTAATTGATTTTATTTTATTTTATTTTAAATTTATTATTATTATTATTATTTTCCATTTCATTTTTTCTCATTCCGACTCTTTGGAAAACCCACCCAAAGTATATATATATATATATATATATATATATATATTTTTTTTTTTTTCTTTTGGAGACATACAAGGGGACTGGATTCAATGTACTTCACACTTTTCTAAATGGTAAGAAAATGGTTAGTTGTTAAAAAACAAAAACAAAAAAAAAAAAAAAAAAATAAAAAATGCATTCAAAATATCATATTAAAGTATATTTTAATTATCAAATATATTTTAAAATGAAACATTTGTGAGAGGTTAAATATGGTTTAAAATTTATATAATGAAATGTAGTTTTCAAAAGACATGTATAGAGGTCATAAGTTCGAGTTCAAGTGAGCATAATTATATCTTATAATTAAAATATTTAGTTATAAAAAAATAATATGAGACCAAATCATTTAAATATATTTGATAATTATTTTAAAAATGATTTTTGAAGTGCATTTAATATTTTATAAAGAAATTTTGTTTAAATATTTGCCCCATTTTTTAACTCATTTTACATAGCGTGTTATTTTGTAAATAATTTAAAAATAAGTGAAATAGGAATTAAAGAGAATATCATCTTTTAAGTCTTTAAGAAAAAAAAAGATTAAAAATTTTTAATTATTAAACATTCCTCAGCAATGCGAGGATAAAAGACAACTTTGTGGAAAGTGAATGGAGTAAATTGCGTGAGGTATTTGGCGGCGTAGCTTTAAATAGAAGTCTCAGTTGAAGTCATGTCATTATAAAGCTATATCACATGGTTCTATAGAATATTACAATAAAATCATAGATATGATTATGGAAAGTAGATGACAAGATTGAATTGTGACGATTGAAACAAATCAATATGAACATTGAGGTAAAGAATCTCATCATCATAATAATAAAGTTATGTTTGAATTTTGTTTTAACCTCCATATGTGAGTATGTGACTTAACGCCTAACATAAAGATGATGTGAAACACTGTGTGTTATATAAACTTGACTCTTAAGAAAAAGTGGTTGTTGCATGAATAGAAAATTATGTTATTATTTTCTCCTTTTCTTCTCACAGATGGCTGATAACCAAAAGGCGAGATATAATTTAACCAAACAAGTATATCTGCGGTAGTGATGTTAAATTTTTCTCCAACCATTTAGTGATCCTTGCAAATATTGTCATTAGACCCTCACGGATTTAACTTTTTATCATTCTCCGGTTTTGACATATCATAGCCTTGAAGTTCCCGATGAGAAGAGAAGCTACCAGCGGCATTAAAATCTAGACTACTAGAAGGCAGCGGACTTGGTTGGCTTCAGTTAGGAAAGTATTATTAGCTCGATTCTGAAGGGCATTTGAAGCTGGAAGGCACGAAGTTAATGGAGCCACGAGGATCAAATGTGAAAAGGGATGATGGTGAAAATGAAGATGTGGCGGCGATTTGATCTGAGAGAGAGGGCGCTCTTTGTGGCTAGTTGATCTGACAAAAAGCCATTTCTTTGCGATTCACGACATTGGCCAGTAAAGCTGTGGAGACACCACGATTTGAAGCATTGGGCGAGAACTTGGCGGGAAGTAAACATAGAAACTTGAGTAACTAATCCATTGTTTTGATTAGCATTGTTGGAAGGAGATCAAGGAGAACATACTGCGGTTGATGTTGAGGTGAAGCTTGATTGATGTTGTTAGTATCGACTTAGGATGGTCTGATGTTTAGGCCCTACAGATTCCCATCTATTATCCAAAAAAGGGCATTTAAACAATGTTCAAAGCAAAAGAAATTGGATAATCAAACAACAAATCTTTGAACAAATAATCAAATGTTGAAAAGTGGATCTTGACACAGCGAACTTTACTAGTTTTGGTTAAAGAAGCCCCAAATTTTAGGCCAAAAGATTCACAACGCTGGCGGAAATAGGAAGAAAATGTAAAGGGTGGAGCCTTTTTGACATCTTTTGAGTCAAAACTAAACCTGGCGGGAGCGGGGAAGAAGCGACGTGAGTTCCTTTAATTCAACAAGCGCTATCAAATGTTGAAGAAGAGGTGAAGCAGAGCCCAGTGGCACACAGTCATCTTCGGATGCGTGCAGCGGGAAGGTAAAAGGCGGTATTCTTTACGACAACATGAGTTCGAGTTTTAAAAATACTACTACTTTGAGAGGCAATATAGATTTGAAAGGGACTTCTCGGAAGAAATTGGGGGGCCTCTCTGCTTTGCTTTTATTATTTCAACGACAGCAGTCTCATACGATCCACAGGTGGCTTATCCGACTTATGAAAAAAAGGCACTTTTATTGGAATATATTTTATGACAAACAAGTATAAATGTACCGACTTCTAATAGTCCACGGGAGAGAACAAGAATAAAGTTATTATAAGCGTAGTGAGGAGGAAATACGGGTCACCACTTGATTATGAGAATCTGACAACAAGCCATAACAAATGAAAATTCTTGGGGTCAACGAATAGACCAAGGAAGAAACAAGGTATACCTCATGGACACTAGCACGAAAAAAGCCCTTTTTTAAACGGAGAATGAATGTGAGTTCTTCAAGGCATAATGCGCATTTTTAACACTGGGGACGACGTCACTTACTTGAAATTTGTAAGATCAACGTCTCAGGCTTTAGAGCATTAATAACATTGATGGTGACAACAGCGAAGATTGATTTCTCTTTCTCCATTCGGCTAGTTTGAGTTGAGATGATTTTTATGTGGTTTATAAAATGAAGAAATAAAGGAAGCGTTTACCAAAGTTTTGAAGGAAAAATAAAATACATTCTTTATTTTTTTAAAAAAATTCATGGATAACCAAATAGATAAAATTTATATATTCTGCTTTTGCCTCTTCTTTCCAGCCATTTTTTTTCTTTGATTAAGTAATCATTTGGTTTGGCAGAAATTAAAAATCATAAGGAAAAAAATTTATAAGGAAAATTATTTTATTTTATTTGATCTATATAATATTATGTATTAATTCTATAGTAATGTATTTTTTGTATAAGTTCTAAATCATGAAATAAGAAACATTAAAGTTTTGAAAGGAAAAATACAAATACATTCTTTATTTTTAAAAAAAAAAATTCATATGGATAACCAAATAAAGAAAAATTTATATATTTACTTTTACCTCTTTCTTTCCTTCCATTTTTTTTTCTTTTGATCAAGAAATGTTTGGATTGACATCAGTACTGGAAAAAATTTATTAGGAAAATTATTTTATTTTATTTGAAGTCTATATGTACCAACTATTCTAAGTAATGTATTTTTTATATGGTTTACAAAATATGAAATAAAACGTTTATTAAAGTTTTGGAAAGGGAAAAATACAAAGAATACATTCTTTATTTTGAAATTCATGAAATAACCAAATAAGAAAATTTATATATTCCCTTTTTTTACCTCTTTCTTTCCTTCCATTTTAAAAAAAAAAAAAAAAAAAAAAAAAAAAAAAAAAAAAAAAAAAAAAAAAAAAAAAAAAAAAAAAAAAAAAAAAAAAAAAAAAAAAAAAACTTCTTTTAGGTAGTAATGTTTGGTTGACCGTAAGTACTAAGGAAAAAAAAATTAATAGGAAAGTATTTTATTTTATTTGATCTAATAAAAATCTAAAAAAAAATCAAATATAAACAAAATTACAAGAACTATATGTATTTTCAATTTATTTAATTTGAGGATGGAAAAAATAACTTATTGACTTTTATATATTTTTTAATTTTCTTTCTTCTATACTTTTGAACCCGGTGGTATGATTGGAAGGTTTTCGGTCAGTTCCCACCAATAGTAAATTACTACATTGACTTTCGGTCGTGGCAGCGCTAGAGCCGGACGGTTCTATATGTGGCCAGCAGTGGCCGAACCATTAACCATTTAAAGACCAATCCATTATACCTTTAAATGAAACTCTTAAATTCGGCCCACACATATCACGAGTTAATTCTAACCCATAGCCTAAGTCATTGTCACTTTGTAAGAAAGTAGCAGTATGTGTAAGACCCTCAATTCTTTATCTCTTTCCATGTGGGACAAGATTAAGGGGGTTTGAAGAATAAAGAAAAATTTCGACTTGCAAGATTGAACCTAATTCTAAGGACAATGGTAAGTTCCTTAAAACACTTCTTACGACTTGAGTTTTTAGTGAATGTTGGCAAACAAATTTATAATATTCATTTCTAAAATTATTACCAATATAAAATGTAAATATTTTTTGTTTTCAATAAATTTATGTTTTCTGAAATTTATAATACTAAATTATGTTTTAAAGAAAATTTAAAATTTTGCCAATAAAATTTAAATTTTCTATAATAAATTCTCCTTTATAGTATTTGAAATTTCTTTTTCAGTAAGTTAAAATATTGATAAACTATATAAAATAAATAAATAGTAATGTATTGCCTTATGGTTATAAAATATGAAATAAAGAGAAGCATTGTTAAAGTTTGGAAAGGAAAAATACAAAATACATTCTTTAGATTTTTTAAAAAAAATTCATGGATAAGCAAATAAGAAAATTTATATATTCCTTTTTACTTCATTCTCTCCTTCCATTTTTCTCTTAGGTAGTAATGTTTGGTTGGCCGTAATTACTAAGGAAAAGATTTTTTGGAAAATTATTTTATTTCTTTGAAGGATGTCTAATAAAAATCTCAAAAAAAAAATCAAATATGACAGGAATTACAAGAAATTTATTATGTATTTTCAGTTTACCAATTTGAGGATGGAAAAAAATAACTTGTGACTTTTATCTGTATTTTTTAATTTTCTTTCCTTCTTTATGCTGCTTTTCACGGAAAAAAAATATACACCAACAATTATGAACTCGGGGAAATTTAAAAGGCAACTAGGGCTATAACCAAGCCAAATTTGCTCGGTGTTCATTTTAGTTAGAGCTCACTTGAACTCGTTTATTAAGTTAAACGAGTCAAGCCCGAATATCATTTTGAGGCTCGTAAGTTAAATGAAATTTGAGGCGAGCAACCTCAAACTCTGCTTTGTTATTCAAAGTAAACAAACTTCGTGAATAGGCTCGTGAGCAAGCTCGTTAACCAGGCTCGTGAACATGGAGAAAGCTTGATGCACAACAAATTTTTCCTTCAAATGAACATAATGAATATTTTAACTCTTGAACTTCAATCAAGTTAATTGAACTTTTATTGTCTTATCTTTTTAATTTAGTTGTATGTTGGCTATTTTGATGATTGTTTTTTAATTCCAGAACAACATCATTTTGGGGCTGGTAAGTTAAACTGAGCAGGGCACAGGCACCTCAGGCATAAACAGTGAAGCTCTTAAATGAGCTCAGTGAAGACGACTCGTTAACAGGCACCGTGAGGCAGCTCCATTATGGGCGCTCGTGAACAGGCTGGAAATAAGTTAAACGGCTGGGGCAGAAATGCCCTCAAGCTGAACATTGAAGTACTCAGTAGCAGGCTGCGTGAATGCGCTCAAGACCTACTCAGCTAAAATAGCGAGGCTGGAACTTGAGCTTGCACCCTATTGCTCTGCTCGACTCAACTGGTTACACCCTAAGGCAGCGGTCATTAGAAACAATTTTCATATCTATTTTAAAAAAAAAAAAAAGCATTCAAGTCTTTGCCAAAAAAATAATTGAATATTTTAAGAAAAATATAATTGATTTTAAAAATCAGATATAATAAGGAAGAAAATAAGTGTAGATAATTTATAGAAATATAATTTAGATTTTAAAATAGATATAAAGATATTATCAGTATATTAAAAAAAGCATTGATCTTTCAAAAATATAATTAGATATTTCAAAAAAATATAATTAGATTTTAAAAAAGGAATGTAATAGGAAGGAGAAAAATAATTGAATAATTTATGAAAATATAATTTGATTTTTTTTAAAAGGAATGTAAGATATTATCGGTTTCTAAGTGTTTTTAGGATTCAAAAGCGTTTTCATAATTTCACGAATGCCCTTTTTTTCTCCAAGAAACACTTAAAGTATTTTAGGCCACAAAATACTTTATAAGAATATGATAAAAAAGATATAACTAATATTATGAATTAATAATTAAGAGCTGCATATTTCAAAATAATAATAATAATAATAATAATAATTAGGAGCTGTCAAAAGTAAATTAATAATCTTAAACCAAAACTGTATAAAAATTTATAATTCACGTGTTCATCCATGCAAAAGGCGAGGCATAAGGAGAAGAGGGGTCCCGATTGGAGTCTAATAAAGATAATTTATTACATTATAACTAAAGTATTTAATTATAAAAAAAAACTTATAATTATGTCCTATTATAAAAACTATTGTTGAAAGGCTATTAGTTAATAATTTCATGAAACTATAAACTAGGTTTCAATACATGTGGAAAGGTTTTCCACCCTCATGTCTCTCCAGGATCCATTCAATAAATTTTGTTTATTTATAAAAAGAAAAAAGAAAGAAGAACTAAAAAATTTGTTTATATTTTCATGTATATATAATTCATTAGTAATGTATTTTCCTATGGATTCATAAATAAAATAGGAGAAACATTTATTAAAGTTTTGGAAAGGAAAGATACAAAATACATTTGTATTTTTAAAAAGATTTAATGAGATAACCAAATAAAGAGAAAGGAATTTATATATTCCTTTTTTTACCTCTTTCTTTCCTTCCATTTTTCTTTTAGGTAGTAATAATATATTTGGTTATTGAGGTAAGTACTAAGGAAAAAATTTATTAGGAAAATTGTATTTTATTTTATTTGGAAGTCTAATAAAAAATCTCAAAAAAAAATTAAATATAAACAAAATTACAAAGAAGCGTATGTATTTTCAATTTATTTTAATTTGAGGATGGAAAAAATAACATTGACTTTTATATGTATTTTTTAATTTTCTTTCCTTCTATATATACTTCCCGGGCAAATTCGGACAGTGACCGAAAAGGTTTTCAGTCCAGTTCACCCAGCAAGGTAGGTGCCATTTGACCAGTCATGAACCCGGCTTTGGGAGCCGGCCGGTTGGGCCGGAGATGGACCTTGGCCAAAGCAGTTCTATGTGGTAGGATGGTCAACCCAACTCAACCCATTAACCATTTAAAGACCCAACTCATTATACATTTAAATGAAACTCTTAAATTTCAGCCTACATATCATAGGCCCAATTCTAACCTGTGGCCCAAAAAGTCATTGTATCCTTATGAAAATGGAAGGGTATACAGGGCCTGTTCTTTATCTCTATCCCATGGGACAAAATTAAGAGTTTTTGAAGAATAAAAGAAAAGGAATTTAAGCATAAGATTCAGACCTAAAGTCCTCAAGGACAATAGGTAGGTTCTTAAACCACTATACCCAAATTAAGATTTGATGAATGTTGGCAAACAAATTTATAATATTCATTTCAAAAAATTATTACAATATAAATGTAAATATTATTTTTCATTTTCAATAGACATGTTTTCACTGAAATTTATGGCCACTAGAATTATGTTTTAAAAGAAATTTTAAAAATTTTACTTTCAATAAAAGATTTAAATTTTCAATAAATTCTCCTTTTATAACAGTATTTGAAATTTCTTTTTTCAATGAAAGTTAAAATATTGATCACATTATATAAATAAATAAATAGCATTATAAATATTAAATTATATATATCTAAATAATTTATATTTTAAAAGTATAAATTATATATTTATGGCGTCACGAGTTCAACGGCGGTTCGTGGCCGGTCCGACAAAGTGACCATGAACTGGAAACTTTTCGGTTCAATCAAGTGCAGTTTTTAAAACATTGACTTTTCACGAGAAAAAGATATACCAACAATTATGAACTACAAAAATTTAAAAACGGCTTGGTCATTAAACATTTTTCCTTATCCATTTACAAAAAACATTCAAAATAATAATAATAATAATAATTAGGAGTATCAAAAGCAAATTAATAATACTTACGTGAGACAAGAAAATCCATGTTTTCTAAGGAATGATAAAATGGTAATTTTGGTTGAAAATCCGGAATTTTTTAGATCTCACAGGATAGCCCGAAGCGGACTTCACGTTGGAATCGTCTACGTGAAGATCTGGCTACTCGTCGATTTCGTCGAATTAGGAGCGGTCAGATTTCACCGTTTCGAGCATGAGAGGATGTAGGACCTTGACACGTTTTGGGTGGCCAAGGCGACACGTGTCAGATGCGAGATCTGGAGTCAAACGTGAGCTCAAGTGGGGCTCACATGACTACATGGCATCATGCCATTGGGGAAATCTCAAGTGGTTGGATAAGAGGATAAGGTGTAATCCTCTCAACCAATGAGGGTGACATGTGAACGAGAGGGACTTTTCTCTTGTCCCAATGCTGGCCCCAAAACAGGTCGATTTGACTACACCGTAAACCCTTCGGAATACAAGTGGAGTCGGTTACCCGACCTCCGTAGACCTTGTGAGGTTAACAATCCTCCCGCTCAGAGAGAGCGTCCTGACAATATCGAGCTTGGAGTATCACGAATACTGAGGGCTCGGGTTTGGTATCCGAATTCACCGCTGGAGTGGTATGATGTGGAGTATAGGTATATGGAAACCTATGGATAGAAAAAAAAAAAAAAAATTGGGTTTAGGCCATGGTTGAGGAAGAGCATCACTACTAGGTGTGGTTTGATGTTGAGTTTAGGTATGGGATTACCTAGGAAAATCACGGGACAAAACTAAGACACTACGTGCACGTGTGTTGAAGTGTTTTGTGTGATTGGATTTTTGTGAAGTGCTTGCATGCTTGGTTGTGCATAACATGAATTGTTAGGTGTTATGTGATTGAAATTTATGAGTTATATGCTTGGTTGATAGCATAGGATGATGTGGAGACATTTTGGAGTGTTTACAGGTGTGTAAACTTAGACCAAGGAAATAAACAAAATAGATTTATAATTTATTTGGTTTTAAGTGAATAAATTTAATTTTTAAGGTTTTTCTTGTGTAAGCTGAAGAAAATTAAATAAAATAAATTTACAAAATTTATTTGGGTTGGAAAATGAGAAGAAATTTTAAAGTAAAGAAAACTCAAATTTTGGTTGAATTTATTTGGTTTATATGGAGAAAGAAAATAATAGCATTTTCTGGTTTACAAATGGTAAAATTGAAGAAAATGGAAGAAAATAAATTTTATAAATTTATTTGAGGAGAAAAAATTTTTCGAGTAGAAAAATTTGGAAAGAAAATAAATTTATAATTTATTTGGTTATGAGGAAAGAAATAATTTTCTAAGGTTTTTATGGTGTAAAATTTAAGAAAATGGGAGTTAAATAAATTTTATAAATTTATTTGAGTATTAGAAAGTCGCGAAAAATGATTTTAGTGATTTTTGATGATTTTTTCCATGCTGCTGAAATAATGAAAAATGATAATATGTAATTATAATGAAAAAAAAAATTAAGGCAAAATCGTTTTGAATACGCCCAAATATATTGTGAGAAAAAAAAAATAATTTTTATTGCAATAGAGTTTTTGTATTGCAGGGAAGAAAGATTGAAGGACTGGAGGCATTGTATTGTGAGTGTATTGCAATAGGCCTAGTGGAGTTGCAATTGTGTTGCAATACAATTGTGGCCCAGACGGTGATCTTTGTGTGCAATGATCCACTTTGCTAACCGATCTGACGGGGAAATTTGGCGCGTAGCGGTAGAGGGCGCCTAAATTTAGGCGTGCGTCAGAGCCTTGATGGCGAATGACTTTGACAAGGTCTTGTAGGCGCCATATAGCGAAGGCCAATGGCAGCTGCGAGAAGCAGCATGTGAGCTTGTGTATGGAGCCCAGCAGCAGCTGACTCATGGTATGTGAAATCTGTAATGAGCGCAGACCAGGCGGCTGGCCCAGGCGTTGAGCTAGCCTTAGACGATGCACTCAGTGCACTGGCCATTTTCGTCAGATTTGACTGTTTTTTTCCCGAGTCACTAAATGAACATTGTTCATTAACAAGGCATTTGAAAAGAAAAATATTACAAATTCAATAAAAGCAAAATAAAAATCAAATAAAAATTTGATAAAATTTTCGAAAAATAAAATTTTCAAAAATAAATTTTAAAATAAAATTTTGTTAATGATATTTTAAAGGCAAAATTGATTGCATTATCTGTTTGGGTTATGTGTATGATTAGTGTCTCGAAATTGTGTTTGGCATGCCCCTTAGAGATCTTGTGTTGGGTTTAACTACCATTTGAAATGGTGATTCTTGTGACCAGTTGCGTACGAAATTATATGCATGGTGTAATGCGTATAAGAAAAGGGTGAATGCTAAGGTTAGGGATTATGACCTTAGGGATTTGGGTACTGAAATGAACAAGAAAGTTTAGAACCTTATTGAAATAAATGAATCAAGTGGTTGAAATTTAGCGCCACTTAGGAAATGAAGCGAGGTGATTCGGGGTTGTCAAATCATTAGTAGTGGGCATACTGCATTGCTAGTTAGGCGAAATGAAAATGCATGAATCGTGTTGCCATTTTGACCGTGTAGATGGCTAGTAGAGGGCGAGGGCGTAGAACGTCCACGGGGCCTTTAGTCGAGGCACAATCGGTGTTTGATCGGACTTTGCAGAAATTTGTAGGTATTACAGCGAATGCTATAGCACAGGCTAGTATAGCATGTAGACAGGAAGATCCTAGTAACCTCTAGAGGTTTAGGGCGTATCATCCTCCGACCTTCACAAGAGGGAGGAGACCCGATGGTGACAGACCATTGGTTTATGCAGAACGAGAAAGTGTTAGAGGCTATGGAGATTACCTCTGTGTGGCCAGGATAGACTAATTTGCGTTCTAGGCCCGGAGGGAATGGGGCCTATATATGGTGGAAATGGGCAAGGACCTCTAGAGACCTTAGAGGAGTCGTTGTAAGTGAGTTCTCCCCTAGGGATTAGGGCGAGAATAGAGATGATATGTCGAGGTTGCGAGTTGGAGATCTCGGGGACTCTACTCACAATGGACTTGAGAATTATGGACATGTCAAAAATTCGAGGTCATCCTGAGGATGGATTGGCTGATAGCTTACGGGGTCGTCTTCGATTGTGGCGTGGGAGGATACCGCCGCGGGATGGTACTCTGTGGTATTTGAGAGCGAAACCGATATTTTCCCTAGACGGTATCACGAGTCAGTGTCGGGGACGGGTTAAGCGGGTTGGCTAAGCGAGCCTTACCTAGAGGACGAGGTGAGACAAACTTAGATCTACGCCGGGTAGTGTGCGAGTTTGTGGATGTTTTTCGGATAGGCTACGGACTACCTGCACTAGGGATATAGACTTCGGTATTGGGTTCACACCTGGTATTTCACCCGTCTCTATGACTCATAGGATGGCGCAGGTTGAGTTGCGGGAACTCGAGGAGTCCATTCTGGGGCTATTGGACAGGGTTACGATCAAGAATGGAAATTTACCCCATTGCCGAGGATTGACGATTTGTTTGACCAGTTGAGAGGAGCGCGAGTCTACTCCAAGATAGACCTCCGCATTGGTTACCATCAGCTAAGGGTTAGGGAGATGGATATCCCTAAGACAGCGTTTAGGACGCGTTATGGGCACTTTGAGTTTACGGTGATGCCCTTTGGATTGACTGAATGTCAATCTTCGAGATACGTAGAGAGAGATTAGCCTCACAGGGATATGGACTCCATGGTTAGGACAGCCCTGACCATAGAGAGAGATTGAGGATACTTGGAACCTCGGGATGCGGGTGTAGGTAGAAGGGAGGATGTGGCTTTCTCTTAGTTCAGGAAGAGGCAAAATATACCTTCATCCTAGTTTCAAGACTAAGGCTAGGATTGGGCATAGGTAGCGGATTGCCCAGGTAAGGGATCCCAAGACTTTGGGGACAATGCGATCCAGTTAGCGAAGTAGGACGGGAAGTATCACGGTTCCCTCCACGCTACCCAGTGCGGTCGAACTAGTTTCGATTTCGGGGTGCTATACAGCACTTCCAGCAACACGGAGTAGGCGGAGGGCGGAGTGTGGGTGATGGGGGCCAGTGGTCCAGGAGTTGCGCGATTAGGCGTGGTGGACTTTAGGATGGTAGACTGTTGGTTGTTGATTGTCGGGCTTGACATGGATGAGTTGACAACCATCGGGTTATCGATAGTGAGACCTTAAGCCTGGGTCAAATCATACGAACGCCAAATGTTGGATTTGGGCTTAGAGGTTAAGGCCTTTCGAGCCGTATGGATGTTCTTCCTAGGATGTAGGGTGATAGTTGACTGATAGGTCGGGATTATAGTGAGAGGTCTCAGGATTCTTGCTCATGGTGAGAATCACGGAGTTGTGGTTAATAAAAGAGCCAGTGGAGATATACGAATTTTGTGTGAATGGAAGGAGGCTCGAAATGTAAGTAGAAGGGTTGTATAATTAAGATGAAAACACCTTGTCGGAGTTATCACGTAGACTTAGAGGATCTGTAGTGATAGGTCGGAGTGACTCGAGATTTGGATACCCATTGGAAGTGGCATTGGATGTTGTTGAGCTGGCAAGAGCTTGGTAAATGGATGTCATGCGTGGCATGGGTTGATTGTGAGTCATTGGGTTGTGAAGAGTAGTATGAGCCCATAGAGGTTAGCGGTTACACATAAAGCAGGGTTGTGTGGGATTACGTGTTGTGTAGTGATATGATTGTCTGAATTTCGGGACCGGAAATTCTTTTGAGAGAATTGAGAATGTAAGACGAGAAATTCAAATTCTGGAATAAAGGCAAAATCGTAATTTGATTACAAAATTATAATTCTGATTAAAGTCCGTAATTAATTCCCTAGATCTCTAGTGTGGCTTGGTTAAGATTAAGTCGTCTCGCGAAATCTAGTTAGCCGTAAAATTCGCAATTTCTTGAAACGGTCGAGTCGACCACGTTTTTCGAGCATCGCGTTTGGTCGTCATCGATTTTCGATGCGACGAAAGGCACATATAGCATGTACTCATGTACCATAAGTGGTATGAGTAGAGAAATGATAAAAATGGATGGCCGAGGTAGTGCCGAATATCAAATCTGAGAAAGAGGGACATAAAGGTCATTTTTAGATTTGATTAAGTCACCAAAAGGACAAATTAATGTATAGTTCTCTTCTCCCTCATTAAGTCAAATGAGCAAAACGTGAGAGGCAAATTTCGGTGGAATCGTTGGCTTCAATGGGGTTTCCCTAGAGAGAAAGGTCTTCCTTCTCTCTTCCTAGGTTATCATAATCCCTTCGGACCAGATTAGATTTCGCCAGACAAGAAGGAAAACGTTCTACGCGACGAGGCTGCAGCGTGGACCCGGGGTTGCGAGTTTTTGGCAGCTCAAGGGTAGGTTCTCTACTTGCGTTTTATTCCCATTTTAAGGGTTTTTCGATGTTTCGGTTAGTTTGGTAGTGAGGGAGCCGTTTGATCAGTCGAAACTTGGGAGCAATTGTTAGAATTTTTTGAGATTTGTAGAGATGGCGTATTTGCCCATAAATTTAGGGGCTGTTGGGTCTTTAATTCCAGAATTTTTTGCTTTAAATCATGTGCTTGATGTGAATAAATGCAGGGAATGATAGGTTGTTGATCGG
Source organism: Tetrastigma voinierianum (assembly GCA_016808115.1). Classification (NCBI taxonomy): domain Eukaryota; kingdom Viridiplantae; phylum Streptophyta; class Magnoliopsida; order Vitales; family Vitaceae; genus Tetrastigma; species Tetrastigma voinierianum. The sequence goes on from JAEQBH010004097.1 coordinate 32,442, forward strand.
TCCCCAAAAACATGGGATCGAATTATGGAGAGATTTTTGAAGTTTGTCAGTGATGATCAAGGAAGCCTGACAATGAGCTGATGGTGTGGAATTTATGCATTAAATTCTGCTTTGGTGTTTATAAGATAGGAAATTGGTAAGAAATTCGGTTCCAAAGGTGGGCAGGAGTTGAACATGTGGTTTGCCATGGGCTGACCTTCTTGGATTCGGGGCCGGTAAAAACAGTCCGGGTTTTTGTAAGTGGCCATAAAGGCCCATGTTTTGGCATTGAAATTGTGGATTGAATGACTTGAGTTGTGTGGACGTAAATAGGTTAATACATGAATTTAATGTGTTAATATAATGACATAATTATATAAAAAATATAATTGTGTTTGTAGGCCATTAAGATGAGATTTTAAAATGTTAATGCACTTAAGCATGTATTAACATGAGGTCTAATTATGTGGAATATAATTGTGTGTGTAGGTCATTGGAGATGAGTTGATCATTAGCCATTAGGCTAATTTTGATGTGATATATGAGTTGTATAATTACATAACATGATTGTGATTTGATTTATGCAGTATATTCATGTTGATATGTTGCATGATTAAACGCATTAGGTAGCATGCACATGCATTCCATATCTGCTGGAACATCCTAGGATTATAGGAGTTTAGTGCATGAGATGATCCCCTAGAAGAAACAAGGTTCGGAGGGTAGTCTAAAATGTAAATTATCGGAGGGTAGTCCAAATCAAATAATATATATCAACCGTCGGAGCGGCCCAATTGATATTTATTCATCGGAGGGTTGTCCACAAACAAATAATATATATCAATCATTCGGGGCATTTAATTGATATATATTCATCGGAAGGTTGTCACTAATAATATAATAATTCTCACTTGAGGCTTAGCGAGTGTGAGAGAATCGATGAGACTCGGGATCTGAGTTAGTCATGTAGACATTCAAAAAAAAAAAAAAAAAAAGGAGAGGGGGAGGAGGAGGAGGAGGGAGGAGAGGAAGGAGGAGGAGGGAGGAGAGAGAGAGAAAGGAAAGAAAGAAAAGAAAATGGATCATGCATTTGCTTAGATAGATTATTTGCACTGGAACATTACTGGCAGGTGGTGAGTAGCCCACTTAGGCGATTCCTGCGAGCTTTAGCTCACCCGTCGTGGGACCCCCTTTATTTTCACAGTCTGAGGGGAGCATGCGCGGAGAGCGGCTGCGTCATAGAGGTAGTCTTAGAAGAAGCCAGGGTTGTGACTTTGATGATTTGAAACATGTATTAGAATTCTCTGAATTTTGATATATGTATGTAATTGTATAAGTGAATTAACTAACTCTTTGGAAACTATTGGATATAGTTGTTGTAGTATGAGGAGTATTGGTTATGGGCCCAGTGGCGTTTACTCATATTGTGAATATATTGAATTTGTTTGGGACGGTATTTGCGGGTTTTGTATTGGGTGACTCCCGTACGAAGGGCTGCGATTACTCTAAAGTGGCGTCGGGTAACCCGACCTCCACTTGTATTCCGCGGGTTGACGGGTAGTCAACGGACCCCCGGGTTTTGGGGCGTCACACCCAATCTTGACCAATCTGGTTTGGGAGGGAAAGGAAGAGAGAGACCAACCAGGAAGGAGATATAGAGAAGAGGGTTTTGGAAGCTCACCTTCTCTCTCAGTTTTAAAGCAGATTAGTTCGTGAGCTCAGAAATGAGGCAAACAAAGTTGCTCCCCACGGCAAGGACTAAGCCTGGGTACCAATTTGAGGGTTTGAACTGACTCCCGGAAAGGTAGGGTTTTCTCCTACTTGCTTTACTTTTTGCTTAAAGGCCCCATTCATGTGGATTGGGGTTAATTGAGGCTGGATCGGCGTGGTTTCGGTTCCCAGATTTTGGTCGTCAAATCCCTAGAGTGTTTGGACGGTCCACGGACTGTTTGGGTGATTTGGTGTGATGTTGTGACATTTCACGAGTGAATAACATGCTAAGTGTGATTTTGTGGGCGGTTCAAGATGAGCGTAGGTTCTTATACCAGCCCATGTGACTCAAATTATGTTATTGTTTGTGTAGAATAACATGATTTATGGAACTAATTACATTGGCATATATGCATGAGTGATATATTAGCATGGCCATTGGAAATGTTTGTGCCAATGTCATTTACATTATGGTGGAATGGCCAAGTGAAATTCTACCCTATTTGGGCATTGTATCACCTTTGTGAAGAATATATTTTAGTGAGAGGTGGCAGGGATGGGACGTCAGGGACCTTAGGCGAAGAACGGCCAAGATGGCTATATCTTGTATTTTCTAAAATTAAGGCAAGAGACCAGCATTTTTATATAAATTAAATAATAATAATTAAATCCATTTGTATAAAATATACATTTATAGGTAGGATGTGTAGGCCCAAGTGGCCATATTTGCACATGTATGGGTCTCATAACATGAGACATGTAGATTTACGCGGGTTGACGGGTAGTCAACGGACACCCCGGTTTTGGGCGTCACAGCTTGACCAAAACCTAACCACAAAATTGTAATTACGTGTTCATCATCACAAAAGGCAGGGCATAAAGAAAGGGTCTGATTAGATTAATAAAGTCATTTATTACATTATAACTAAAGTGTTTAATTATAAAAACTTATAATTATGTCTAATATAAAAACTATTGTTGAGAAAGGCTATTAGTTAATAATTTCATAAAATCTTAGGGTATAAACTGGTACATGATTATGAAATATTTAAAAAAGATTTTTTAAAATTTAATTTATGATATTTTATAAAATAAGGTTGTTTGAAAACCTATAATATTTTAAATATTTTTAAGTAAAATTGTTTTTCTGTTTTATTATGAATCATTTTTATTTATTTGCATGAATATATATATATATATATATATATATATAGAAAAGTAACAAACAAATGAAACAGCGACGTGGCATTTTGTGTGTTTGAACAAATGTTTGAGCGGACAGAACGAACGACGATAAATATTTTCAAACTAACAAAAGATGTTATTAAAACATAACATTTTCTATTTTTAAGAACATAAAATAATAATTTTATCAAAAGGCATAATATAAAAGCAATTTTGATATTTTAAATAATAGTTTTTTTACTTTATTTTAGAAATAATATAAGCATTCTTGAAAATAGTTATTAAACAATCTTTATAGTCATGAGTTTGATTTTATGCAAATTTCTTTGTTTTATAAAAATTATTTATGAGGATAAGTATTCGAAGAATTGTCTTTCGTGTTCTAAATCTATTTGTTAATTAGGTTATAATTATATTCTTTATCTTTTGATAATTTGAGAATATTCTTATCATAACTAATATAAATGTACAAAAAAAATCATTTTAATACATTTTTTTCATGGCTCTATATATAATAAAAATGAATTATTATCAACAATAATTTGAAGCTCTATAAAAATAGTTTATACATTTTATGGACTCAGTCTCACCTGCTCTCTCGGATACATGTTCTTATAGGCGATAAAATATTTTACAACTTGAGCTATGTAAAAATTAAGAATATACTTTTAATAAGTGAAAATTATTATTTTATATGATATTTATTATTTATAGCTTGAAATTCAATGTAAGGATATTGTTTTATTCAAAAGAAAGTAATATTCATCAAAATGCATAAATGTGTACATATAATAAACTTTTGTAAAGTCTCATTTACATTAATAATGAATATATTATGTTTATGTATTTATGAAACAATATAAGGGATATTTTGTCTTTTTTTTTTTGTCGGGGTGAGGTAATGCGAGGCTCATGCACACACGAAAGATACCTTTAAGTTATACCACATCCAGACTAATCCCCATTCAAAACGTGATAGACCACAAGAGCAGTAAAGTTCTACCACATAACACGACTGCATTCCTAGTTCTCGAACTCGAGACCTCGTTGTACAAGAGAGACCATAACTATCTCCACCTACATGTTCCTGGTTAAGGGATATTTTTGTCTTAACAAAGGGATTACTATTTCGTTGCATGATATTTTTGTCTTAACAAAAGATTGATTTATGTCACATTCAATATTTCATTTGGCTTATTTATTTATATTTAAATATATATAGAGTGTCAAGATTTAATTACACAAATACAAATCGATCAAGATTTTTAAAAAAGTTTCGCTATTAGAACAAATGATAAAAAAATCGAAATATCGCTTCGATGATATGTACTCCACGTAACTCTAAAATGATTAATGGCTTGTTTGAATGGAAATGGGCAAAAAGCGGATGTTTCGTCGATATATCTAAGTGGGTCCTTGACCGATATTTTGGCAAATACAATTAGAGAACATGTTTAACGTGAGTCATGCGCCTGTGAGGAGTTGTGGATATACCGATAAAATTGGCTATTTTTTTTAAATCGTTCAACACGTAGCTTAATTTAAAACTTCCTCGTCTAACAACTCCAATTTCTAATTAAATTATAAATTTAGTTTTTTTTAAGTTACAATAAAGTAAACTATCAATTGGGACTTGAACCCTAATCAGTTCTCCTTCCTATATATCATATATTTTATAAAACGATGAACGCTCTACCATATATCCGTACTAATCCTCATTCAAAACGGATGTAATTCACAAGAGCAAAGAAAGTTCTACCACATAACACGACTGCATTCCCAGTTCTCGAACTCGAGACCTTTGGTTAAAATAAGAGAGACCATAACTATCTCACCTACATGTTCGATGGTTAGGGGATATTTTTGTCTTAACAAAGGGATTATTATTTCGTTGCATGATATTTTTGTCTTAACAAAGGGATTACTATTTCTATTGTATGATATTTTGCCTTTTAACAATTACTATGTCATATTTTTTAATGGTTCGGGGAATTTTGCTTCATTAGGGTTATTATTTTTAAATGTATATAAGAAGTGTCAAAAGATTTCATTTACATTAAAATAATTACAAATCAATGATCTAGATTTTTTTTAAAAAGTTTCTCATGATGAACAAATGATAAAAAAATCGTGAAATATCGCTTTGATGATATGTATCGTTGAACTCCAAATGATTATGGCTTGCTTCACCGGAAACAAGTAAAAGTTTGATGTTTCGTCGATATATCTGTCCTGACCGATATTGTGACGCCCTAAACTCGGGGTCCGTTGACTACCCACAACTCACGGACACACAAGAATGCTTCGGGTGACTCGACATTTTTCACGAAAATTCCAAGAGTCTCTTTGTACTGGGAGCTCTACCCAAATACAAAATCATAAACTCCGCATATACTGCCCCAAACAATCCAATATATGCAATATATACTAAATACGGCCACTACCCATAATGCGACTAATCTACATGCCGACTATGAACTAACTATATACCCAATAAGCTACAAGAATTAATATGTTTTACTCTCATACAACATATATATTAAAATGAAAAGCATTCTACTACATGTATACATCAAAGCCACATCCCATTTTCTGGGCACCCAGATCTACCGTCCTCACAAGATGCTCCCCCGCACCGTAAAATAAAGGGGATCCCATCGACTGGGCGAGCCAGTTCCGCAGGAGAATCACCCCAAATGCGCCACTCACCACCTAAGTGCAAGTGTTCCAAATTAAACACACATTCAAGCAAATGCATGATCCTACTCAATGTCTACATGACCAACTCCGCATCCCGAGTCCTCATCGACTTCACACTCGCCAAGCCTCGTATTTGAGAATATCATTAGTTTTAATAACGACAACCTCCGACGGTCATATATCAACGTCGCCTCCACGATTGATATATATTATTTGTTCTTGTGGACTAATCTACGAATAAATATCAACTGGTCCGACTCCGCTGGATGTTTTATTTTACTGACTACCCTCCGATCATTTAATATTTTTGCACTACCCTCCTAACCATTTTCAGATCATGTCATGCACTAACTCCCAAAGTCCTAGGATGTTCCAAGCAGCATATGGAATGGCTGTAAAGCAATCTCACAACAATTTAATTCACATGTAAATATATAAACATGCATATATTTGTTTTTTTTTTTTTTTTTTTTTTTACAAACAACCAATTCACACAATCATATCATGTAAATTAATTAATTCACACATCAAGATTAGCTCACTGGGTTAATGATCATATACGAGCAATTTAATTTAAATCACTCACCAACATGTATTTTCACAAAAATATATATTTAAGAATTATTCATCTCGAATAGTGAAACCCTTGTTTACTATTCCCGAAAATCACAAAACAAATGATCACTTAGTGAACCCGAAACTACTACCATTCCCTACTAAAGCATATCAAGTGCGCATTTAATGCACAAATTAACACCCATCAAAACCAAACAGCCCCTAATTATTTCTTGTGGCAAACAATTTCGCCACAAGAGAAAATCCCAAATAAATTCCTGACAATTCGGTCCCATGTTTTCGGGATCGATCAAACGGCCCTCACTCCGCCTCAAATTAAACATCGAAAACCCTTAAAATCTTAATAAACACAAGTATAGAGAAAACTTACCCCAAGGAAAGTTTGAACCCCAACCGGGGAACCACGCTGTCCTCGGCTGCCAGAGAATGCTTTCCTTCGCTTCATGCCGATCGCCGACTGGCTGATCGTTTATGATTCTAGAGAGAAGTTGCTCCTTCTTCTCTAACTTCTAAGAAACTCCACATCGCACCCGAAAATTACTCCCTCTCACGCTTTGTCTCTCATTTAACATCTGGGGAAGACAACTATTCACTATTTCACATTTAGTGACTTAAATCAAACTTAAAAGGACCCTTATAACCTCTTTCTCGTATTGGATATTCTAAGACTACCCCTGGGTCCACACCCTTCGTGACCACTTCCGGTGCCCTTCAGTGGCCCACTGATGGGTCCACCCTTCGTAACCATCGAGGTTCTTCTTCGTGGTCCCACTACTGTGAATATCACGCCTCCCTAGTATTTTCTTTCGCTCCGTAGACTGAATCCCAGACTGGGGGCTTAAGGTCCACCTGAGTGATTTTCTTACTACCAACTGAAGCAGAAATAGAGCACTGTAGATGCCTCCCATCGACTAAAGATCTCAGGGTCCCGGGTTCGAATCTCCGGGGAGGCGAAAGAAACTCGTGGGAATGAGATATCCTATGAGTGAGCTTCCACCAAGGGTACCCATGAGGTGGTCACGAAGGGTGGGGTCTCGACAATAAAAGGCGCTTTATTGTGAGAGACTCTCTGCCTCGTGATCACCATAAAATTCTCGGGGGAAATATCACATCTCTCATCGAAATTTTCAGCCCCAGACTTAATCAGATCTAGGGTCTTTGTCTGAATGGGAAGCATTTTCCGCACCAACCACTACTACCGCTTCGGCACGCACGCTTCCCATCGACCAAAGACCCCAGTCCCGGGTCTCGAATCTCCTGTGAGGCGAAAGGAACTCAAAATACTGGAACGAGGATATCCTATGAGCGAAGCTACCACCAAGGGTACCCATGAGGTGGCTCACGCATGTATGGGGTCTCACACAAAAGGCGCTTGTCACAGTCCACACTTTTCGTGCTCCCGTGCCTCAGGGTTCACCTGCACCTCATCCGGCATCCCTCAGCGTTCACGCACATCATGTCTCCTGCGCCTCGCAAATAACTCGTGATCAGGCTATGCTCACTGCAGCATCTTCTACTACCAACCGAGCTACCAGCTCACTGCAAGCAGATGCTCCCATCGGGACCCAAGCCCCGGCCCGGGCCCGAGTCTCACTTCGAGGCCAAAGAAAATGCCTAGGAGGGCACGATATTCTCGCTGAGCGACTCCACTAAGGGCACCCATGGTTACGGAGCAGGACCCCACGCCACCCGGCGGGCACCCTGCACAATGGGCGTGACTTAACAATGTGCTGGCGCTTTATTAGAGATTCTTCATTTGCGATCACCTGTACTCTTCAGTGGTAGCCACTCATAGCTCATCTCCACGAAAATGCCGTCAGAGAGCCAACTCAGACCTGGGGTTAATGGGAAGATTCGGCAACCAATCGAGCCAGAAGCCAGCTGGTACCGCAGATGCTCTCATCGACCAAAGACCCTGCGCCCCGTCAATCTCCGGGAGGCTGGGGAACTCGCGAATGGCATAACTTGATGAGCCGAAGCCTACCACCAAGCGGTAACGGCGAGGTGGTCACGGCGCGGCCCTGCCGTCCCTGTCTTCACCATTTCTATACTCATACTACTCATGGTACATGAGTACATGTTATATGTGGCTTTCGTCGCATCGAAAACCGATTTACGGCACCCGAAACGCAATGCCTCGAAAAACGTGTCGATTCCGACTGTCTCAGAAAATTACGAAATTTTACATGCTAACTAGATTTCACGAGACGATTCCAACGGTGCAATCCGTTTTGTCATCTGAGATCTAGAGAATTAATTACGGATTTTTAACCGTAATTACAATTTTGTAATCAAAATTACGATTTTGCCCTTATTCCAGAAATTGGAATTTCTGGTTCCATGAGTATTTTGGCAACACAATTAGAGAACATGCTGAACGTGAGTCACGCCGCCTAGAGGAGTGCCAGATATACTAATAAAGTTGGTGATTTTTTTTTAAATTGGTTCAACACGAATTCTTAATTTCCTGCGAAAACTTCCTCATCCACACTCCAATTTCAATTAAATAAATTATAAATTTAGTTTTTTAAGTTACAATAAAGTAAACTATCAATTGGGACTTGAACCCTAACCGCTTCCTTCCTATCATATATTTTATAAACGATGAATCGCCTACCATACTTAGAGCTATGCATGATGATGACCAAGCCATATATGATTTATCCTATTATTTTTGAAATATAATTTATTTTATCTTGTGTTTCATTATACTTGCACTTTCACTTTTTATATTTATCATTTTACTTTTGTTTAATTTCTATATTTTTAATATTTTAAAATATGGTTATTTTTAAATTTCTTAATATATAATAATAATAATAATACTATAAACAAGTAATAAGGTTATGTGATATTTTATAATTTAAAATAAATTTAATAAAAATAAATTACCAATTAAATTTTAATAATTAACTACTAAATTAAATCACACTAACAATAATAAAAAGTAGCAACAATTATAAAAAGTTTTGAAAATATTATTTTAAACATAACATAATTAGTTTTTACTTCTTAAATAAATAAATATAAGTATTTAAAGTAATAACATATTTAAGTATCATGTATCTCTCTCTATATATATATTTGATAGAATGTTCAACATTTAAAAGACAAACATTAAATTCAGAAATTTTAAAATTATAGAAAGTGTACTTCAAAAACACTTCAATGTAAATCAAAAATTTTCAAAATTTTAGAAAGTATCACTAAAATACACTTTCAACTTAATCTTACTCAAATTTTAGAGTGATTCAAAAGACACTTTCGCTAAATTTAAGGTTATCAAAATTTTAGAGTGTTTCTATGAAAAACACATTACCAATGGCAAAAAATATATTAGGATTTGTTTAGGGAGTAAAGTAAAAAAAAAAAGGTGAAAGTACATAGGCTAAGAATGCATTTTTCCATCTCATTTTTGTGATAAAATTGTTAATAAAAAAACCTTGTTTACATACCTTCCCGATCATCTTTGTTGTTGTAGCAGTTCTTGGAACCGGGTGTACTCACTCATTATGGACTGGTATGTAAAACCCGAAAAAATTCTAATTTTCTGAAAAAGGATAAAATGGTAATTTCGGTCAAAATGCGAAATTTTTCTAAATCTCGGATGACGAAAATAAATTTTTCTAGATTTATAATACCAGGAAAATAAATATTTTTCACATAATAACAAAAATATCAAACACATGCCCTTGGACTCAAATTCAAAAGCACAGGGTTTACACTTCGCAGTGCCTTCTACACTGAAACATAACATAAGAGAAATCGTTGAAGCCCTTAAAGTCCAGACCCATATGCATGCGATTTTGACTAGATTTATGTGTGTTTCTTTTTCTCTTTGCATTTTATCCTGGAGGACAAGCCTAATAAAAGAACAGCTAAAAGGCGAACAGCCATTCTCAGACTTCTTCCTACTAATTTGCCCAACCATTTTGTACAATATTTATTATACTATTATGGCATAATTCTTCTTCCAGTGGTTCTGCACACCAGAATTTGACTGTTTCCACACTGAAAACTGGAAATATTTCCAGGAACTACCACTGTTATAAGATGGAGTTCTTTAAAAAAGACCATTCCCGTGACGCCCGATCCTCGGAGTCCGTTGACTACCCGCCAACCCATGAACATTTTAGTGGAGGTCGGGCTACCCGACCACTTTTAGAAAATCGCGTAGTCTCCTCAGACGGGAGCTCTACCCAAATACAAATCTCTGTATTAAACCTCGAGGTGACACCATCCCAACAATCCAATATATGCAATATATATTCACGCTACTCGGGCCCATAAACGCACTCAATGTACATGCCATGAAACCAAATCCATATACCCACAGTTACAAGAGTTAATATTTTTATTTTAAACAATACATATATTAAACTTAAAGAGTTCTAATACATGTAAACATCCACCAAAGCCACATCCCGCTTTCTTCACAATAAATCTCTAGGACGAATGCTCCCGCACGCTCCCGCACCTGTGAAATAAAGTGTGTAGTCCCACGACGGTGAGCTGTCAAGAGACCGCCCTAAGCGCTACTCACCACCTAAGTGCGCAAGGTTCCAGCAAACATGATTCAAGCAAATGCATGATCTTACTGGAACAATGTTCATATGACCAACTCAGATCCGAGTCCTCACCGACTCTCTACACTCGCCTAAGCCTTGTATGCTAATTATTTTATTAGTGGGCAAACATGAATATATAATAATCGGGCCGCCCGAACATTGATATATATATTATTTGTTTGTGGACTACTCCGGCTGAATATATATCAACTGCCGCCCGACGGTTGATATATTATTTAGTTTATGGACTACCTCCGGGATGGTAATATATATATTTAACCCAGGCCATTCGACTACCGATATAATATTTAGTTTGACTATCCGATAATTGACATTTTATACTACCCGAACCTTGTTTCTAGGGACTCATCTCATGCACTAACTCCTATATTCCTAGGATGTTCTAGTGCATATGGAACGCATGTGTCAAGCCCAATCTAATCACATGCAAACATGAATATACTTGATAAAAATTAAATCACATAACATGTTATATGTAATTAATACTCACACATCAAAATTAGCCTCGTATAATGTTCAAAACACAAGCAATTGCTTCGAATTACTTAACCAAACACATAATTTCACGAAGATACTGAACACTATTTCGAACAGTGAAACCCCGGCCACATTCCCGAAAAATCACAACTCAATGGTTCACTTGATGAACCCGCATCACACGGCCATTCCCGACCTTTTTCCATACCAATATATGATCAACACCAAAATACCCATTTTTCACACCAAATTAGCTGGAGCAGCGCCACTTTACCGCTTCCATATATTCTTCCAAAATTTTATCAATTCGGTCCCAAGTTTTGGGACAGATCAAACTGGCCTCACTACTCAAACAACCGAAACATTCGAAACACTTAATAATAGGAATAAACCTGGAAGTAGGAGAAATCCTACCTCGAGGAGTTTGAAGAAACTCACTAAAACCGGAGTCCACGCGTGAGCCTGGGTTCACGTAGATCGCTTTCCTTTCTACTACCAAGTCCGCCGACGGCCTGGATATGGTATTTCCTAGAGAAGCTTCTTGTGAAGGGTCTTCCAAAGCCACTTACTGGATCTCAAAATAAAGCCTCCCACGTTTTTTGCTTATTTTGGTTGAGAAGAAGATGACTATTGGCTATTTTGGCTTCAGTCACTTAAAATCAATTTCAAAATGACCTTGCGGTCTTTCTACCAGATTTTATATCTCAAGACTATCTCGCCGTCCATTTTCGCTGCTGCTATGTCTCCTACTCCATACCTACCTTATGGTACATGAGCATGTTATATGCTGCGCCTTTCGTCGCATCGAAAAACGCTTTACTCAAGACCGAAACGCGATGTTCAAAAATGCAGTCATCTAAACTGTCCCAGAAATTAAGTAAATTTTACGCTAACTAGATTTTAAGTAGACTATTCCAATGGTGCAACCGCTTCGCCATCCCGAGGTCTAGAGAAGATCATTGGGACTTTAACCGTAATATAATTTTATAATCAAAATTACGATTTTCGCCTTATTCCTAAATCAAATTTCTGCCTTACATTCTTCCCTCTCAAAGAATTTCGTCCCGAAATTCAGGACTATCATAATCACAAGACTCTGCATATGCAACGCGCACTCTACCATGCATAAACAACCATTTAAACTTTAAACGACTAAACCACGTACCTCCATCCCTAAACAAGAAGGGATAGGTAGCCCGCAACGTGTCCTCGCGCTCCCACGTTGACTCCTCCACTCCACAATGCCGCCATAGTACTCTCACTAGCCTCACGGTCTTGCGTCGCAAGACCCGATCACGGCTATCAAAATGCACACTGGTCCCTCCTCAAAGGTCTCATCCGTGTCAACCTCAATCTTCCCTTCTAATCCACCATTACATGAGTCGATCCTGGAGTATATCCGGAGCATGGAGACGCGGAACACCTCGTGACACCGACATGTCGGGCGTTAACGCCACTGACACGTTAACAAGGCTTCATCCTCTCGAAGTATCTCAAAGCGCCTAAATGAACCTCAACGATAGCTTCCGTGTTTCGCGAACCTCGACCACTCCTCTTAGGAATCACCTTCAAGGAAACGCCGATCACTAACCTCAACTCTGTGGGTCGCACGCCGTGACGTCAAAGATAGCTCTTCTACGTGCCTAAGCCGTGAGAAGACGTTGTCGTATCAAGCTCACGTTCTCTAAGGTGTCTCGACCGATCGCACTGTCACTTGTTCTCTCTCCCACCTCATCCAACATAACGGTGATATTACATGGCCTCCCATAACGCTGCCCCATGGTACCATTCAGATACTCGCCTATTAACTATCATAGGCGATTCCACTTCATGGGCACTTCTCCTCTACCCCTATGACCCGTGACACATGCCCACGACAAGATCCTCTAATGTACGTATATAATCCGCATGTAACGCATAACCCACAACCTCACAAGGCGTGTAAACGCTAACCTCTTCAAGGTCACAATCACTGACAATCCCATGGAACGTTAACCTAGTCCATGTCAGCGACGACATCCATTTACCGAGCCCTTGACAGCTCAACAACATCCAATGAAATTTCCCAAGAGGGCATTCAAACCCGAAATACCCCTTAATTCCCATCACTCAACTCTAAGTCCGTCGATAACCATGTCCCATGTGTTTCAGATCTCGGAGCCACATAACTTCTCTTAAACCAGCCTCTTACATTTCTCGATTCAACTATGAGTCTTCATCGATCGTACCCTAAAGACAACTCAACCCACACTCACCATGAGTGGTGAATGACCATACCGCGGCACCCACTCCCGGTCCACCATGAAAGCGTAATCTCAGAGATCTCCCACTCATAATCTCACTCATCGTCAATCCTCAAATTCCCACATCCTAGGGAAGAACATCTATACTTGGATTCTCCAAATGCCTTAACCTCTAAGCCCAAATCCAATGCCGTTTCGAGTATGACAACCCGGCCTAGGTCTCAATTACTGACAACCCGATGGTTGTCAACTCATCCATGTCAAGCCTGACATCATCAACCAATAGGTCTACCACCCTAAGGTCCACTACGCTCGGCCACAGAACCCCGATCCTGCTCGACTTCGACCCACACTCAGCCCCTCCGTCTATCCGTGTTGGGCCGGAAGTGCTCAGATAAAGACCCTAAACTCGAAACTAGTTCCTCCGACCCGTACTAGGTGTGGAGGAATGGATTTCGTGATACCTCATGTTCTACCGCTTAACTGATCGCTTCCGTCCCAAAGTCTGGATCCCTGTCTGGGCAATCCCACACTCATGCCTCAACTCGGCCCTAGTCCCGAAACTGGGTAGCGTGTCTTCGCCTTCCCGAACCAGGAGAAAACTGATCCTCTCTCTAGCTACCAACACCCGTATCCCGAAAGTGTTCCAAGTACCGATTTCTCTCTCTATGGTCGGCTGTCCCAACCATGGAGTCAGCGTCCCGTAGGTGAAATCTCTATCTCTCAGAGTCTCGAAGATTGACATTCGGTCAATCCAAAGGCATCACCGTGAACTCAAAGGGCCCATAACGCGCCCCAAACGCCGGCCTTAGGGATATCCATTTCCCTAACCCCGCTGATGGCAACCAAGGCGAAGGTCTATCTCTCGGAGTAGACTCGCGCCTCTCTCTAATCGATCAAACAAATCATCAATCCTGATGGGTACACCGATTCTTGATCGTAACCCCAACATCCTGTCTCAGACACGTACGTCGAAGGGTCTTGCCCCTTCTTCGCAATCTAGAACCGGCGCCCCATGGTGAAGTGCTCCTACCTAATAAACCCTTGTCCAAAGAGTCTCGTGGCTAGACTCAAGTTCCCGCAACTCAACCTGCCATCCTATGCCAGTCATAGAGATGGGTGAATATACCAGGTGTAACTCAACACTGCCCACCTTACGGAGGTAGAATCCGTACTCATTTGGAAACATCCACATTCGCAAACTACTCGAGATAAGTCCGTTCACCTCGTCTCTAGGGTAAGGCCCGCAGCCAACCCGCTTAACTGTCCCTCGGAGCCTGACTCCTCAGATCCTATCTCGGGGAAAATATTATGTTCACCCCCCCAAATCTCCATACGAGTACCGCTCAGATAAAGTGCAACCCTCCCCGCCTCACAATCGAGCACAACCTCAGAACCGTCACCCAACCATCCGAAAAGATTACATCAACTCAAGACATGTCTATAATCCTCGTGTCCACCGTGGAGCAGTGTCCCCAGGACCTCAACCCAAGAACCTCGACATTATCGTGACCCATTCTCGCCCTAACCCCTAGGGAGGACCCGCAAACATGGCTCCTAAGGTCTCAAGAGTAACCTGGGCTCATTTCCACCATACTGGGCCCTCATTCCCTAGCTTTCAGAACGCAGCTGGGGTCTAGTCCCGGCCGTGCCTGCGGGAGGCAACTCCATGGCCCTAACACTTCTCCGCTCAAACCAATGGTCGACCACCACTCCAATCTCCTCCCTATGAATGCCTGAGGATGATACGCTCTAAACCTCCTCGGGGTTACTAAGATCTTCCCCGCTCACATGCTATACTAGCTCCTGCGCTTACAAGATTCAATGTAATACCTTACAACCGGCAAAAAGTCCGTCGATCAAACACTGACAGGTTCGATCAAGGTTCTGCACGCTCTTCTACGTCCGCCTCTACTTCATTACATCTACATCGGGTCAAACAGCAACACGATTCATGTAATTTCCATTTCACTAACTAGTAATGTAGATGTCGACATTAATAAACTTGACAACCATGAACCCACCCATTCATTTTTCTAAGTACGCTAAATCTAAATCCACCAATTTATTTATCTCAAGAAGGTTCTGTGCCTTCTCTGTTCATTTCAAGATCTAAATCCCTAAGGTCATAATTCCTAACCTTAGCATTCACCCTTTTTCCTATACGCACTACACAAATGGCTAGAATTCTCGCGACGCAACTACGCAATCACCATTTCTCTCAAATAGTAGTTAACCAAAACAAGATTCTAAGGCATAACCACACTCTAGACACTAATCATACACATAACTCAAGCATACGTAATCAATTTCGTTAAAATATTGTTTTCAATCTTAAATTTTGTTCAAAAATTTTATTTTTGAAAATTTTATTTTTCAAAATTCTTTATCAAATTTTATTCGATTTTATTTGATTTTTAAATATTTTAAAAAATATTTATATATATATTTTTTCGAAAAATTTCGAGATGAACAAAGATGTCATGAACCTGTTCATTTAACACAGTCCAAAATTTGACTCGTGAAAATGAGTCAAAACAGATCGAAAGTGGGTCGAGCGAGTGCACAAAATTCTCACCACCGCCCGCACGCCTGTACCCACGCCAAAGCATCACACAATACAATTTTGTATTATGATATATTTGGCTCATGTACCTCAAGGTAATACAATACACCAGATTGGTAAATACACTTCCAGTTGAAATTCCCTCTTCCAATTCATTGCAATACAATCCAAGCAAATTTCCTTATCTCGCAATACAACCACTCAGACAGCAACACAAAAACCTATATACTAGCTCTCTAACTCCGTAATACACATTTTGTATTGCAACCAAAACCCCGCACTATTCCCGCACATAATTTTATTTTTCTTTTCTCTCATTAATACAAATCAAGCAAGAGCCCTTTGTACTTCTCATTAAAAAAATTCGTTTTTTTTTTTCATTATAAATGATTTTTTTTTCATTTATTTCCAGAAATTGGAAAAATCTCTAAAATCACAAAAATCTTTTCTTTTTCTTTTTTTTTTTTTTCATTTTCTTGGACACTCAAATAAATTCATAAAAATTCTATTTTTTCTCCATTTTCTTAAATTTACACCCCCTAAAAAACCTTAGAATCTTTTTTTTTCACTCTCATAACAAAATAAATTTATAAAATTTATTTTCTTTTTCCAGTATTTCATCTGAAAAAATTTTTCCACTCAAATAAATTTATAAAAATTTATTTTCTTTCATTTCCTTCAATTTTACCACTTGTAAAATCTTAGAAAATCATTTTCTTCACCATATAACCAAATAAACTTAACAAAAAGTTATTTTCTTTACTTTAACATTTCTTCTCATTTTCCAACAACCGAAATAAATTTTTTGTAAAATTTTATTTTATTTACTTTTCTTCTGCTTACACTCGTAAACCCTAAAAATTAAATTTTTCACCACTAAACCAAATAAATTATGACTTATTTTGTTTATTCTCTTGCTCTAGTTTCCTTTGTACACAGTACACCCAAATATTTTCTTAAGATATTTCTAACCCATCTAAGGTGCTAATCACCAAGCACACAACCAAACACATAACATGGTGATACGCCATTCATCAAACATTCACATGTTCATTAATACCACTCCAATCACACAAAACACATCAACACACGTGCACGTAGTGTCCTAGTTTTGTCCCGTGATTTTCCTAGGTAATCCCATACCTAAACTCAACATCGAACCACACCTAGTGGTGATGTTCTCACTCAACCATGGCCTAAGCCCAAATTTTTTATCCATAGGTTTCCATATACCTATACTCTACATCATACCACCTAGTGGTGATGGATACCCTAACCCGAGCTCCCTAGGTATTCGTATACCTAAGCTCTGATACCAAGCTGTGACGCCCCGATCCCCGGGGTCCGTTGACTACCCGTCAACCCGGCTAAATACCAGCGGAGCTGCCACCACGCCTACTTTTAGAAAATCTAGCCCCTGCACGGAGCTCTACCCAAATACAAATCTTGTATTAAACCTGCATTTACCTGTCCTAACAGTCTAATATATACAATATATATCCAATATGGCCACTTGGGCCCATAAACAGTACTCAATGTACATGCTAACTATGAAACCAACTATATACCCAATAGTTACAAGAGTTAATATTTTTACTCTTAAACAATACATATATTAAACTTAAAGAGTTCTAATACATGTACATCCACCAAAGCCACATCCCGGCTTTCTTCACAATAAATCTCTAGGACGAGTCGTCTCCTCGCACGCTCCCTGCACCTGTAAAATAAAGGGGGGTCCCACGACGGGGTGAGCTAAAGCTCAGTAGGAGAATCGCCCTAAGTGGGCTACTCACCACCTAAGTGCAGTGCAATGTTCCAGCAAACACACATTCAAGCAAATGCATGATCTTTACTAATGTCTACATGACCAACTGCATCCCTAGAGTCCTCACCGACTTCACACTCGCCTAAGCCTTGTATGCGACCATTATTTTATTAGTGGGCACTCCGATGAATATATATATCAATTGGGCCGCCCGACGATTGATATATATTATTTGTTTGTGGACTACCTCCGATGAATATATATCAACTCATCATTCCGACTGATATATTATTTAGTCTTATGAGTACCTCCGATGAATATATATATCAACCGGTCATCCGACGGCCGGGAGATATTATTTAGTTTGACTACCCTCCGATAATTGACATTTTAGACTACCCTCCGAACCTTGTTTTCAGACTCATCTCACGACTAACTCCTATATTCCTAGGATGTTCAGTGCATATGGAATGCATGTGTGTCGGCCTAATTCGCCTAATCATTACGTAAATATATAAACATGAATATACTGCATAAAATTAAATCACACAACATGTTATGTAATTATCATTTCACACACTAAAATTAAATTTCCTCACACAAATTAAACACAAGCAATCTGTTTAATTACTTAACCAAATACATAATTTCACGAAGATATATTCTAGAATTATTTCGGGAATACAGGAAACCTCGGTTACTATTCTCGAAAATCTACAACTCAATGGTTCACTTGATGAACCCGCATCACACCTACCATTCCCTACTTTTTCCCAGTACCAATATATGAGATCAACACCAAAATACCCATTTCACACCAATTAGCCGTGGAGTAGCCACGGCCGCCCATATATTCTTCCAAAAATTTATCACCCGCTCCCAAGCTCGATTTGATCAAACGGCCCTCACTACCAAACAACCGAAACATTCGTGAAAACACTTACAATAGGAATAAACCCAAGTAGGAGAAATCCTACCTCGAGGAGTTTGAAGAAACTCACTAAAACCGAGTCCACGCGCAGCCTGCTCTACGTAGACGTTTTCCTTTCGTCTGAGCCCTGACGGCCTGATATCAGCAGATTTCTCAGAGAGAAGTTTCTCTCTAGAAGGGTTCTCTCCAAAGCCACTTACTGGATCTCAAAATAAAGCTCTCCCACGTTTTTTTGCTTATTTTGCTGGTACACGACCATTTGGCCATTTCATTATTTAAATACTTAAAATCAATTTAAACGACTTAAGGCCCTTCTTTACTGCATTCGATATTCTATGATATTCCCTACTGGCCCATTCGCCATTTCCTCCACTCATACCACTTATGGTACATGAGTACATGTTATATGCGCCTTTCGTCGCATCGAAAAACGTTTTACGGCACCCGAAACGCGATGTCTCGAAAAACGTGTCGACTCCAACTGTCTCAACAAATTCAAGTAAATTTCGCTGCTAACTAGATTTACGAGACTATCTAAATGTGGTACAAATCAGTTTCATTATCCGAAGTTCAGAGAATTAATTACTTACTTTTTAACCGTAATTATAATTTTATAATCAAAATTACGATTTTGCCCTTATTCTAGAAATTGAAATTTCTCGGGTCTTACAATTCCCAAGTTATACAGATTAATAATATGGGATTTTAACCATGATGTTTGCATTGTTAAATGAAAGATCTCCAAAAAAATAATGTCAAATGTCAATTGTGAAACCCTTAAAATCCAAGATTTCGATAGTGTAAAATAAATTCCCGTTGAAAATCCGAAATTTTCTAGGATCCTGGATGACTAAACCGACTTCTCCGCAAATCGTCATTTAATTTCAGGCTACCACGTCGACTTCGTCTCTGATCTCGAGGTGGTCTAATTTCCAATGCTTCGAGACGGAGGTGTCAGCATTTAATATTTAAGAAGATACGTGACGCCCATCAGACTCACAAGCGTGAAGTGGTACTTGGCATCAAAAGTAGTGGCTCACCAGCTTCACAAAGGGAATTGAATCCCATGGCTCACAATGGCCACAGGCTGACGATGTCATAAAACCCGACAAGCAGTTGAAAGAGTACCATGAAAAAGGAGAGCCACACCTGGGTTTGAGGAAGGAGGGAGGTAATTTTCGACCGAATGATCGATTCTCCAAATTGAGGAGAGAACAAAAAGAGAATACGTAAATGAGATGAGAAACAAGATATATGGAGATGAGAAAGAGAAAAAGGGAAAGAAAAGCAAAAGAAAAGAAAGGAAGGAAAACGTGGAGAGAAGAAAAGAGATTGGATGCGTAAGGTTTGTTCTCTTCATTTAGAGAGAACGCCTTCCTTCTCTCTAGATTTCTAGGCGATCCAACCGTCGGAATCCTTCGGAGACAAGGAAGGTCTACACTCTGAGACAATGCTGAATCTCTAGCTGGGACTCTTCAACTTCCCAAGAGGCAGATATTTTCCTACTGGTTTACTTTAAACCCAGCGCTATAATTGGTAGGGTTGCTTATGGAGGCCATGAGGTCATGTATATTAGTCTGCTTTGGAATTAATGGGTATGGATTCATTTGATCGTTGCATGGATCAAAAAGTTAGGGGTTTTAATTAGAAACCGAAAGTTTCTAGGTATCATGGTTGCTTTGATGATGATAGCGACAACCAAATCTGCCTACGTTTCATGGCTGCGCCGTGGAGGCATTCTCGCTGAGTGGTCCCAAGTTTGTGACCTAATTGTGTGTTATTGCTTGCTTGAACAACATGTTAAGTGTGAAAATGGATATTGATGCATGCTTATTGATGTAGTATTGATATAAGTTTTGCATGCAGACAAATTATATGTATGAATTATAATTATCCGGTGTGTAAATGTTTCATGTAGTGCTCATTCATGCATAATATGAGGTAAAATGCATTAAGTATCATGTACTTCACATATGTACCCACACATCGTGCTGGCCAGCCCGTGTGGGTGTGGTAAGGTTTATTCATCATGGTCGTGAGTAGGTGTGAACTCGTAAAAACGGGACAAGTCCAAGGTGTAGGATTCACGAGTGTGTAAATGATCAAAATGATAAATTACATGTTTTCATGGAGCAAGTCAGTAGATCCCCTGCAGAAAGTCCCACATGTTATTCACGGTTAGACATGAATCTCGACGAGATGTAAGTTCGTGAAAACGTCAGTGCGCGCTATTGCTCTACACTTGCAGGAACCCTGAACCGTGGGCCCACAAAATAAAGCGAAAAGAATCAAAAATCGCTTTGATAAATAAATCGGAGGGTTATCCAATGGTTTAATTTCGTGGTGTGTGACCGGTTTATTTCACATTTGGCATTCCAAAGGGAGGGAGTCGGTCAGACTCAAAGTATGAGTAATTATGTCATCTCATGCATTTACATGTATATTTCATCTAGAAAATAATCAGAGGAAATGCGATCGATTGTTTCCATATGCCATCAGATACGATTTTAGGTGGGGAGTAACCCTTGTAGGAAAACTTTCATCAAGCTTTGCTCACCCTGGCCGTGGACCCCTTCGTGCACAAGCATCCAGGGAGACGGCACTCCGTAGAGGTAGCTTTTGAGAAGAAAGCCGAAATGTGGCTTTAAGTAAATATTTTGTAAATATGTATAAATCTTTTTGTAGAACAAACGTGAAAACTATGAAAATATAGTTGATTAATTTGGTTTTATGAGTATGGATGTATGGGCCCCATGTGGCCATTTTACTCATGTGTAGGTCCCGTAACACGAGACATATAGATTTTCCGCAGGTTGACGGGGTGTAGTCAACTGAATTCCTAAAATGGGCCACAGCATCAATACCTTATAATTGGATCCTTCGCTTTCGTGGACTTTTGAGATTGATCTCCAACCCACTCTCTCCTCTCATGCCAAGAAATCGCAGCCTACAAGGTGAGTATGCCGCATCACACTTAGAAAAACTACTAAATGCATCAAAACAAAGTATGAAAAAGAAGGGGAAAAAATGAACATCCAGAGGATAACAAAGAAGAAAGAAAAATCCATTAAGGCAATTGCAAACTCTTTCAAATTAGTTTCTTATCTTTTCTTAATCAAAATAACAAATTCATACGTGCATCGTATACATAATGATATCTTAATTGTGCATCATGGAGGGATATACCGCAGTAATATACATTTGTTCTGTGTTTGATGTGCAAAGGGAAACTTTAGGCTTGACGGCGCAATTTTAAAGGAAAATTCAATCCATTCTCGACAGATATTCACTCAAAATAGCAACATATGAACAACATCTAATGAGAGAAAATCAACATGCGCTGTGTCTTTTAAAAAAAAATAATTCTTTCCTGTGTTCTAGGTTTACATCTAGAAAAATTATTGAGTCTAATATAATTAAAGTAGCATTGCTCGTTTTAAATGCATGCATTAAAATTTTAGAAAATTATTTGAATGTTAATGAAAACATATATACATTAGAAAGATCTTTTTAGTCCTATAACATTAAATAGTTAGGATGCTGATTGGTTACAGAAGATGGAGATGTGGAGGGGTTAGTTAGATTCATAATTTCACAATTAATATATTTAGTTTGTTATTCCAATAATGTCCACTAATTTTATCCTTCAACTAACTAGACTCTAGAGAAAAGAGAGAGCTAATGTGGTTGATGAATACAAAAGTTACTTCCTTGAATGGGCTCTGGTTCATTAGCAGATGCTGAACACTCCAACGTTTGCTTCTCATTGGCATGGAATTTCCAGTGTTGTCCTCTGTCATCTCCAGAAAGAACGGACCATTCCTTTGCAATGACACAGCAGAGTTAATGATCTGATGTTCCTTTTAGAACTTTGCTCAAGGTTCTGTTAATAGACATAGCCACCTGGAATGTAGCCACCTGGAACTTTGCTCAATGCAACTAAGCCGCGTAAACTAGCTCTTCTGCGTGATAAACAATTAAACAGATAAAGAGAAAAGAGAAAAAAAATATTAGCCTGGATATAATACATGTTATTCCAATCCAGAGCTCCATATATTGCAGATAACAAAGACAATGTCTCCAAAATTTCTAATGAAGTCCTCTCAATCTCTGAGATTCATCTGACCCCACTTTACATTAAGCAAATGTCAACTGGTTTCCAAATCATTCATGTCCATCTGAAATAAATCCAGAATGACAATAGTCATTCCTTTTCTATTAGAGTTCATCCTTGATTCTTATTCCGCGTCATGTCTTAGAGCAATAAGTGAGATTAGAGTGACAGTTGGCTCAATGAGAAAGGTTATGCACTTGCCTAGGAGGTAAAAAACTATGGCATGTGCATGCATGTGTGCGTGAGTGTGTGTGTGTGTACACACATATTAATAGGCTCACATGCGTATGTCAATAATATGTTAATCTCACAAGATACACCCTAATTCAGTGAGCACATGGATGTACCAAAAAGACTTTTGGTAAAACAAATACCTTATGGAAGCTATTGAAATCTTCTGAGCAATACAGATGTGCCAAAAGATTTTGGTACAATGAATAGCTTTATGGAGCCAATTCAAAACTTATTCTAGGCATGGAAAGTTAAGAAATAGCTAGAATTTAGGTTATTAATAAGAATAAATCTCTAAAATATACATCAAGAAAGGAAATGGGTATTAGTTAGAAGTAGAATTAGTATTTGCTAGGAGTTGAATTAAGAGTTCTAATTTTAGAATCATAATAAGAAGATTAGAATTAGAGGATAATAGATTATCGTAATCCTAGCAAAACTAGGAATCTTAGAGTAGCTTCATAAATAAAGCTAATTGATGTAAAACAAATAAAAAAAAATTGGAATCCATTTCGCAATGATTTAGGAAAAGCCTATAAACCTAAAAGTGATTTAAAAAATAAATACATAAGCATTAGGCAATATCATGAGACACTTTTAAAATCTAAAAAAATCAATTGCAATGTTGGAAATTGCCATGATATTTTCTTAGAAAAACATATGATAGATGATTCTCCTAAAATACTTTCATTTTTTTCTTTTGGATAAGTAAGAATTGTCCTAAAACACTTTAATTAAAATGTTTGAGTAATAATACCTGACAAGAAAGGAATAACATCGTAACTACGCTCCAACCAGCACTAAGCAAGACACGTCATTTTGTTGATTTCATTGGATTGATAATATAGAAACTCAAGATAAAGCATTGGTTTAAGGTCCCTAAAGACACTAACTGCTGCAAATCTTTTCTTTCACAACTCCTTCCCTCCCCGAAATCCTAAAACAATGCCCATTTAAGCACCGAGCCGGATCTTTCCCCAATTGGACTCAAATTTATTGAATCCAAGTCGGTTAGAATGGACCCTTTGAATGGGAAGAGGAAAGGACAGAGCCACGAAGAAAGAAAACCTTCATAAACACGAGATGAGACAAAAAGAAAGAGAGATCACCCTCATAATCTATTTTTGATAGGTAACAAAAGAAGTATATCTAAAAGGCCAACAAGGGGTAATAAAATGCATGGGACATTTATAAAGAAGTCACCTCAAAGCAAAAATAAAAAACAAAGAGGAGCTACAAATAACAACCCTCAGCTTAACTCGCGCTTTACATAAGGTCTAACAAGGAAAGAGGACTAAGAAAGATGCAAAACTTGCACCACACCCACAGATTACAAACAAAAGATTTTTCCTTTTCTTACCAATGAAACAACCATGTCATCCAAGCAAAGACTCTTTAATAGAAGACAGGAGCACCTATATCACACAAAAAGGGAGAATAGAAGATGCCATAAAACTCTTAACACTACCAAATTAAGGAGGATTTGATCAACAAGTTTTTCTTCCTCAAGACAAACGAAACATCTATTAGTCAGTAACCACCCTCTCCTCCGCAAGTGATGAATTACCCTAGATGGGAACATATCCTGCCTTAGAGGCTTCAACACCTTATACAAGGACTTGACGAAGAAGGCCCCATCCTTAGACTCACCATACGACTTCTGCCATCTCTATCCAAATGCGCCCTTTTCCATACTATCTCAGCAAGAAATACTCCATGGTATCCAATTCCTAATAATTGAAATGCCCAAAGAAACAAGGAACCCAACATCCTTCATTTAAAAAATGGTTCCACACCTCCTCCACCCACTCCTTTTTAGAGGAAGCTGTAGCAAATAAGGCAAGGAAATGCTCAAAGGTTCCTTATCACACATGTGTCCTCCCAAAACCTCATCCTCCTACCATTCCCCACCACAGGTACTCTACAGCTTCACACCTCCCCTTGCTTCGTAATGGCTCTCCATATCCTTATGGCCCTTACCCATAAGCATCTCCACTCCTAGTTATTACAACCTACAACCTCTCCATATTTACCCTAATGACAATCCTCCACAAGGCACCCATCTCCCTAGGAAAACACCAATCCCACCCGCAAAAAGAGATTTGGCATTCAAAGGTTTCCAACCCCTAAACCATCAAGTGGCGTTGGTGGAGCGTTAAGAGACCAATAAACCAAGCGAGGCTCATGTCCATCCACACCAAAGAAAGTCTCTTTGGATATGCAATCCAACCTTTACCCCACCAATCTAGGTCTATAAGAAACAAGGACATGAAATAAGTAGGCAAATTTGGATAATATAATTCTAATGAAAGTAAGTCTACCCTTAAATAAATACCGACCTTTCAAAGTACAATCTCTTTCAAAACCTCTCTCACAAAGCAAATTCCAAATTGCCACAAACTTAAAAAGGAGCAACTAATGAGAGCCCCAAATAAGTGGAAGGAAGCGTCACAACCTTGCATCTAAACTCATTTACCAACTCCCTAATATCCTCCACTCTTCCCACTAGAATAAGCTCACTCTTCTCCAGATTTATTCTCAAATACAATAAGGCCTCAAACCACATAAACAATAAATAAGACATCCATTCCCTTGCTTCCTTTTCGTTTCAATTCTTCCAACTGAGAAACCTCCAAGCTTGACTCCTGTAGGCAAACAACTAAGGGTCTCCATGCCAATAACAAACATAAGGAGAAAGAAATTCCCCGTCTTAACCCCAACAGCCACCCTCGCCCCACATTTAAAAAATAGCCAAACAAAGAACTTAGAAGGTTGCAAATGGGTATTCACTATTTGATCCAACTGATGCACCATTTGCCAAAACCTATCTTTCTAAGCAACAAGAGAAGGAGTCTCCAACTGCACTATTTGCTAACACCCTTCATGCAGAATCTCTTCCGTCTATTACACCTCTGGCAAGCTTAACTGAAGCCACATTGCTCCATTCGCTCTCTGCACCACCTCAGAGAAAGACCCTTCTACATGCATTACCCGCCTCTCCGCTCCTCTTCGAACACCTCCGTCGGCCAGATCTTTCCCTTGTCTCCGGGAAGAATGAAACCAAGATCCCTTAACCTTTGGCCATAATAGGCCACCCTCTCACTACTCCCCGCCTTCAAGGAAGATCGCAGAACCTATTGGCCCCATGAATTAATCAAACAATGAGTAAACCTTCCAGCCTCCTTTTTGGACGGATTTCCATCCCGAAAAACCTCCCTCCTACCCTCCTACACTTTCCGCAAAACCTCTCATATTCTCCTAATTTATTGCAACAAGCTTCCCACTTCTAACAATCAGCAAGTAGTAAACTCATCTTTCTAAGACAAATCTAGAAGAGAAACCTCGTTCTTCCAAATGCTTCCTCTCAAGCTTCCATCGACCTTCAACAATGATTTTCGAACAATCCCCACCCCGCTACAAACCAGCTCTTACCTCCAATTCTAGTTCTCTCAGTGCTTTTGGACTTCCCTATGATGATATTTAGCCAAATGCTTATGAAATTAACAGAGCAGGTATATTCCCTAAAACCTGCCACATTTCATCAATATAACTAACTTCACCATTCTCTTGCCCAAAAAGGTTGCTATAAGACACCCGCCCATGACTCGAATTGAAAACAATCTGCTTAAGGCCCATGCAACCAACCCCGCACTTCCGTAGCACAACAAAAGAACTTCCAATGGTATATATTAGCTACAACTATATAAACCGAGCAACAACTCAAGGTTCAAGAAAGCTATGAAAACTCAATGAGTATCATAATGATTGCCACTATAGACTAAAATGTTCCCATGTCAGGGTATATAGAAAAATCTTTAGGAAGAAGAAAGAAACACCAAAACAAAATAAAGAAAGATTCTCCCCATTTTCATCAGGCACAGTCAACGGAATTTAACTCCTATAGAAGATTCTCCCCCATACTTTACGCTCATAGGCTTGTCAACACATGTAAATAAGAAAAGAGGAACAGGTATTCAAATCTTACCATAGCCCTTCCCATACTCCAACAACCTGTAAGATTAACATTTTTCCCCCAATCTTGTTCGCAATCAATGCACTAATCTCCAAGTGCTCCACTTTCCACCACCAACACAAAAGCAAAGAGAGATTTGTCGACCCCTTCAAAACTAAAAAAATAAATTCCAACAATCATATCTTCATTCAACATGTAATCAAATTCGAAGCCTTATCCTCGCTTGATCCAAACCCAAATAGGTGTAAACTAAACCTTCATGAATCCCCTCTTTACAATTCAACTCCAAATAAGAATCTTGGAAACCTGTCTCTTTCAAATTCATGGATGTCTTCTTTCGTATACCAAATCATGATAGAACCAGCCTACATTTCATCCTTCAAACACCAATGATAGCAACAAAACAACCACAAAAAATAAAAATAAAAATTGTTTATTATTGTAAACATGAAGCTCCTTAATATCTCAGAAAATTCCTTCCCATCTCTCCACCGTCCATAAAATTCCTCATGCACTCGAGCATCCGCCCAACAAACCTCGAGCCCTTCACAAATGCCATGCTCGCATCCAAGATCCCCAACATCGCAATCATCTATACCAAATTAATACCTCAATCTTAAAAATCTAGATGTCGAACACTAAACCATAATAATAAACCGAGACAGTACGGAAAATCCACACAAACTCGAATCATTAACAAACCCGCCGAAACCCAAAGAATTTATTTCCATAATTATCACGCATTCACCACAAAAATTAAAAAAAAACCATCTCGTAACCGACAAACTTGCACAAAAATCTCCAAAAAAAAAAAAAAAGATCATACTGTTAGAGAGAGAAGAGAAGTGATCGAAGAATGATGAAGCACTTTTTCGCAGAGAGAATATGAAGAACTCGACATTGATTCCTGGGTTTTCTCAGGCTAATAATAACAAACAGAGAATTTTTCATATTTCATTTTTGTTTATTTTGATTAATAAAATAAATTTATTTTTCAGATGTTCGGGTTGGGGGTTTGGTCGCTAATGCTTCTATCTTCTCTCTAGATGACGTGATATTTCGACTTTCGATTAGGCACGCTTGTATTTCTTGTTACCATAATACCTCCACCTAACTACTTCAACCAAAATAATATTCGAGGGCCTTTTGTAATTTGATAAATACTTCAAAATAAAAATATTTGTATATTTCATATGAAAATGAATATCATATATGATAGACTCGTAGAAGCCATCATATGAAGTTATGAACTCAATAATATAAAATCGCCTTTCTCCTTCATGTTTTTTTCTTTCTTCCAATTGATTATTTATGAATCTTTCAAGTAATATTTGATCAAAAAATATTAAGAAAAAAAAAGAAAGGTAAGAGTACAAATAAATATTTATATTTAATTCATTAGAAAAATATGAAAAAGTTAAATATGATAAAAATTAATTATTTCTTCTACTTATTCACTCATTATATTTATAATACTATGTTTCCGTGAGAACTGATTTTAAGGATTTTATCCACATGATATCTCGGCGTGCATTGTCTTCACCACTTTTTAGAATTGTATCAGAGTTGAAGTTAAAAATATTTAAATATATTTTTTCCAATTATATTGTCTCCTCGAAATAAAAATTTTAAACTTGGCCCTATTGCCTTTTTTTTTTTACCCGGCACACCATCGAGTCTAGGACCTTGTGACACCCCAAACCCGGGGTCCATTGACTACCCGTCAACTCATGAAACACTCGTGGAATGCCTGATGACCCGACATTTCATTTAAAATCGGCAAGTAGTCTCCTTGTAATGGGAGCTCTACCCAAATACAAAACCCGTATATACCTGTCCCAAATAGCAATATATCCAATATCTCCAATCACATAGGAGTACACGCCACTTGGGCCTACAAACGATACTCATAATACATACTACACATGAATCCAACTATATACCAAAATAGAAGTTACAAGAGTTTACAATATTTTCACTCTTATGTTACCATATATTAAAATTAGACATTTCAATATATGTATATATATCTCCAACCACACCGTTGGGAATCAAATGAATGAAAAGTTAGTCCTCGCTCATACCTTTCGAACCTATGTCCGTTCCTCAGAGAGACACTTCCTAGCTATTTATATTCCTTGCCTTCCATTTAAAAAAAATTCCCTCCTACACCGCAGATATCATTTCATTTTTGTGCGATTATTCCTGTTGAGTTCGTCAGTCCCTCCGGACCGCATCACTTCGGAGGAACGAGATCGCCTATCCCTGGGAGACGACGGTCCAATATCCCTGCATGTCGAGGGGCCAAATTCGCCTTAAGGACACAACATTATCGCGCCCGATCTCGGCCTCTCTCTAATCATTTGTTCGCATTCTGTGTTTGCTTCCTTTATGCTTTTTGTTTCGCTTTTCGAATCGAACCGGGAACTACAATCTAAGACGAATTTTTCTTTTCTGGCCTGCTCAATCGCTTCTGTGGAACTTAACGCCTGCTCGCTACAATTTTTCTAGCTCGTCAATTTCATTTTTTTTATGTCTGCCGTAGATCGCATCAAATTTGACTCAAACATTTTTTTATAGTGCGCTTTGAATTTTGTTTCTAAAGAAATTTGATTCAAACATTTTTTTTGTAGTGTGTTTGAAATTCGCTTTTGTTTTCGCTTCTCAGATTCGTTTCTAAGATTGGAAAAAAAAAACTGCTACAAGAGCTGTTTAATACATTTGTTACAATTGGGTCAGAATTGATGCCGGCCGCCAAGCATTCTCGGAAAGTGAAACCGAGGCGGCCGGTCGCTACAATTCATTTCCCCACTGAAAAACAAATGGTTACTGCTTGGAGGGGCTTACTGTGATACACGTATTTCTATCCGTCATTCATCCGTCCCGACCTACTTTTTATGTTGGGCCAAATTCCTAAGAAAACATTGATGGTATTGAGTTTAAGTTCAATGTATTTGAAATGCCGCAGAAATTAAGAAACGGAATCGCATTTTAGAAAATTTGATCCGATTGTCTCTTGAATGTGTCTCATGGTCCTAGATCGGGTCAGTCACACGGGTTATTATCCATGCCCATAACCAACATAAACCTTCACCTTTCGCTCTCAAAAAGATATGGATGTCTTACAGGTCTAGAGCCCCATAAAAACGACTCATGCCCATCCGGATGAATGCTTCTATGATGCTGGAAGATGGTATTGATAAATTTTTCTTTTAGCTTGTCGCTATATATACAAAAAGCGAGTCCACTTTAATCGTCCAATATGTTCCAAGACTTGGGCGATTACAAATTTTCTAGTAATTGAATTGATAGAGGGAGATAAACGTGTATATGTTAAGCAAACTCAGAATTGCTTTGTCATTTTATGTCTATATGTAGACGATATGCTTATAACATGCAGTGATGGTGAGACTATTAAGAAAATCAAATGCTTGCTTGCAAGTAAATTTGAAATGAAAGATATGGGGGTCGCTGATGTTATTTTAGGAGTTAAAATCCATAAGACACCTGGAGGATTAGCTCTATCACAATCCCATTATATTGAAACGATTCTTGGAAAATGCAAGAATCTAGATATAGTACCAGTAAAGACTCCGATAGATGTTAATTTACATCTTTCTAAGAATACTGGTGAAAACAAAGCTCAAAATGAGTATGCTAGTATACTAGGCAATTTAATGTATGTCATGAACTGTACTAGGCCGGACATAGCTTGTGCGGTTAGCAAGCTAAGTCGATTTACAGTTAGTCCAAATGAAATTCATTGGAAAGCTATGAAACGTTTATTGGGCTACTTAAAGCATACTCAAGATTATGCTTGTAATACACGTAATATCCGGCAAAGACTTGAAGGATACCGTGATGCAAATTGATAACCGGGCACTAAAGACACAAATCAACAAGTGGATATGTATTCACACTTGGTGGGGCGTGTCTTGGAAATCATCCAAACAAATCAGACAAGGGATCCACTATGGAATCATAATCGATCTTGATAAAGTCGTGAAGAAGCCGAGTGGTCAAATTTCTTGAAGATATCTCTAATCGTCTAAACTGCCCGATGTATGTATACATTGTGATAGTCATAGCAATAGGAAGGGCAAGGAATGTCATGTATAATGGTAAGCCCCGACACATACCGCTAGCACATGACACAAAGAAGACAACTTTCTAGTGGAATTATCACCATCGACTATGTGAAGTCAAAAGATAATATGGATCCATTGACAAAAGGCCTAATCTAGAGATGATTGCAAAACATCAAGGGGAATGGGTTTAAGGCCTCTAAACAAGTCATCATAGCTTTGACACCCTACCTAGTGGACTGAGATCCAGGATCTAGGTTCAAGGACAACCAAGTTATGAAGACAAAGGTAGAGTACCGTCTAATTTGTTTTACCCATTCCTGATAAAGACAAGATTAATATCGCAGGTTAAGCAAAAACTTTTAATGATTATGAAAACTATATGTTCATAAATCACCTATGTGAGTGTGAAGAGGGTCGCTTCGTGAGAAATTGAAATGCACTCTAAACACTCATGAGACCAGCAGAGCCCAGACAAAATGAACACAAATAAAGGAGAACCAATTTTCATTTCGAGGAAATAGTCAGGTGATTTCTTATTGTCTAGGCGAGCACGTAAAGGGTCGCATAGCTCAAAGACACCAAGTCTACTGATTGACCGAGTAAAGTCCAATAGGCCTACTAAGGAAAGTTCAAAAGTCTCGACTACTTATCCCGATGCAATGCTGTTTTCTCATGGAATAATCGTACTTTGCATCCTTCATGCATACACGAGTTTTTTTGATATCATAACTCATTCACGCTGGGATTGTCTGAATCAAATGAATGAAAAGTTATGTCCCCGCTTCATACCTTTCTCGAACCCATGTCCTGCTCGTAGAGACACTTCCTAGGCTATTTACAATTCCGCTTTTCCATTAAAAAAAAAAAAAATTCTCCCCTTACAATCGCATATCATTTCATTTTTGTGCGATTATTCTCGCAAGTCGAGTCTCGTCAGTCCTCCGGTCCCAGACCATCACTCGAGGAACGAGATCCGCTCTATCCGGGAGACGACTGTCCAATATCCCTGCGACAAGCTCGAGGGCCAAATTGCCGGCGACACAACATTATCGTCGGGCTCTTGACCGCTTCCTAATCATCCATTTGTTTCAGACCGCGGTGTTTGCTTCCCTTTATGTTTTTGTTTTTGCTTGAACGAACTCGGGAAATGCGCTGTTTCCTTTATGTTTTGTTTCGTGAACGAATCGGGAAATCCGCTACCACAACCCTAGCTTTCTTCTTAATCCCCAATCCCTACGACGAGCCGTCCCCCGCACGCTCCCGTACTCTTGTAAAATAATATCCTCGACAGGTGAGCTAATGCCTGGCAGAGTGGAATCACCCAAGGGCCACTCTCCACGGCAAGCAATGTTCCAAAATAAACATACATTTGGCTAAATGCATGATCCTACTTGAATGTCTACATGACCAACTCCGGGATCTCGAGTCCTTATCGATTTCCCTCCCACCCTCGCCCCGCCCTAAGCCCCTCGTATGAGAATTTATTACTTTATTTGATTGTGACAACCCTCCGATGTGTATATCAATTGGGCAACTTCGACGATTGATATTATTCAGGACTACCTCCGATGTATATCAATCGGGCTGCCTCCTTCCTCGGTCGATCGACATATTTTTTTAATTTGACTATCCTCCGATAATTACCATTTTTGGGATAACCCTCCAACCATTTTCTAGACTCATCTCATGCACTCACACTCCCTATAGTCCTAGGGTGTTCCAGCTGCATATGGAATGCATGTATGCCAATCTAATACAGTTTAATTCAACATGCATATATTTACAAAATTCAATCTACACAATCATGTAATGTAAATTCATTTCACATCAAAATTAGCCCCTCGGGCTAATGATCAAAACACGAAAGCAATTCTACTTGAATTATCGACCAAACATATTAATTGCAAAAATTATTTTGAAAACACCATTTCCGGAACAAGAAACCCCTTCTAAGCATTATTCCCGAAAATTACAAATCATCGTTCACTTAGTGAACTCCGTGCTCTCACTAGCCATTTCCTACTTCCTACATATCACAATACAATTCATTTCATAATTTGTTATGATTTTGCACTCCATCTGATCCAGTTTGTAAAATTTCCAGTAATTCGGTCCCGAGTTTTAGAGCCGTCGAGACGGCCCCTCACGGCCTCATTTGACTCAAACATCAACAAAATTACTTAAAGAGAGGAATAAAACCCAGTAAGGGAGAAACCCTACCTCTCGGAGTTTGAGGGAAACTCCTTCATCCGTGCCAGCGAAGCCCTCAGCGTAGAAACGACTTTCCTTCTTGTCGAAGACTCTGAATGGTCGGATCGCCGCGATATTTTAGAGAGAAGTCAGGTAATCTCTTTCTAAAAAATCAATTTTTTGGCTACTGGTTCTCATCCTCTTTCAATTCCCGTTTTTTGCCTTTTTGCATTTTTGAAGAGACGACACTATTCATTTTTTGGCATTTAGTGACTTAAATCAATTCCTATAATGCCAATTTTGTCCCTCTTTTCCCAGTTTTGACATTCAGCACTATCTCGGCCGTCCATTTCATTATTCTCTGCTCATCTAGCTTATGCTTGGCATGAATACTTGTTATATGTGATTTCGCATTGAAAATCATTTTCTGACACGGCTCACGATGCCTCGAGAAAGCGTGTAAATTGGCGTCTCGGGTCGAGGAAATTTATGTGCTAGCTAGATTTCAGAGGCGATTCCAACGGTGAAATCCGTTTTGTCATCCGAGATCTAGAAGAATAAATTGCAGTTTTTAGCGAAATTAACAATTTTTGTAATCGAAATTACGATTTTGCCCTTTTCCATAAATTGGAATTTCTCGGATCTTACACATTTCGTACATGCATCGCCCCTGTATCAAGTTAGGCCTTAAGGGATAATTGAAATTAATTTAAAACTTAATATATATTTATTATTATATAAATTTTATACACCTTAGAAAATACATGAAATATCGTTTAAAAAAAAAAATTCATAGGGGCATTAAGTATGAGAAAACTTTGTGATAAACAATAAATGTGTGACATAATTAGTCATTCGAGTTACCTTTTGAGATCCAAAAGATTAATTCTTATTTCCATAACTAATTTTCCCATTTCAAGTTATCAATGGAACTATAATTCTAATAACAATTATTTAATACTTTCAATAGCATAAAAGCCCTCGGCTAACCTTCATTTTCAAGGAGAAAAAATGAATGAGATGATTTGACCTACAATGCAAAAGTTTGGAAGAGATATCTCTTATCTTCTGAATCTTCTATGAAGAAAAACCTTAGGTATATCTTTTAATTTGGGGGAAAGTATGTATCAATTGCAATTTGAAAAGTATTGTACATACATTTACTAAGAATTAGATTTATATGATTCACTTTACTGAAAAACAGATATACGTCAATCAATATAATAGTATAACTAGCAAATGTACTACATAGTTGGTAGTATCAAGAACAAAAAATCAAAAAAATCGGTTAATATTTTGTGAAATATCGGTGGAGAGTCGACTATTATACTCCATCGTGGTCGGTCATTTATCACCAATTTCGGCGCTCTATGATACTTCTCCCAAGCTATGATAACTTCTATTAATAATGTGTGTAATCTGTTGCTATATTCCTTTCTATCATTTATGAATATTTTTAACAAATTAAATATTTTGTATAAATCATAAAAATAATTTATTTCTTATTTTACATTTGAAGAAATATGTTTTAACAAATATAATTTATTTTTTAATAAATAAATAGAAATGTAGTTTAGAAATTTAAAAAAAAAATAAATCAAAAGTTAAATGATATTATCATTTCGTATAGTTATCAAAATAATTTTAGTATGTATATTCTTGTTTAGTTTTAATATTTTGTTAAAAAAAATATTTGAATAATTTTAATTACCAGATATTTTTGTAAAATATCACTAACATTTCTGGAGTATTTACGATATATCCGTAAAAATTCAAATATAATATACTAGTGTTTACCAATATTTTGATCTTTGGCTAGTACATTCACTAATTATGATAATATATTCATTATTATGATAATATATTGACTTATTTATAATTATATTTTTAGAGAGTAGCCTCAACCATATAAATTCAATTCTTAATAATATATGTACAATTATTTTCAAATTAGTAGCCTATACATACTTTTTCCTTTAATCTTTTATGAGAGATGCTCTTTCTCACCAAAAAAAGAGCTTTTTTTAGATATATAGTAACAATTTTCATATAGTTCTTAAAACTCATAATGAATATGTTTGCCTTTTTTGAGATTAGATTAGGTTAGTCCTTTTGGTTCCAAACCCAACTCCAATTGAATATAACAATGAATGTAGTAAACTGTCTTTACCAATACTCTTATTTCTGGATATTTGTATTTTTCCGTCGTTACTAATACCCCTCTTATTTACGGATGATACGTATTTTAAACTTTGAGCAGCTCCCGATCAATTGAGCTTGAGCTAGACATGTGGACATCGCGAGGTTTATTATTTATTTTTATAGAAGGAGAATTTTATTAAATGGAATCAATGATGTAGCGATGGGAGTTTAAAGCGTTGAACCGGCGATGGGATATCTGTGACTCTTTGGAATTCATTTATTTTCCAGCTTGACTAAGAGCTTCCTTCTGACCTAAGCCTCGATTTCAAATGTATCCATCGAGCCATACACCTGACCTTTCCTTGTAGTTATCGTTTGTATCCTTGGGTGTAATAAATCAAGCCGATGGTCTGAGAATGTTGGAATATCAATGCATTTGCATTGCATTTGACGAAGCCCAGAGCAAGAGGTGAAGGTATCAATGTACAACGAAAGCCTGGATTATGATTGAATAAGATGTGTGATAAACTAATGTTATCATCATTAGAGTTTACCAACCATTTGGTGCTGGATCTTTCGAGCTATTCTAATCGTGACAGATTTACGTCGTCTAGTTACTAGAAACTAGAGGAGAACACTGTATATTGTGTAAAGCCTAAGAAGAATGTATGAAGGTCTTAGGGATATGGGTCTGTTATAGACTCCAAATCCATAATATTATAGGGTTAATACTTGTTTGACCAAACAATCCAATCCTAACTTCTGAGACTTCTTACCTATCAAATAGCAAACTCCCGCCTTATTGGTTTATATAAAAATTAATTAATGAGCTCTATCACTAATTAGCTAGTCTAGAGATCCAAAGGCTCATTATTAATTTTGGATAACGACTCAAATTATTTCTAAAGCATAAATCCAACATAATGTTGCTGCTTGTTCGATTGGAGACTCGATTGGTGCATTGTCTTCTCATGGAGATTCGCCATATGTTGTTGACGTCAGGGGAAGTCACAAGAGCATGTAGGATTTATTCAGGAGCAATCCTACAACATGGGCATCGATTAGATTCAGAAGCCTTCCTTGACCAAAGAGCTTGCATGGTTGGGAGGATATGAGAGCATGCTCTCCAAAAAGAAAAAAAAAAAAAGAAGTCTTTGTTGGAGTATGGAGCTGCCATAACTTATGTCAATTTATGATTGTTTTACTTTTACACATGTTGGGCGAAGCATGGAAACCAGAAAGATATTTATATCCACTTTTTACAGTATACTCACCTTTGAGTTGAAACTCACATCAGCCATCGACTAAGTATAATCATATTATAATTTTAAGCGTATAATTATATATGTTAATTATAGATTATTTATGAGATGGTTTAATATTAACTCGCTATGGACCCATGATTCTATATTCTCCCTTACTTTGGTAAGCTCATTGGATCGAAGCCTAATTGTTCCCTTGTAAATAGAGCATTAGAATTTTATAAGAGTTTGGTAGAACGCACTTTGGGGAGAAGGAAGAGCGCATCTCTAACCCCTAACATTTCTTTGATTTCATCCGCAGCAGATTTAGAAGACTAATGGCAGCCAATGATGAAAATATCGTTTTCGACAGATATATCAGTACTTAAATTTTACGGATATATCGAATATATCGGAGATATATCGGATGATATTTTTACATGAGTATCGATATATCATAAATTAACAAAAATACTTTGAAATTCATTGAAATACTTTATAAAAATGTAAAAATGACACTAATAATCAAATATACACATTGAGATTACATTGCAATGAGATTTTAAAACCAAAATGAAGATCGATGTATGGCTCCATTTACGCATTGATGAAAGATCTATCTTGGTGAAGACAATACTCATACTAGGATATGGTGTTCCGATAATATTGATTTTAAGATCGAATATGCCATGCATAAATGTCTTGACTTGTACCCACTACCTCTCCATGGATAGGAAATTCGGGGTTTACCCACACGTTCGTTTGAAATCCTTATTGCATTTGATATGGAATGTGGAATGACATTTATTCACATGAGGATAATTTATCATTCCATATTCTTCATCAATGGAAGCCAAAGGATTTGAAGAAGACTGACCATAACTCATTGTGTAAGGAGGAAATATGTTGTCGTCATTGGATGAATCACTGTATGGAGTGCCAATGCTCATAGACTCAAAACTAGTCGATAATGAATCCTCATTGTGGTGTGTCATCCTTCGTTGTCGACCTTTATATAGCTTTCCAATGGCTCGATGCACGGACCCGACTCTCTAAACCCGTGGTCTTCATGCTTGTATAGCATGTGTGAAATCATCTTCACCGAGTATATGAACTCGATGGATATTGACTTGTTGTCGATCACGCAATATCCTTGCATCATTTCTAGTATCACTACCATCATTTGTCCCCTCTCCTCTTGAGCC
Organism: Tetrastigma voinierianum; assembly: GCA_016808115.1. NCBI lineage: Eukaryota > Viridiplantae > Streptophyta > Magnoliopsida > Vitales > Vitaceae > Tetrastigma > Tetrastigma voinierianum. Next base: position 70,350 of record JAEQBH010004097.1, read on the forward strand.
ATCATAACTTGTAGTAGAAGTACGGGCAAAACTAGGTCTACTACTATATTTACGACACTTGAATCAAACGAGGGTGAGGAAGTAGCAATGGTGAATGAGTCTTTTCGTGTCTTGGCCCGAAACTTTCACTATGAACTTCTTCAGATAAAAGCCGCTCAACATTACACTTGCTTCTCGAACATGTGCGTCAGTGCGATGGATCGAGATTCCATCTTTATCATCGAATGGAAGGTGCAACCCATTGGAATAATTGATTATCCTCTTCTTTGCAAATTTCGGCTAAATGTCAGTAAATCAAGGTAATTCTTTTCAGCAACTTCATCGGTCTCCTTGCATATCACGTATATTTAGTTTTATGTTATAGTAACAAAAAACGAATTGTTGGAGCCTAGGGTAAGCAAGCCGATTTCTTTGTTTTGTAAGTATTAGAGCAAATGTGCTCCAATTTATCTCACACGCTGAAAAAGATGCAGTTTGGGAAAGAACCTTAATGGCCAAATTCCTCAATGTGGGAGCGTGGTTTCTATACATAAACCATCATTCGTCTATAATAAAAATAAGTAACATTCAAAATCTAATAATAACATGAGAATAGACTTTACTTTTAAAGTTTTAATGAGAAATAACATTGACCAGGAACCATTAAATCCCTTGAGGCTATTCTTTGCTCTATCACCAAAATCCTCTTTCGCATTTGAAACATTATAGGCGTGAAATGAAATTGACCTTGTCAAATCAATATAAGTGTAAGTGTAACCAAATAAATTGAATCAATTAATTAGAATTGTAACCTATTGATGTATCTCATTTCTAAAATTACTAAGGCTTGCAGTAGTAGAAGATAATCTTGCAAATACTTCATGAACACCTTGAAGTAACTCAGGGTCACTACTAACTCCAGGTCTATATTGAAATCTTGGATTCAAATAATATGCTACAAAAGTGATTTATAATTAGTATGTGATAAAAGGAAGATAATATACATTAAATGTGATTATGATATCGCTTAGTTACCTGCTGCATGAAGAGGATGTTTGAGGGTTCTATCCCAACGATCTGCGATGTTTGTTTTGACCCAATCTTTGGCGTTGAGTTGATGTAAATTTTGCTTCATTACCCGTATCTACTCATACCCGCGAATGACATTGTTGGGATGACTTGAGATCAACGTCACGAAGTATATAGTGCATCATAGATTGATACTAACCCAAGAGACCTTCTCCCGATATGTATGATCAAACATGATACTTCAACCTCATGTCAATGGTGGTCGACTAAGCTTGTGAGAAATATATTCATTATTATTAACGATCTTCTTCAAATCAGCCCTCTTTTTTTAGAAGACTTTATAGGGCGATGTAATTTGTTACAAATCTTGTTGCCCCCGGACACACAATATCTCCACCACAGACCTTTCTCATTTTCGCAAGCAACCAACCAACCATGATTGTAGATGAAGTTGGTGATTTTTCATGCATTGGTAATCAATTCCAAAATAATAGCTCTTTTACCAATGTCTTCAAACATCAAGTCAATGCAGTGTGTTGCGCATGAAGTCCAATATAAATTGTACTTCTTCATTGCTTGACTTCTCCGCGTCCCGCAGTGTTGATCATTATGCGTAACAATTTGCCGCGACACATTTGCTTCACCAGTTTCATGATCCGTCCTTGACAAACCGCCAAAATGTATTTATTTGTTTTTATTTTAATCGGATACGTGCGAGACTTGAGGAATATTGGCACTTCTACTGAATATATCATGAAATTAATGATGCTCAATTTCGTGGGGCCGGTCCATCATCACACATAATTGTGCACCCATAAGTCTTCCATTTCTCTCTTTGGATGTTCACATAATCTTCCATATACTCCATATCCAAGTATTTGTTTTTGATTTCATATGGAGATGGTGTCTGTTATCATGCCTACAAGTATAATTGTGGAATTAATTATATGGTTTTCCAATTATAATATAAGATAACAATTTTATTAAAACTAAAAACTAATTATGTCACATCACAAACATTGTACCAATAATCATGTTCTTGAAGTGGTGAGAGTTTGCTTTGTAAGGTGTAACACTCTCATATATGAAGAATTTACTGATTAGTCGGCCCATCGTTTCTTTGATTGCTCCACATTTGAAAAGATTTTTAATGTTCTTTTGTCTTGCTGCCGAAGATTTGTATAATGATGGAGCAAGAGGTGGTGATAGATCCGATTGTCTCACACTTTGAGATCTTTGCATGCGTCACGTTGGATTAGTCGTTTGAAATTGTAAAATCTCACTGTTCTGATATCTCAATTAGAAATCGAAGTGAAGTCGTTTATTTTATAAAAAAAAACTAATTTAAGTTAAAGATTTACCCATTTTTCTTTTGTCTCTTGTAAATCATTCTTCTTGTTGTCGGTTCCATTCAGTAGCTTTTGATGCACGACATCTTTGTGAGGGAGTCGGCTCTCTCATCGGGGTCATATCACGGATACGTATATACATCCTCCTCTTCTTCCTGCTCTTCCTCATCATCCTCGTCATGATGAGATGTACATCGCGTCCCCCCATTGTTGCCTCAAGTAGTTTAAGTGTTAATTTCTTATATATGTTGCTTTCTTCGCTTTTTCTTTATTTTTCCAGTCTAAAAGTTGCCTCATTTCTTGTTTCACTTTCGGAGGCACATTTGGGCACTTTTTTGTATTAGAGTGGGGATCTGAATGTGATAAGATTAAAATTTAAAGCAGTGATCCTACTCCTTATCCCTGGCTTACTTGATAATTGCATACCATCTGATTTCTATTCACTTCCACATGTGTCTGATATTTTCATGCTAGATCTTGGCCTCGATATTACTTCCACTATCCATCCTATTAAATTGAACTTATATAAACTATATTATACAATTAAAAATGAATTTATTTTATATAAACTTATATTATAATATGCATACATTATTAACTAATATATAGCAATTTAAAATATTAACTAACGAAAGAGTTATTTAATTTATTAATATATTAATATATTATTACTAAGTCAAGCAAATCTGTAGACTATGTGAACTTCACATATGCATAAATAATATTAACTAATATATACTTCATTTCAAATATTAACTAAAACAGAGATTGGTAATTAACAAATTGGTTTTGTATAGAAAGTATCATAAACTTTCAAAATAAATAATATATAGTTATTTTAAAAGAAGATATCACTATAATTAAATATATAATCTAATATAATACTATTTTATTAAATTTATAATACTATATAAAACTAATATATTTCTATTTTATTAAATTTATAATCTAATATGAAATTATAAAATAAAACTAATATATAGTATTTTAAAGAATACATCACTATTAAATTTATTATACTATATAAAACTATAGTATTATTTAATAATATACTATATATATGATATTACCTTAAACTAATATAAAATTATATTGTTAAATTTATAATCTAATATGAAATTATAAAATAAAACTAATATATAGTTATTTTAAAGAAGACATTCTATTAAATTTATTACTTTATATAAAACTACAGTATTATTTAATAATATATTATATGACATTGTAAACTAATATAAAATTATATTATTAAATTTATAATCTAATATGAGTATAAATAAAACTAAATATAGCTAACATAAAAACAAAGTATAAATATAAAACTATTAAGTACACAAAACATAAATACAATAATGACAATTTAAAAGTAAATTAACATAAATATATACCTTAATTAACTTTGTTAAAATTTGGAACTTGAAACCTTAGGCCCTGTTTAATAGGTAGAAAATTTTCTATTTTCTCTATTCAAACTTTTCGAAAACAAGGAAAACACGTTTAGTTACGAGAATCAGACAAAAACAAAATTTGAAAACAAAGAAAATGAATTCACTATTTTCAACATTTTATATATGAATCAGAAAACTGTTCTGTGTTGTTTTCCTTGTTTTCGAATTAAATCGAAAACACGGGATTTGGTCGATTGGGATAAAACAGAAAACTACGGGATTTTGGTTATTTTCTTCTTTTCTTCCCTTTTCGTCTTCCACTTCGATTTTCTTCTCATCAGACTCACGAAAACACGGGATTGTGAATAGTAACCTGCATTTTAAACATATTTTCATTGTTTTCATTAACTTCATTTTCAAGAAAATGGTTTTACAAAACAGATTTTCTTATTCTTTATTTTCAACCAAATCCGAAGTAAACGTATTTTACGAAAAGAAAATGAACTAAAAATTAGAATACATTGAAAATTTTCATATTCTGAATTTTTGATAGAGTTAAAAAATTTCGTGAACTAAACGGGGCCTTAAACACCAAAATTCCCACTTTTTTTTTAGATATATCTCAAAGAAAAAAAATTTGAGTGAAATGAAGATTGGATATGAGTAGAGAGAATTTGTGATAAAATGGAATGATTTTAGAGGTATTTATAGATTTTTTTTTGGGTCAAAGAAGCCATTGGATGGTCAAAATATATTTTTAATTTAATTTTAACTGTTGGATTTAATTTTGGTGAAAATATGACCGTTAGATCTTCTTTAAACCTTTGAGACCAATTCATAACCGTTGAATCAAGTCACGATTTCAAATATAATCGTTTAATAAAAAATTTGACTGTTGGATAACATTTAAAATTCGGGTGAAATCTGTGCTGTAGGATTAAAGCAAATTCAAATTTGGCCCTTGGATTAGTCAAATTAGCGATTGGAAAGGCTTGAAAGCGGTGAAATCTGGACCGTTGGATCATCTGCAGGATGATCTCAGTCGTCATATCAGTCAACAAGTCTACCTTTTGGTCGTCGATATATCGACAATATATATGATATATCAGCGATAGTTTGCGTCAAAAAATCATGCATGCACACGTGTGTCTCTGTCCGAAACTTCCGCAGATAAATCGGTCGATACCGGTTATACGTTGATGTCACTATTTTTCCGATTTTTTCCTCAAACAATTATCGATTGCTGATATCGTATTACCCCTTATCGATATTTGATATATCGGATATTTTAAACCTTGATGGTAGCCAACAATTTCGGATTCATATCAAATATGTTTTCTATCTATTAAAAATTGATATGTTTTTTTGTTCAATAAAATTATTATTTTATAATATATTTATTGAGTTATTTGGTTATTGATCAATTGTTTTTTGGATCAATAAATATTCTTAATTTTTATAAAATAATTTAATAAATAGTATCATAGTCACTTTAATTGACATTGAAGCTATCAATTTTATTTTTTTGTATTTTTTGGATTTGTTCGAGTTTATTCACGTGCTCAATTATCTTAAGGAAAATTTTTAATATAAAAAAATCTTTTCATGACCGATTTGATCAAAGTAAAACAATTCATGATATTTATTTTGGCTTGATCTTGATGATAACAATGTACTAAGACCTATTTCTTTTATGAAATCAAAATCATAATACAATTTTAGTAACATGGCGAATGATTGTTTGTATAAACATAATATTATAATATAATTTTTAATCATGACTAATGATTATTTGTCCAAAGTTATAATATTGTATTTGTATAATATAATATATTTTTGTGCCGATTGGATTGCTGTTCTTTACAGACGGAATTTAATGCTATCAATTTCAATTAGGTAATAATTTAATGTATTTTATTGATTTCGGATGGTATTCGTTTGACTAATTGTAAATTAACGAATAGAACTCAATGGATTGGTCTTTTAACAATTAAACAATTGAATTAAAGGAGACAAGAAAGTTGTCATCCAACGTATATATACTATTTCTGAATTTAATTTATTACCGTAAATATGTCGTAGTAACATTTGAGTTCTATCAAGTTAAATGAAACAAAAATCAAAGTTTTTACCCAAATTTTACAATCTTTTCATTAGTTTTTAACAATTTATGTTTATACTATTTTAGATTATTTATAACATAATGTTCTGAATAAAATGATATTATTGTACTTAGGTAAAAATTGAGAAATATTGAATGTTTATGAACTTGTTTCTTGTGAGTTTGAGCATATCGGATATTCTTGAAATTGATATTACAGTTGTTATATCTCTCGTCTTACATACCAATTTTGCTAAAATCCATATGGATAGTGAAGTTATCATATCGATGATTTTATTATTTGGTAGGATGCTTAGTTTGGTGAAAAGATTTCATAAGTGTCATGATCCCCATAATTTTACTACCCTATCAATAAGAAATTAATGCATTTGGTTGTGACAACTGGTGAATTGTTCTTACCCAGATGTATGAGTCTTTTTGTATTTTATAGGCTGGCGTTTAGTGGCCAGAAGCTTTTGTGGGTAATTTGGTGAGCCGAAGAATTGAGCAATTTGCATGTCTTTGTTTTACATGTATTTTTGACATTATTCTCTTGTTTATACTTTAGCTTTGAGCTTTCCTCAGTTCTTTGTCATCACGAACTTAATGAGACTAATTACAAGAATAGACAAAATGAACTAGTTGATAATCATTGGGCGAATGTTTGTTTTGAATCCAATATCATTGATGTGACATCTGATACTTGGTGGTTAAGCAATGGTGCTACCATTCACGTTTGCAATTCTATGCAAGCGGTGATAAGCAGGAGAAATCCAACTAGTTTGAAGTAGTATGTGTACATGAGAGACGGTATAAGAGTCCAAGTTGATTCTCTAGGAGTTGTTAGATTACAACTCAGCACAAGAAATTTTTGGAATTGCAGGATGTGGCATACATACCCTCGATCATGAGAAATTTGATATCAGTACCTATTTTCGATATACTTGGATATAATTTTCTTTTGGAACTGGAAAAGTTAGAATTGTCTTAGGATTCACTATTAGTTGATGCTAGAGTATTTTGTATAAGTCTTCTGATTAGAGTTGTCTTGTAGCGCCTAAACCGGTCCCGTTGACTACCGTCGGCAGTGGAATACTCGTGAATGTCGGGTGACGAGCATTTTTCACGAAAAATCGGGCGGTCTCCTTTGTACGAGGATCTCTCTTAAATCTGAACACCACGCATAACTGTTCCAACAATCAATATAACAATAACATGAGTAAAACGACCACTTGGGCCCATAAAACCATACTCATAAACATACCAACTATGTATATCCAACTATATCCAATAGTTTCAAGAGTTCAAAGTTACTCTTATACAACATATATTAAAATACTAGAATTCTAATACATGTAAGAAACCGTCAAAGCCACATTTCGGCTTTCTTCTAAAACTCAGTCTCTAGGACGAGCCGTCTCCTCGCATGCTCCCTGTACCTGTAAAATAATATCCCTCGACCAGAATTTGAGCTAATGTCTTTCAATAGTGGAATCCTACTAAGTGGGCTACTCTCCACCTAAGTGCACATGCAATGCCTCCAGAGTAAACACACATTCAAGCAAGTCATGATCCTACTTGAATGTCTAGCCCGACCATCTCATACCAGAGTCCTCTGACTCCCTCGCTTCGCCTAAGCTTCATGAAATTATTATGTTTATTTATGGACAACCCTCTGATGTATATATATATATCCCGATTGGGCGAGATCTCAGGCTTGATTGATATTATTTATGGACTACCCTCAGATGTATATCAATTGGGCCGTCTCCAGGCGATTGATATTTTTATTTTTAGTATGGACTACCCACTCAGGTAATTATCATTTTAGACTACCCTCAGAAATCATTCTCTCGAAATTACCTCGTACATAAACTCTTATAGTCTAGGGTGCCACAGTGCATATGGAATGCATGATGCCAATTCCATTACGATCACATAACACACATGCAAATATATAAACATGCATATATTCATAAAAATTAAATCGGACAATCATGTTATGTAATTTCGCATTTCGTCATATCAAAATTAGCTCACATGGGCTAATGATCAAACCACGACAATTCTACTTGAATTACTTTCGACCAAGCCTGATAATTCACAAAATTTATTTTGTAGACACTATTCTAGAATAGTGAAACCTCGATTACTATTCCCGGAAAATCATGTCGTCGATTCGCTTTGCGGGCCCGAATTTCATGGCCATTTAGACTCACACACATCAACACATGAATTATTGCCTGATTCATCACATTGAACCAAAGCAGTCCATACCCGTTCACGAATTTGTCAGAAATGGTGCCATAATTTCTTTGCCGGTCCCAAGTTTTGGGACCGATCAAATGGGCATTCAAGGCCTAAACCAACCGAAACATCGACATAGCTCTTAAACAAAGCATAAAACCCAAGTAGGGAGAATCCCCTACCTCACGGAGTTTGTCAAAACTCCTTAAATCCGGTACCCACACGAAGCCCTCTACGCGTAGAGCAGCTTTCCTTCTTGTCTCGATGACTGCCGATGGTAATATCTCCCACGATTCTAGAGAGAAGGAGGTCCTTCTCTCTCTAAACCAAAAGAAATTAAGCTACTGCATCTCATCCTCTTTTTATTCACGTTTTTTGCCTTTTTGCATTTTGAAGAGGATGACACTATTCCTCTTTTGTCATTTTCTAACTTAAAACAATTCCAAAATGATCATTTTGTCATTCATTTCCCAGTTTTGACATTCGGCACTATCTCGGCCGTCCATTTTCATCATTTCTCTACTCATACCACTTATGACACATGAGTACGTGCTATATGTGACTTTTGTCACATCGAATATCATTTTACGACACCCGAAACGTGATGCCTTGAAAAACGTGTAAATTCCGACTGTCTCGGAATTCCACGAAATTTTACGTGCTACCTAGATTTCTCAAGACGATTCCAACAGTGCAATCCGTTTCATTATCCGAGATCTAGAGAATAAGTAGTTTTAACGAAGTACAATTCGTATGAGTCTGATTTTGCCATTTTCGAAATTGGAATTTCGGGTCTTATGTCACACTTTGCCTTACATTTACATTGCCTTCTTATTATCTAGCTAGTAGCTCCAAACGTTTGAGATTGAATGAAAAGTCTTCTATTCTTTTGCACAAGCGTTTGAGTCATATTTCTAAACAGAGAATTGAGAGATTAATTAAAGATGAGATTCTTCAAGATCTTGATTTCTCATATTTTGATACTTGTGTGGATTACATCAAAGGTAAACTAACCGCCAAGGTTAGGAATACCAAAATTGATAGATGCACTGAGTTGCTTGAGGTTATTCATACAGATATTTGTAGGTCATTCACTCCTCTTGCTATGGGTGTTACAAATATTTCATCACATTCATTGATAATTATTTCCATTATGGTTTTGTTGAGCTCATTCGTGAGAAGTCTGAATCTTTGGAGGCTTTCAAAGCTTTCAAAGCTAAAGTTGAGCTCTAACAAGGGAAGAAGATCAAAGTGGTTCATTATGACAGTGGTGGTGAGTATTATAGTAGATATGATGAGACGAGAAGCAACCTTGGACCATTTGCAAAGTACCTTCAGGAATGTGGCATTGATGCTCACTATACAATGTCTGGTACTCCTCAACAAAATGGGATTGCGGAGAGGAGAAATCACACGCTTCTTGTAACGCCCTGAAAATACCCTAACAGTTTGATAATATGTTTATGGTATAAAATAAATTAAATTGTATTTTTCCGAAAGTAATTCAAGAAATAAGGGTAAATTAGAAATTACCAATTCAAGACCCAAAGGTCATAAATAAAGAAGTCAATATGTCAAAGTGGAATGATAGGTTAAGTTGAAGTGTAAATGAAAGATAAATGAAGGACCAAATAGCAAAAATGGGAAAAAACTTAATTAAAAGTGAAGGCCAAACAAGGCCTTAATCTTGTAAAGAGAAAGACCAAAAGTGGTATTGTAAATGAGGAGGTTTCTCATTTGCACATGGGAGAAAGAGAGACATGGGTAGAGAGGAGAAGGAGAATGCAATTCCTAGGTGAATTATCTTCATCTTGTAGAGATCAAGCTTGGTTCAAGAAGAAAAAAGAAGAGGCTTATAAGAGATTAAGGTATGGAAACCTAACTAAAACCCCTATTTTCTTGTGTTTGGGTTTAGAGAAAAACCCTGGCTTTGTGTAAAGTGTTCTTGGATGGTTTTAGTTCAGTTTGAGGTTGTTTTGCATTATTTTGATTGGTTTGGATTGGTTTTGAGGAATTTTTTTATAAAGGAAATGATGAAGTTTCAAAGGAGTTGCTGTAAATTTTTTTTCAAAATCCCTATTTTTGTTTTGGCTATAAGTTAAGTTATAATCATCCAAATTGAGTGATTCTAGTTGGTAAAGAACCATAAGAGCTAGAGCTACAAATGTATAGAAGGGAATAGAAGCAAATTGTAGCTCTAAAGCTCCTGAATATGATCTTAAAGGTGAGTTTTGGGTAGTTGATGGGTATACTCTGTTTTGAGTGTAGTTGAGGTGTTTTGGCCGTAAGCTAAGTTTCACTCATCCAAATTGAGTGATTCAAAATTTTGGGTAAACTAGACTTCTAGGGGAATAATTTACTTGAAGGAAGTGTAGGCAATTTGTAACCCCAAAGTGCCCAGAAATCCGTCAAAGTGGAGTTATGTGCAAAAAAAATCTGATTATGTTTTGCAAATTAGTAAGTCTGGATGTAAAATGCAATAACTTGAGTTTTGGTGATCCAAATTGGATGATTAAAATTGGAGAAGAAACCTTAGAACCATAGCTTCAAATGAGTAGAAGTAACTGTGACGCCCCAAAACCCGGGGGGTCCGTTGACTACCCGTCAACCCGCGGAATTCTAGTGGATGTCGGGTTGACGCTAGAAAATCGACGAGAGTCTCGCTGTACGGGGGAGCTCTACCCAACGATGCACATATACACGTCTAAGCAGTCTAATATATACAATATATATCAATACGGCCACTTGGGCCTAAGCGATACTCAATGTACATGCCAACTATGAAACCCTGACTATATACCCAATCGTTACAGAGTTAATATTTTTACTCTTAAACAATACATATATTAAACTTAAGAGTTCACAATACATGTACAATCATCAAGCCACACAGAAACTTCAAGACCTCAACCTTTTGGACGAGCGTCCTACATACGCTCCTGTACTGTAAAATAAGGGGGTCCACGACGGGGTGAGCTAAAGCTCAGTAGGAGAATCGCCCTAAGTGGGCTACTCACCACCTAAGTGCAGTGCCATGTTCCAAAGTAAACACACATTCAAGCAAATACATGATCCTACTTGAATGGCTACATGACCAACTCAGATCCCGAGTCCTCACCGACTCTCTCACACTCGCCTAAGCCTCGTATGAGAATATTCGTTTTATTTGTGGGCAACCCTCGGAGTAGACCTATATCAATTGGGCCGCTCCGACCCGATTGATATATATATTATTTAGTTTGTGGACTACCCTCCGATGAATATATATCAACTGGGCCGCTCCGACGGTTGATATATTATTTAGTTTGGACTACCCTCCGATAATTAACGTTTTAGACTACCCTCCGAACCGTTTTCTCTAGACTCATCTCATGCACTCACTCCTATAATCCTAGGGTTTTCCAGTGCATATGGAATGCATGTATGCCAGTTCCAATACAGTCTAAACCACATGCAAATATATAAACATGAATATATTTACATAAAAATTAAATCATACAACATGTTATGATTTTATCATTTCAAACACCAAAATTAGCTCACTTGGGCTAATGTTCAAACACAAGCAATTCGATTCGAATTACTTAACCAAACACATATTTTCACAAAAATATAATTTTAGAACACTGATACGCGGAGATAGTGAAGCCCTCGTTACTATTCAGAAAAATCGCTGAAACAGGTTCACTTGGTGAATCCGCAATCCTGACATTCAGAGCCCTGATGCATACCAAGCACCAGTGTACATAAAATCAACACATAATCCAACCCAAACAGCCCCTCACATTGGGACTATCTGAGGCTTGACCCTCCAAAGTTTCTAAAATTTCCAATAATTCGGTCCCACATGTTTTGGGACCGATCACTTGTCACGGCCTCATTCAACCGAAACATTAGTAAAACATTTAAAATGGGAGTAAAACCCAAGTAGGGAGAAAATCCTACCTCAAAGAGTTTGAAGAAACTCCCGATCCCGGAGTCCACGCGTAGCCTGTCCCGCGTAGAACATTTCTCCTTCTTGCCCACGGCGCGACAGAGTTGGATGTTAGATATCCTAGAGAAGCACTCTCTCACAAAAGCTCTCAAATCCAAAACTCGCATCCCGAAAATGGCTCCCACGTTTCTTTGGTTGGCTTAATGAAAGAGATGAAGCCCATTGACAAGTACGTCGTTTAGTGACGCAAAATCAAAATCTCGTAATGACCATTATGTCCCTCTTTTACAGTTGATATTCGGCACTATCTCGATTCATCCATTTTCATTATTTCTCTACTCATACCACCCATGTACATGAGTACATGCTATCTGTGCACCTTTAAATTAGCATCGAAAATTTGTTTCTGACACCGGTGCGATGCCTCGAAAAAGCACGTGTCGACTCGGAACTGTCTCGGAATATTATGAAATTTTACGTGCTAACTAGATTTCGCGAGACGATTCCAACGGTGCAATCCGTTTCATCATCTGAGATCTAGAGAATTAATTCCGGATTTTTAACCGAAATTATAATTTTGTAATCGAAATTACGACTTTGCCATTTTTCCAAAAATTTGGAATTTCTCGGGTCTTACATTCTCCCCTCATAAAAGAAATTTCATCCGAGTATGGACAATCACAATCACTCACATGCATATACAGCAGCGCGCTCTATCATGCACATGTAACTAGCCACATTTAAATCTTAAACGACTAAACCCGCAGCTACCTTCATCCTAAACAAGAAGGGATAGGTGGCCAGCGTCGTGTCGTGTTCCCCCGCGTTGACTCCTCCTCCCACGGTGCCGCCATAGCACTCTCACTAGCCTCACGAGTCTTTGCGTCGCCACAAACGATCCACGGTTATCAACAATGCACCGCTGGTCCTCACCGAAGGTCCCATCGGTGTCAACCTCTATCGTCCCCAAACCTACCATCTTGTGATAACGCTGTCGGTACTCAATGGTTGCCTACTCTCTGGTATCTCCGAAGGGTCAGCGACCTCGGCCGATAGCTTCCCGCGCTTGCGAACCGGCCACTCCTCTTAGAAGCGGCACAACCAGCGAATCACTAACCTCGAACTTTTGGGATTTCGACATCGCACATCGCCTTAGCCTCTTGCCGGCTCACGGCGTGGCGTTATCGTATCAAGCTCACCTTCTGCGAGAGGTGTCTTAATCAGAAATGGGACCCCGGTGATGGAGCTCTCTTTACCTCGGTCCAATCATACTGATAATCTACATGGCCTCATTTATTTTTTGATATGGTGCCATTCGATACCTTCGCACATTTGCTATTGTGTAGGCGAATTCCACTAAGGGCAATTGCTCTTCTACCCTTATGATCCAGGACGCATGCTCACAGCATGTCCCCTAACACATGTATATAATCCGCTGCGTATAAACCTACCTGACCTTACTTGAGGGTGTATAGCCAGTGACCTTCTCAAGGTCTGATCCTTGACAATCCAATGGTATCAACAGTCCATGTCATGAATGACCTCCATGTACGGAGTCCTTCTTGGGCTCAGCCACCCAATGCAATTTCCAATGGGTATCGAATCTCGAGTCACTCAGGCTCCTCATCACTTAACTCTAAGTCTGGCATTATTAACCATGTCCTGTGTTTTCATCTCGAGCCACATAACTTCTCGACACACTTCGGGCCTCTTGCATTTCCTGATTCAGCTCTGAGTCTTCATGGGGCGTAGTCCTAAAGAATAACTCGACCACTCACCATGAGTGGTGAATAACCATGCAGTGCACCCACACGGGCTCGGCCTTAACGTTTCGGTGCACATAAATGTAATGATGCCCTCTTTGTGACACCAAATCCGAGGTCTTATGACGAAATCTTGAAGATCTCACGCTCCATAATCTAGGCCTATAGGGTCAACTCTCTGCCCTACGTCCTAGGGAACATCTATACTGGCTTCTCCTAAAGGCCTTAACCTCTAAGCGAATCCAAGTAGTATCGGGTATAACAACCGGCCTAGGTCTCAATTACTGACAACCCGATGGTTATCAACTCATCCATCAGAAGCGACATCAACAGCAATATGTCTACCACCTATGGTCCACATCCATCCATTCTTGTAAACTCTGATCAATACGACTTGTTACATTCAGCCCCTTTTGGCCTGTCTGTCTTGTTGGAAGTGCTTGTATATACCCAGAGCTGGCGGTTCCTCTAACCCTCATTAGGGTGTGGAGGAATGGAGTGCTGCTCTCTCTGTCCCTCGACTAGCCTGGGACCTGCATTGTCCCAAAGTCTTGGGATCCACGTCTCAGGTTGTCCGTCACTCATGCTCAATCCGACCTAGTCCACGGGGAAACTAGTGTGAAGCGAAGTCTTACGCCTCTTTCTAGAACTAGGAGAAGTGATCCTCCCTCATACCAACACCCCATGTCGGTGTTCCAAGTATGGGTTTCTCTCACATGGTCGAGGTCGTCCCTGACCGTGGAGTCCGTATCCGTGGCGAAATCCTCGATCACGCCCGAATGGACAACCCGTACATTCTGAATCTCTTGTAATACTAGCCAATCCCAAGAAACTCACATTATCTTGAAGATTGTATTCAGTCCCAGCATGCTTTGCCTTAACCTTCTCGGTCGTGACACTCACGGTGCGACATCACGTGTCTAAAGATCCTCACCTCGATGGCCAAAGCTTCGAACTTCTTGAACAGTCCATACGATGGTCCTCGACAGCTTGTAAAAAACGATCCTCCGCAAATTGATACTCAGTACTCCCCTTTCATTTGGGAGTAGATCAAAATGTCATCCCACGAACCACGACAAAGCGATCTAGATAGGGTTGGAACACCTATGCATGAGGTCCATGAATGCATTTGGCGCATTCATCAATCAAAGGCATACCGTAAACTCAAAGTGCCTGCGGCGTCCTAAGCGGCTGTCTTAGGATATCTGTCTCCCTAACCCTCGGTGATGGTAACGGTCGCGAAGAGTCTATCTTGGAGTAGACTGCCTCCTCTAACTTGGTCAAATAATCATCAATCCTCGATAATGAGTACCGATTACGGATCCACTAACCTGTTCCAACGCCTATAGTCAAAGCACGGGTCGAAGGGTCTTGCCCTTCTTCTTATAAATAGAGCAGGGAAGCCCCATGGTGAAGTGCTCGGTTTGATAAACCCCTTGTCCAATAGCCCTTGTAACTGGACTCTGAGTTCTTGTAACTCAACTGGTGCCATCCTATGTGGAGTCATAGAGATGGGTGAAATACTCGGGGTGTAACTCAATACCGAAGTCTACATCCCTATGTGGAGGTAGTCCAGGTAGCTATCTGAAAAAACATCCACATATTCGCACACTACTCGAGGTAGATCCAAGTATGACCTCTCCTTGTCCTCTAGGGTGGACTGCATGCAATAGCATACGTAGATCCATGACATTTGAACTCGTATACATGCAGGGCAAGTAAGTGCTTGCCCCCGAAATACAACACAGTACCGTCCTGCGTGTGGCAGGTAACTCTCCTGCTCTGATGATAACAACCTTATGTTGTCAGCAATCCATCCCAAGGATGACATAGAACTCGACATGTCATAATCCTCCAAGTCCCTTTGTGAGTAGAGTCCGAGATCTCTAACTCGCAACCTCGAACATATCGTCCCCTATTCTCGCCCTAATCCACTGGGGAGAATTTACATACAACGGCTCCTCTAAGGTCTCTAGGGTCCTTGCCCTGATTCCACCATATTTGAGCCTCATTCTCTAGCTAGAGCCTTGACCAGTCTGTCCAGGAATTCGTCGGAAGGTAATCTCCATAGCCTCTAACCTTTCTCGATGCGCATGAACACATGGTATACCACCATCGGATCTTTTCCCCCTATGAATGTCGGAGGATGATACGCCCTAAACCTATGAAGGTTACTAGGATCTTCTTATCTAACTGCTATACCAGCCTGTGCTATAGCATTCGCTGTAATTTCTACAACCTCGGCAAAAGTATGCTAATCAAACACTGATTGTGCACGACACGGCACCCTAGTGGAGCGTCCTCTGTGTCCTCGTCCTCCACTAGCCATTTACCGAATAACATGGCAACAAGAACCATTGCTTTCATTTCGATCCTAACTGGCAATCTGGAATGTTACTAATAGACTTGACAACCATGGCCCGGCAGTTCATTTCTAAGTAGTGTTAAATTCAGCACTCAATTCATTTATTTAATAAGGTTCTAGGCTCTTGTTCATACTCCAGTACCAATCCACAAGGTCATAATCCCTAACCTTAGCATTCACCCTTTTCCTATACGCATTTCACCATGCATATAATTTCCTACGCAACTACCGCGCCATCATGATTTCAAACGGTAGTTAATCCAATACAGTGTCTCTGAGGCATGAACACAGCCCCGAGACATAAATCATACACATAGCTCAGTGTATACGCAATTATACGCAATTAATTTTGTGTTTAAAATATTGTTTCCAACGAAATTTTATTTTCAAAAATTTTATTTTTGAAAATTTTATCAAAATTTATTTGATTTTATTTGATTTTTTTCAAAAAAAAAAATCGAAGTCTTTGTTCATAGTTGAGCGGTCCAACGTTCTTCAGTCTTGTTCCGCAGTCTTGTTTACAGTGCTTGTTGGTCACAATACAAAGTGTATTGCAACACACTTCTTGACCCCTTGTCTTGATACAATTCCTCATTAAGCCCTCCTATTGCAATACACTTCTTCATGTTTGCAATACAATCTAACCTTCTCCTAAGTCACAATACAATATAGTATTTTTGGCAATACAACAGCCCTCAGGCCTTAACTCTGCACGTGACCACAATATAGTGTATTGCAATACAATTCCCTCTTCTCGAAGCCTTAACTGTACAATGATTGTATTGCAATACAATTCCTTTGCTGACCTTCCTTGCAATACAATCTGCAATACAAGAGCCCTCTTCTTTATAATACAAGCTGTATTGCAATATAGTTCAACCCAAACTAATCTTGCAATACAATCCTAGCTCAGCTATTTCTGTGATACAATACTTGTATTGCAATACATCATCCCTCAAGCCCCCTTTAAGTTGCAATACAAACCTTGCCTTGCAGCACAAATTTTCATTTCTCTAATACAATGCAGGCGTAGTAAGTAGAATTCTCTTTCAAATAAATTTTTTTTTCGTTTTTCATTATAAATGATTTTTTTCATTTATTTCTGAAGTGGAAAAATCTCTAAAATCACTAAAATCATTTTTTTCTTGGACACTCGAATAAATTCATAAAAATTTATTTAACCCATTTTCTTAAATTTTACACCATATAAAACCTTAGAAAATTATTTTCTCACTTCATAACCAAATAAATTTATAAAATTTATTTTCCTTTTCGATTTTCAGAAAAATTTTCTCCTCAAATAAATTTATAAAAATTCATTTCCTTTATATTTTCTTCAATTTTCTCACTTGTAAATCATAGAAAATTATTTTCTTCAATTCCATCAAATAAATTTAGTAAAATTTATTTTCTTGGCTTTAGAATTTCTTCTCACTTTCAACAATCCAAAATAAATTCGATCAAATTTATTTTATTTAAAAAATTTAAATCAGTTTCTGGCTTGTAAAACCTTAAAATTAAATTTCTTCACCTCTAAACCGATAAATTCTCATTATTTTGTTTATTTTCTTTAGTTCAGAAGTTTACACCTTTGTAAACACCCAAAAATATTCCACACATCATCTGTGCTATCCAGCGAGAAATATAACTCTGTAAATTTCAATCACATAACACCTACTATTCGTATTGCTTGCACAACCAAGCATGCAAGCACACTTCACAAAAATCGATCACTAAAACACCGACGTTTTTAATAGTGTCTCAGTTTTAATCACGTGGTTCTCATAGGTGTCCATTACCAATGTTAAAACCACTGGTGGTGGTATCTTCTGACATTTAGCCAAGGTTTACCTCTCTTGGCGGTTGTTTAACCATTGCCATGCCGCGTGTGGTGGTGGATGCCAAACCGAACTCCTGCGGTATTCGTATCACTGGCTCGTCTGGTACATTGGCGCTGAAGCAGGGTCGGGTTGACCTACCGTCGACCGTGAATTCAGTGGATGTCGGGTTACGAGCCTCACTAGAAAATCGACGAGTCTCCTTTGTCTGGGAGCTCTACCCCAACGATGCATATACACACATCCCCAAAACGGTCAATATATACAATATATATCCAATACGGCCACTTGGGCCTGCGAGTACTGATGTACATGCGGCTATGAAACCCGACTATATACCCGATCGTTGCAAAGAGTTAATGTTTTTACTCTTAAACAATACATATATTAAACTTAAGAGTTCCCAATACATGTACGATCATCAAAGCCACACCCAGGCTTTCTTGAGACTCAACCTTTGGATGAGTAGTCCCCTGCATACGCTCCACTATTACTGTAAAATAAAGGGGTTCCACGACGGGGTGAGCTTTAAAGCTCGATTAGGAGAATGCGTAAGTGGGCTACTCACCCACCTAAGTGCAGTACAATGTTCCAAAGTGTTCACACATTCAAGCAAATGCATGATCTATTTGCTTGAATGGTACATGATGACTTCGGATCAGAGTCCTCAGGCTACTTTCGCACAAGCCTCGTAGGAGATAACCGTTTTATTTGTAGGCAGCCCTCCGATGAATATATATATCCAATTGGGCGCTCCGACCGATTGATATATATTATTGTTTGGGCTTCCCTCCGATGAATATATATCAAGCTGGGCTTCCAGAAGCGGTTGATATATTATTTAGTTTAATGGACTACCCTCAGATGAATATATATCAAATGGGCAGCTCAAATGGTTGATATATTATTTAGTTTGGACTACCCTCCGATAATTAGCGTTTTGAACTACCCTCGAACCGTTTTCTTAGACTCATCTCATGCACTCACTCCCTATAATCTAGGGTTTTCCAGTGCATATAGATATCTTCATGCGATTCAATCTGATCTAACCATTACAAATATATAAACATGAATATATTTACATAAAAATTAAATCATACAACATGTTATGATTTTATCATTTCAAACACCAAATTAGCTCGCTTGGGCTAATGTTCAAACACAAGCAGATGGAGTTAAATTGCCAACGAAACACATGTTTCACAAAAATATAATTTTAGAACACTATTCCGGGAATAGTGAAACCCTCGTTTACTATTCCCGAAAAATCACAAAACACCGGTTCACTTAGTGAATCCGCAATCCACGGCCATTCCCGGCCCAATGCATACCAAGCACCAATTAATACATAAATCAACACATAATCAACCCAAACAGCCTAGGTAGATTTATCTGAAAACGGCCTCCAGAAGTTTTCTAAAATTTCAATAATTCGATTACATGTTTTGGGACCGATCAATAGTAACCACCAGGCCTCGTTCAACCGAAACATTAGTAACATTTAAAATGGAGTAAAACCCAAGTAGGGAGAAAATCCTACCTCAAAGAGTTTGAAGAAACTCCCGATCCGGAATCCCACGCGTAGTGTCCCAGTGTTTCATTTTCCTCCTTAACTTTGCCAGAAGGCCGCGACGGTTGGATCTTAGATATCTGAGAGAAGCACTCTCTCTCTCTCAAAAACTCTCAAATCCAAAACTATAAATCTAAAAATGGCTCCACGTTTCTTTAGTTGGCTTAATGAAAGAAGATGAAACACTATTGACAAATATCATTAGTGACTTAAATCAAATCTCATAATGACCATTATGTCCCTCTTTTACCAGATTTGATATTCGGCACTACCTCGGTCGTCCATTTTCATTATTTCTCTACTCATACCACTTATGGTACATGAGTACATGCTATCTGTGCCTTTCGTCGCATCGAAAATTGTTTCTGACACGAACGATGCCTCAGCGTATCGACTCCGTATCTCGGAATATTATGAAATTTTACGTGCTAACTAGATTTCGCGAGAACGATTCAACGGTGCAATCCGTTTCATTATCTGAGATCTAAATTAATTCGGATTTTTAACTTGATACAATTTTATGTCGAAATTACGACTTTGCCATTTTTCCAAAAATTTGGAATTTCTCGGGTCTTACAGTAACTATTACCAATTTATGGATTTAAGACCCCTGAAATCGAGAATAATAGTAGGTAACCGAGTGAGCTGGGCATGCCTACCAGTTTGACATTAAAATGCCGTAACTTGAGTTTGGGTGATTCAAATGAGATGATTCCAATTCCTATTGAAAATAGACTCATAGAGCTATCATTTTCTGGAAGGAAGCATGAGTAAAAAATGGCTCATGTGTCCCAAGAAAATTTGAAAGTGAAGGTGTATTGGGTAGATATCAACCATAACCAAAAATCCTAGAATGCACAACTGATTTTTTTTTCTTGGGTTGTTCTTTGATTGTGACATATTTGTGATATATTAGGGGTTGGTGACGAGGAAGCTTGACCCAAATGGATTCGAGATAGGAATCAAGAGCGACAACTTTTGGGTTTGTTCTTCTTCTTTCCTTGTTTCGAGTTTGTGTTTGTTTGACAAACTAAATCCTAAGGTTTTATATGAATATGCATGTGTCTTCGTTTGAGCCATAAATGAATTGGTTTTATTTTATCCACTTCTCTCTCTCTATTTCTAAAATGTTTTGAGGAAGAATTATGAAATAAATTGGATTTATTGAAATGAATTGCGATAAATTGCATATTTATTTGTTTTATTGATTTGATACAAGTTGATTGTAAAAATGAATTGCACATATGAAAAATTGCATGAGTATTGAAACCAAGTATTTGGATATAAATGTATATACACTGTGTAAGTACTATGAATGATTTGAGAACCCTTTATAAAATGTTAGATTAAATTCGAGTTAAGGATTAGGTGGTATACCAATAAAGAGTCAAATAAAGCGATCTTGCGTCGAGCGTAATGATGTGTCAATCCTATCAGTAGCTAGCTGAGGATATGTCGGTGGTATTCACGAAATATTTTTAATAACGGTCCAATGATGCACTTGGTATCTTTGTGTTATAAAACTATTTTTTATACCATTGCAACCCGGTAAAGGACCGTGCGATGATTCGTTATCCTATGCACCAAAAGCATAGGTTAAATCCGCTTAAGGGCAAAATGAAAAGAAAATTATGAAACACATAATTTGTGTTATAATGATTTATTGAATATGAAACTGCATGATTGAAATGAGCAATGAATTGTAATTTGAATGTATATGAAATGAAAATATACATATATGTATTGTACCGCATCGGTCATTGAAAAAAAAATTATACAAAGGCATTGATTTAGAAATGCATGATTTACATAAACTGAAATGAAGAGATAAATGTATAGAACCACTAGACATGAAAATGCTTAGGGCGTTGTTTTATCATTGCGCAGGTACTGAGTGAACATGTACGAAGAAAAGTATGGAATTCAAAGTCAGCGGCCCGAGGCCTCACGGAGTTGAGTAAAGCTCGCCCATTACATTAATGAAATATTTTTTGACACTTATTGTAAGCTACGATTTTGTTTTGTAAAATATTTTGGTATTGAAAATGGATTATAATGCCGTAATGTTTAAAGGTTAAATGGACCAAATGGGCATGTAATGCCATATTTAATAGAAAATGTGTATTGAAAACAAAATGATGGGCCCCCTTTAAGTTGAATTAGTATATACAAATATATTTTTCGTAAAGATAAATATCTTTTACAAAATGAGCATTGAAAATGTGTTTTACTGACAAAAGAAAAAGGAATTGGATTTGAAAAGAGGACCGCGTCCCAGATCGGGTTCGGCCTCCGGGTCGGGTCAGGTACGACGGCGCGAGCCGTCACACTTCTTGATATGGTGTGATGTATGCTTGTTAATTCCTTACTACCCTTGTTCTTGGGGTGAATCTTTGAAAACTGCAGTTTATATTTTGAATTAAGTGCCTAGTAAGTTCGTTCCTAAGACTCCATATGAGCTATGGTCACAGAAGAAGCCTAGTTTTCATCACTTCCATGTTTGGGGCTGCAAGGTGGACGTGAGACCATAAAACCCGCAATCCAAGAAACTTGATCTAAAGACCTTTAGTGGGTAATTTACTGGTTATTGTGCAGGATCAAGAGGTTCTAGGTTTTATTGCCCGTCGCATACCACTAAAGTGATTAAGCTATCTATTTTGAGGATGATATTGGTATAAGCCAAGGGCTAAGAGAAATTATGTAGAAGGAACATCCAGTTTTGTTCCTATGCTGTGCTTAAAGCTCAAGTCTAGCCTGTTGTTACCGGCATCTAAGAGCACTCGATAATGAACCAATTAAGGAAGTAAACTAGAGCTCCAGAAATCCATTTATAGTTTAAAAGCGAGGCTTCTAGGTAAGTGGTATCTCAAGTTTGATGAAGTTGTCATCTTGATGGACAGGATATTATCTTCGATCAATGCATATATATGAAGGTCAGTGGGAGCAAATACATATTCTTGGTTTTATATGTTGATGATATTTTGCTCGCAACCAATGATACTAACTTGTTAGTTGAGACAAAATAGATATTGTTTAGCCATTTTTTATATGAAGGATCTTGGAGAAGTATCTTATGTCTTGGGCATATAGATACTACGCAATATACTTAGTGGCATTCTAAGATTGCCTCAACAAACGTATATTGAACACATTCTGAAATGGTTCAATATGCAATTATGTTCTTCTAGTAAGACACCAATTGTAAAGAGTGATAGAGTTTATAAAGGCCAATGTCCTCAAAATGATATTGGGAGAGATCAGATGAAAGAAGTCCCTTATTCTTCAGTTGTGGGCACCCTGATGTACGCTCAAGTATGCACAAGCCCTAATATTGATTTTGTTATTGGTGTGTTGGGTAGGTACTTGAGTGATCCTAGTCAAAGCCACTGGAAAGCGGCTAAGAAAGTTTTGAGGTATATTTAGGGTGTAATACCCCAAATTATACCCTAGTCATTTTATTACATGTTTAGGGTATAATAAAAGTAAATTTGCATTTTTCTGAAATTTAAGTGCCAAAAGGGAAAAAGGTTAAATGATAAAACCTAAGATTAATTCAAGAGTCAAGGGTAAAGTAGTAAATTACCAAATCAGGACCCAAAAGTCAAAACATAAGAAGATGATATGCTATTATAAGAATTTGATAAGTTGATTTGCAAATAATAGAGAGAAGGAGGAACAAATAGCAAAAATGGAAAAGAATGCAAAAATGGGTTTTTGCCAAACAAGGCCTTAACTTAAAAAGGAGAATAAAGCCAAAAATATCTCATTTGTTGGGTGAAGGCTAGGGCTTTACGTTTGAGAGAAAAGAATAAGAGAAGAAGAAGAAGGAAGAAGGAAGAAGAGAAGAGAAGGAAAGCCAAGGTATGGAACTTTGAATGGAAATTGATATTGCTTGGTATGGAAAATTTGGTAAGGATGCTTGTTTGGAAATTTTGTTGGAAAATACTTGTTTAAGTTGGGTTAGGAAAACCCTAACTCTTCAATACATGTGCATTTTGGTTGGTCTAAGTTAGTTTTGTAGTTTTGTTTTGAAATGGTTTGATTTGGTTAAAAGAATTCAGGTGAAAATGGCCAAAACTGGCCATTTCTATTATGCTCGACACCCCTATGCCTAGGCGTAGGAGTCCACGCCTAGGCGTAGAGCTCCGCTGAAAATTTATGGCGCTGACTTCGACACACGATTGTCAAGCAAAGTGTCATTTTTATAAACTTATAACCTTTAAGCTTGTTCATTCATATAATGTTAAACATTTAACTTGTACTATATTTTGTAGCAGCGGATTACAAAATATATACAAGCTCCATATATGGAAGTGTTCAACATTTACAATATTTACATTGTTTACAAAAACAAAACATATACAAAAATAGACCAAAGGTCTTTAGTGGGTACCTAGTGTGTTGGTCTTGGTTGCTGATGTGGAGTGTTCAGACTTCTTGTTTCTGCTTCTCCTGTACCTACATGGATGAAAAGCCCGTGCTAAGCTTATAGCTTAGTGGGAATAATACTCATGGGCGACCCACAACCAAGTCATCACACTTTACATATACATATACTTATAACATATCAAATGCTATCTCATATTCCATACTTGTCATATACACATGCTTATATATGTTGTATACATATAATTTACACATGCTTATGCAATCTTATACTTTCTTATCATATCATCATTCATTTCAGGTCGTTTACATTTTTTTCTTATTCTTGCCAACATGTACTTGCCACTGTTTACATATCATCACATAGCAATGTTATGCTTCTCATATCATGTCATATCATTTCATATGTCATATTCAAGTCATTTGTTTTATGTTTCATGCCTACATAAACCTTAGAAGTGGATAAAGAAACTATAAGGGCCGAAGGCGTTGTACTCACTGTACGAAACAGTGGTCTATAAGGGCTCGAAGGTGTTGTTATCATTGTGCGAGACAATGACCATCTATAAGGGTCCGAAAGCGCTGTTATCATTGTGCGAGACAATGACCATCTATAAGGGTCAGCGACATGTGACCCCTGACGGGGCGAATAGTCGGTATCTTGCCAGGACTTGTTTTTCCCTAATAGGCATGCCCATCTATCCTTCTACCAAGTTCTAAGCAGACAATCCATGTGTATTTTATGTTTAGTACATATATCATATTCTCGAATAATTATTGTCATCCGGTAATTATATGTGATATGTACAATCATTTATTCGTATCTTTGGATTTTTCATATCTCATTATATGCATGAATAACTATGGTTACCAGTAGTGCCTACTATTTTTCATGATTTATGGACCTAATATGAGTTCCAATTTTATCATCTTATATATGGCTGGATTCTTGACTCAATGGGCTTTCCATAGAGTCGCAAGGCCTTCCAACGAGTTAGGACGAAGAGTTATGATGAAATCGAGAGTTGGAGGTCACACATGAGTAGCCAATCCTAGCCGGCTAGCCCTATCCGACCAACAGCTCTAGAAAAACCTAGATTTCAGCAGGGTTATATTCATCTAATATCCTCTATAGGTATATGGTTAGAATCTTGACTCAATGGACTTTCCATAGAGTCCAATAACACCCGAAACGGAGTTCGGACAAAGAAGTTATGGTCATCCGAAGTTGGAGGCCAACAATCAGAAAAATGACAATTGTGTCTCCTCGAATTTGCTTTGCACACCATAGCGTGCTGCTCCACTTTGGATGAATTTCTAAGCCTAAAGGGTTCAGAATTTGGATATACCTATTTCAAGAAGATATGTTCTCCTATAAGTCTAGTCTACCTAGAAATTTGAATCACTTAATTCAGATGAGTGATGACCAAGTTTTGGCCAAAACAAAAATTTGGGTTTTGGAGAAATTTTGACAGCATCTCCCCTAAAACCCCAATATTTCCCTAATACAAATATTCCTTAATTGAGGATTACAATTAACCAACCCAAGTCTAAAACACCACCAATATACCAAGTAGGGTTCTTTTAGACCCAATTCATCAAAAATGGGTTTATGGTTTGATTTTTTTCATACAAATCCATAGAAATCTATACAAGTGTCCAAACTAATCATAAAAACCCATAGAAATCCATACCTTTTGCTCTTCTCTTCCTTCTTCTTCCTCTTCTTCTGGTTTGATTTTTTTCATACAAATCCATAGAAATCTATACAAGTGTCCAAACTAATCATAAAAACCCATAGAAATCCATACCTTTTGCTCTTCTCTTCCTTCTTCTTCCTCTTCTTCTTCTCTTCTTTTCTCTCTTCCTCTTTTTTGCTCTTCACGTTTTTGGTCTCTCACAAATGATCTTATCTCATTTTTTATATTTTTATATTTCATACAAATTTTTAGTCGACCCTCTGAAAACATGTCATGCACTCACACCTACTATTCTAGGGTGCCCCAATGCATATGAAATGCAATATGCCATTTCTACAATAATTCATGTTAATATATCAAACATGCATATATTAACAACATTCCTACAATCGACATGTTGTCATTCAAAACAATAACCGCAAACCTTACCTGAGCCTATGACCCGGTAACCATGGTCTCGATTTGTCATGGATGACTCTGGGGATTTCACCATCGAATCCCTGTCTTTGGGCCGAATACAAGGCCGTCCAGGCCTCAGGATATCCCTATCCATTAGAATGACTCTTAGCTAAAGAATAAATCAAGTAGGAGAAAACCCCTACCTCCCGGAGTTGCCAAAACTCCACAATACCAGTACCCACACGTAGCTCTTGCAGTGGGGATCAACTTTTCCTTTTGTCACCGTGAGGTTCGACCAGGGGCCAGATCGGCAGAAAATGCAAAGAGAGGTGAGTCTCTCTCTCTAGAATTTCTCCTCTCTCTTTCCTCTTTCTTTTCTTTCTCTCTTTTCCCCCATCTAATCGGTTGGGTCAAGTTGGGTCAAGAGAACTTGTCCCCTCACTTGCCACTTGTCACATTCCCATTGGTTCTTTGGATTTCCAATATCACTCTTATCATCTCTTATGGTTAATCCACTCTGGAAATTTCATTTGTCTCTGTAGCCCCACACTTGAGCTCATTGTTTAACTAGCTCTCCCTTCATGTCTCATCTTGAGCCACCGAAATGCGCCCAGTGTCTCGTCTTACGCCGGTGCTTCGAAAAGTGTGAAGTGCAGTACGTCTCGAATTGACGAAATTTGACGTAGTAGGTAGATTTCACAAGACGATTTCAACGGTGAAGTCCGTTTCATCATCCGAGATCTAGAATAATTCTGGTTTTATTTGAAATTATAGTTTTACTTTTTCGAAAATTAAATTTTAAAGGTTTAAGTATTCCCAAATAAATGGGGTGGAAACAGTTTCCAAAGAAAAAAAATTAATGCTATATGGTAAGTGTGACAAACCATTGAAGGACACATATTCCTGAGAATTTATCTGACCAAAGAGGCTTTATAGTTTGTTGGTTTAAAAATAATATCATTAAATACTGACTTCCTTTTTTCTGACTTTTTCCTTGTTAACCTTTTCTTAAGCAATGATAGTCTTTTGAGGTCATTCTTGACTTAAAATCACTCATCTCCACCTTTTCCATTATTTTTATTTTTTCAATAAAGTGGTTATTCCCACCGAGATCTAGGTTTTTCATTTGGTTTTATTATGTGATCTGGATTTAGGCTGAGCAAAATATATCAGATCGTGAATGAAATCAAATCAATGGTCATCCAGTATGTTACGCAAAGGCGAATTCGTAGATATTAGTCTAGTCACAATAGTAATATCAAATGTGTAGACTTGAGTCGATTTCATTATATTATTAACCTAAATGTTGTTTCATCCTCTATAGTTTTGAGTGATTTTAATTCTAAGTTTTTGGCCCCATTTAGTGGAGAGAGTTTTGCTCCAAAATTAAAGGATTGAACTCATTTTAGAGAATTGACTCGTCAAAACCTTTGATGTTTCTGTTTGGTGAAGAGCGGATTGGAAGAGTGGGTGAAACACGTCAGTTGGTTTAAAAAGCACGTTCTTTCATTAGTGTTTAAAATAGAGGGATTGCATATAGAGTTGAAAAGACAAATTTGTTCTAAAGTTGTTAATAATTACGCCCACTTGAGTTCTCGCAAAACCTCACAGGCTCACTAGCCAATTGCCTCATCTTTCACAACTTTATTGATAAACTAATAGTAATATTTATCTATTTGCATAAGGTTAATATTTTTGCAAATTAGCAATTCAAGAAATTTGTATATTTTAAAATTTTTTAAATGACTAATCTTTTTTCTGTAAATGATGTTTTAATTCTTCAATATTTGTATACCTTATTTCTAATAAACTTTATTGATAAACTAATAGTATATTTATCTCTATTTGTATAAGGTTAATGTTTTTACACTTTAGCAACTCAAGAAATTTGTATATTTAAAATTTTAAAATGACTATTTTTCTTCTTAGTAAATGATGATTTAATTCTTCAATATTAGTATACATATTTCAGCCAAGCTCACCTTATAAATCTAAAACATTAAAAAAATACTCAACAATAAAAAAAATTGGTCAATATTCATAGTGGTCATTTTACACAATTACAAGTGGCTACTCCGGCGGCTATATTTTACCAAACACATTTATACAAATAGCTAATAAGAATGAGCTATTAATAAGCCCAGTATATAGTAGCTACTTGACTATTAGTTATCTGCTAGTTTCCAAACAAGATCTTTATCGATGTATTTGTAAGACCCAGGTTTTCTTCCTCCATTTCGTCATTTTTCTTCTCCTTTCCTTTTGGGTTTTCTTCCCTTTCATATCATTATGCCTCCAATTCTTTTTATTTACTTTTACAAGAATGTTTTATTTTACAATCCTATTTTAAAGAAAACAAATTCAATTCAATTTTATTTGAGTAAATGTTTTTTCTAAATATTTATATCTTTTCTCTCAACATAAAATAATTTATATTTTGGTAGAAATTTATTTATTATAGAATATCCGGTCAAATTGATTAAAAAGCGACTTTTATTGCTTTTATTTAGAAAAGTATTTTCAATCCAATTGTCTTTTGAAGAGAAAAAATAATTTTGTGAATTCAGGTATAAATACATTCATAGAAACATATAATCAAAATCATTAAAAACCATATAGGATGAAACACCCGGCCGATTAATAGCATAATAAAGCGGCTCAAAATTCTTATATTTGATAGTTAAAGTCTACACACACTTGATATTACCGTGGGATAAAAATACTTATTATTCCATATCTACAGCACATTGATATTAACAACAATTGATTTTAATTATTGTCGTTGATTGTATATATTTTACTCGTCTGAATCACCGTTATATAAATAATCCTCGCATCACGACAACGACAAACAAACATCATACCAAAATGACGACAATCATAAGCTAGACCAAAACTATGATTAAAACACAAAAAAACAAATGAAAACATATATCTTGTAAGCATAACCATTTTTTATTGATAAAAAATTATGGAAAGATGTGTGAGGGGTGATTTCATACCAAGAATATAGATTAAGGCGTAAAATATGAAATCACTTTTGAATTTAGACAAATAAATATAATATCTATTTAATAACAATTGGATTGGATTCTCAACACTGCATTATTGACATGAAATCAGCCATCAACACCTCTTTCCATAATTTTCTTTCTCAATAAAGTGGTTATTTCACAAGATCTGGTTTTTTTATTTATTTATTTATTTTGTCTTAGTTATGGGTCTTGGTATAAGCGTGTGGTTGTCCACTTAGTCTTGGTCTGCGAAGCTTTGTTTGTCGTCGTTATGGTGCAGCGTTGTTTATGTGAGAAGCGATTTAAGCGAGAGCAAAGTATATCCGATCAACAATAAAAAATCAAATTAATGGTCATCAATATGTTGCATAACTGCAACCACAAACATTCTAGTCACAATAGTAATTAATATCAAATGTATAAGTTTTTATCCGATTCATTATGCTATTAACCTCGATGATGTTTCATCATTTGTGGTTTTTAACAATTTTGATTCAATGTTTTTATCGATGCAGTATTAGGTTAAATCAATAAAATTATTTTCTCTTCCAAAAAAAAAAGTTTAATAAAATTTTCTTTTTAAGAAGCTGTTTATTTTTTAAGTCAATTTATGATCTTGATTTCAATTCTTATTTTAGTTAAAAAAGAAGTATTTAAGATTTTCCAAGTCGAATTATTTTCTTTTTGATAGGAACACTTTATTTACATTGTATTTGTTTCTGAGGCCCGGAATGGGGATTCCCTCACCATCTATGCCTTGCCTATTTAAACATTGATAGTTCTATCACTTTATCGAGACATGATGGGCGAGTAATTAAAAATGCAATAAAATTAAGTAAAACACAACAAAATATGAAGAAATACATTTTCTGAAGAAAACTAAATAAATATACAACAAATAAATAGCCCATATATAGTAAATAAACATGCTTGTCAAATGTAAGGGCGTCAACCCCAGATAGGTTGGGCCTATAAATTCTAAAGATTCGTTTGGTTCTTTATGATTTCTTTGTTGTTCTTGTTTTGAGAATATAAAACAATTTTGAAAGCTGTGGTGTTCTCTAAAAATTGTTTTTGTTGAATTTAGTGATTTTTTGTTATTTGTGTTTTTCAAAAAAAAAAAACCACAGGAAATCAAACGATTCACCGTTATCCTTTTTTTTTGGGAGCAAAATGAGTTTTCAAAAATAGAAACTAAGCGAGGCCCAAAGCATTATCAATGTCCAAGCCCGCTACCAAAAGATACAATGGTTCGTTAAACCTAGGGTGAAGATAACTCCCAAATTAATTATAGCTTATTATTTTAAAAATAACTTATTTCAATTGATACGTTGAAGGGTATTTTGGAGGCTTGTGAAAGCAAATATAAAAGCAGTTGTTTAGTTAAAAAGATATTTACAATACCGATTCCTTATGTATTTGGTAGTAGATTTTCCTAAAGATGTTTGAAAACTTTCCTAAACATCGAATCGATTTATCCTGGCAGTAGCTTTCAGGTTGGAAGAGCGGTCAAAGTTTAAAGATGTAGGATATCCAAGGAGAGAAGGGAACGTCCTAAACTCGAGTCTTAATGAGGACAATTTACTGTATTATAACAAAGTGTTTAGTTATAAAAAAAAAAAAAAAAAAAAAAAAAAGAGAAAAGAAAAATTCGCGTATCTTCAAAGCCCTGTAATAACACCCTAAGCCCCGAATCAAACAATTCTCTATTGTTTTAGGAATGGAATTGTGTTTGGAAACTCAATTCTAAAGAACTTGTCCCCTTTCCTTTGTTTCAAGCGGACATTGTAAAAAAAAAGGAATTCATTTACCTTAATTATCAGTCATGACCTAGTTCTCCATATAAATGCATAGAAAACAAATAAAAACATGAAATTTGTTATAAAAATGACCTTATTTGTAAAATGTTTTACTAAATATTTATCAAATGTATTCTTAATATTGAATTGTTATTTTTGTACTAGAATCAAAAACTATTTTTTTAAATTGTCTAACAAATTGACAAGAAGAAATAGAAACATGTAACATTTTATCAGTATTCTTAAATTTAATGATATTAAAAATTTTATATTGATTTACCATATTACTTTTAAGACTTTACAATCATACTAGTTTGGCCTTAGGTTTACTCTTTAATGGTCATCGTTTGAGTCAGTTAGGACCATTGGATTTATCGATGTGATCAGTGATCGTATAGATATTGTCGTTTTGGGTCCAAGACCTCACGACTTTAAAGCGGCTTCTTAAAGCGGGTTGGGGCTCCTTAGGCCAAGCGGACAAAGTATGGTTGGACCCGGATAAACCACAAATGGTGTCAGGCCGATCCCAGATTAGATGTGAGTTGTTTGGCTGCCAGGGGATGTTTGTTACATCAAATGACCTCTCTCATTAATCATGGTCAGTATACATTTAAAAGAAATTAAAAAATTCTAAAATGGAAAATCAAGAGGACCCTCTCCTAATGATTTTTTAACTTTTAGATTTTTTTTTTTTAAATCTTGCAATTGACTAGGATTAGTGAGTACGTTAAGGTTTTTCCAATCATTGCATTTTACACATGAGAAAACCTAATTATTTTTACTTCAACCATCCATTTCAAATTCTTCACCCCATTTAAAACATATTTTAAAGTTTGATAACCACATTTACATACTTTATCCTAACACAAATTCAAATAGATGTTAGTTACGTACCATTTTAGCCAAAGTTGAACTATCAATTATCACCTTTTTCACTTCTTATTTTTTCTTGTCGGGTCAATTTCGAATACTTATAAATCCTTTGTCCAATTAATCATTATTTGCCATTTATAAAAATTTAGTCGCTTTTATCCATTGAAAATAGACAAAGAAATCGTCATTATTGAAAAACTGCAAAATGTCAAATGTTACGTCGAATTAAACAAAATTTTCAACCAAACCACTTGTTAACTATAAATTATTTTATTTGCCTTGGAATTATTTTACCGTTGATAATGGCGGTGGGGCATACTTTTGAAATTTTGATTTATATATATATATAGAGTTCATTTAATAAAATTTTGATTTTGCTCATTAAAGTATCTTCTATCTTAATTAATGATTTCAAGTTCAAATCTTATAAATATAGTTTTATTTTATAATAAAGTTTTATCGTTCTTATAATTCCTCTTGTATAAAAGTTAATAACAAAAAACGGATTAATGCTTTATAGGAAATTTCAATATGAGAAGGTTCCATTTCCCTGTGCCTCTTTTGTTTTATGAAAATTTTCTCTTTCATCCCAACACTTTTCTTTTTCCAGAAAAACTGCTTTTCTTCGTAAGTCTTAATTTTTATTTCCTTTGTGGCAAAGTCATTGAGTTGTACGCGGTCAGCAGCCTAAACCGGAAAAAGTCAAGTCAATGTATTTTGAGTGACTTCCTTTATATTAAAATAAATGATGAGTTGTAAGGCACTTATAACTAATTTGGTCTAGAAGTACTTTAGAAAATGTTTATTTGGATAAATAGATTTTTTAATGTGTTTAAAAAATTCACTATATATATATATACTCAATAATATCATGGAGAATGTAAGTGATATGATTAGGTATATGATAATTTAATCAGTGGTTTCGAGTTGGGTCTCTTTTAATTTAATCAATGGTCTTGAGTTTGAGTCATGAAAATACAATTATATTATGTGATAGAGCTTTATCGTTATGTGGATCCTGCGTTTGGTAACACCCTTGATAACAAAAAATCTACTCAATAATTTAGAGTTAAGTTATAACTTAATTTTGCTAATAAGACTCGAGACCAAAGTGAGCAGTGTCAAAAGAATTATAACTTAATTTTAATTATTAAAGAAGTTAAATATATTCATTAAATAACTAGTTAAACTCATAAATTATATTGAATGTAAGTTAAAACTATAAATTAATTATTGTATAAATTAAGTTGACTTATCAAATACCTTGAAAGAGTTCATTTATAACACTCATTTTTAATTTTTAATTTTAATTTTGGAGTTTTAACTAAATGGCATTTTAATTTAATTAAATATGATTACGAATTTATAGGTGCGAGTCGAGTAAAATTCTTGGGAAATTCACTCACCCCAACCTTGTGAAGCTCTGACTCACATTGGAGGATAAGCAATTCTCATTGTGTATAAATACATGCAAGGGAAAGCAGAGATATCACTTCAGAGTAAAAGTCTTTATTTTCAATAGGTTGAAAAAAAAGTTCAAAATATAAAATATTTTAGGCTTTTTTTTTTAGAACTTAGATACAAAAGATCAATTTTAAGTTCTTTCTCTATAAAAAATCATGCATATATCTTATATAAAGCTTTTATAGCATTCCCATGTTTTTAGTTGTTTCTCAAAACACCCAACAGAGAATAGCTAGAAACATTTTGAGCTTAGTTTTATAAAAGAAATATTATGAGTACTCATTTTAATTTATTTGAAGAGTGTATGAAAAGACACAGAAATCGAGATTAGTCTTTTGATTTTAAAAATATTTGATAAAGGTAGATACAACCTCATTAAACCTTAGGTATGAGATCGTATCTAACATATATGGTAATACCCAAAATTTGTGGTACAACCGCTCGTTACTAACAATATCCCTAAATTTTCCTGCCCTAGATCCTCCCGAGCCCTTCTAAAATATCCTACAAAATCTTGAACCACCCGCCCCTAAGTTGCTACCACATACCTAGCCTTGCGAAAATGTTACGTGCCTCTCGCTATTTCCTTCTTGGACCGGTGACTTGTCTGGGAGGCTTATCGGTTGTTTGGACTTCCTCCAATATTTTTAAATCAAAAGGACATATCCTCGGTTTCTGAGTCTTTTTGAATTAATTTTTCAAATAAAATTGAAATGGAGACCCCATAGCATAATTCTCCTTTTAAAAATCACTTGTTTTATCATAAATTCCACAGATCACAACCTCAATAAACCTTATATAGATCATATATATAGTAATACCAAAATTTTTGAAGTCGTTAACTAGGTTTGTGTACCTTTATGAAACATTTGTCATCTTTTGTTAAATATTTTTTAAATTGGGTAAAATATCAGTTTATACTCTTTTAGACTCATTTTTCAAATAAATTGAAGCGGGAACCCATAAGATTGTTCTCTCCTAAAATCACTTGTTTTAAATGTAAATTATTTTAAAAAGATGTTGTATGAGAAAATTTATTATTCTAATATAATTATAAATGTTGATAATTTACTTAGCGTGGATGTTGCAATTGGAGCGGAGCCACTTGCGTGGGAAATTCGGCAAATAGCATTGAATGACTAAAGATAACATTTTTGCACACTTCTAGGAAGAAAGCAGTCATCTATATAGATTACAGTCATCTAATATATTGCTTGATGGGGTAATTTAATTATTATGCATTTATAATTTAA
The DNA here is from genome assembly GCA_016808115.1 of Tetrastigma voinierianum. NCBI lineage: Eukaryota > Viridiplantae > Streptophyta > Magnoliopsida > Vitales > Vitaceae > Tetrastigma > Tetrastigma voinierianum. Next base: position 104,801 of record JAEQBH010004097.1, read on the forward strand.
ATTATTCCCGGTATTATATTATATTTGATGCCTTATTTATTTATTGTTATTTCTAATTTTAGGTTTTTCTTTTTGTAGGATTATAATGCCAAACTGTTCGGATTGGCAAAATTGGGCCCATCATTGGCGATTATACGTGACCTTCCGGATTGTTGGCACGTATGCTATGCGACACTTAGAATATATATACTTAGCGGGTAAATATTCTATTAGTTTTTAATTCAAATTAGAGTGATTTATTAAAAAAAAAACCTTTAAAGCTAATTTGGAAATATCATCTAATTCATCAAAGTTTGACCTCATTTTGATAAAGCCTTTATTTTCTTGCAAAACAACTATTTTTTAAAGAATATATGTAAAATTATGAAATGACTAAGGGTATTTTTGTTCACAATAAGTCATTTTTTTAGAAAAAACATGAATTGTAAAACCCCAAACTGATTGAATGTTATAATAGTAGTTTTTGAACTGATTAGAGGTCCAATGATAGACATGAGGGTAGATTAGAATTTAGAACGCTCCGAACGTCATTTTGGGCATAAAGTGAAAATTTTGAAAATTGTATAGGGTGCCCTAAGGAATAGTTATTTTTTCTTAAGTATATCCGGATGGAGGTTTGCAAGGAATTTTAAGAAATTTCAGTTCCTATGACTTTGGTGATATTTAGAAAATTGGAGATTTAAAGTGAATAGTGATTTAGGAGTGAAAATTGGAGCTGTGCTGAAATTTTTGAAGTGGGCCAAAATATGAAAATGTCTGGAATAAATCATAGAGTCTAACGAAACTGAAGCGGTGAAACGGAGTCCGTTTGGATAGTTTCTAGGCGATCCGAACGTAATTCGGATTATAATACGCTATTGTCCAGATTTCCGATTTTAATGATTTTAAATAGATTTGATTGATTTCGAGCACGGAATCTAATGTGAAGGATTTAATTAGAATATTTCATGGTCGAATTTGAGTTTAGGCGTATAGAATATTTTGACATTTGTCGGTATAAAAGCGATTATAAAATTGACGAGATAAAATACGATAAAATGGAGATTTTCTTGTGAGAGCCAATCAAAACATTTCTATTAAGAGGCTAAGTTGGGTTTGTGACTCATTAGAATGGATGAATGAGGTTCATGGGCTCCAAATGCAATAAAATAAGTTGATTGGGAATTATTAAAGAGATGGGGACCAAATGTTAATTAAAGGAAAGATTTGAATATTTAAAATGGGAGAAAACAAACAAAAGTCTCATTTTTGTCTCACGAGAGCTAAGGCACCATGGAGAAAAAAGGGAAAGAAGAGAGGAAGAAGAGGAAGAAAGAGGAAGGAGAAGGAAGAACAAAATTATGTTTTTATGGAATCAAGTGTCTTTTGGATGTTTAGGGTTATTGAGTATGATTGCTAGGGTTTTCTATGGGGTGGTTTGTTGCCAGCTAGGGTTTTCAGTTGAGAGATCACACAAACCCTTGATTTGTTGAGGTTTTGTGGATAAAACTCCAATTGGGGTATTTAAGGTTGAATCATGAGGAATTTGATAGAAATTGAGAAAGAAATGGATTAGGTTAGGGTTTGAAAAAAAAATCAAGTGAGTGAATGGTTAGGGTTTGATGTTGAATTTTGTATGATATGTTGAAATTGGTTAGGGATTTATGAAATTGAGGTATAATGCATTGGAATTGGTTAGAAAAGAAAAGGATTTGAATTAGGGAGCATTAAGATCATGTGATAAAGTAAAGGAATGCTGTCAAAATTTCTATTAAAACCAATGTTTTTGTTTTTTGGCCCCATATATTAGGTATAATCATCCAAATAGCAGTTCCAATTGGTAAAAAGAACAAGCGATAGGGCTACAAATGTATAGAAGATTACCAAGAGCAAATTGTAGCTCTAAGGCTCCCAAATACGGACTGAAGGTGAGCTCGTGTAGCTCACTGATTACCCTTTCTGTTTTGGGTATGGTTGTAGTGTTTTGGCCATATAAGTGGGTTTCACTCATCAAATTGAGTGATTCAAAATTCTAGGTAAAATAGACTTCTAGGGAAAACTTTATCTGAAGGAAGTACATGGAAATTGTAACTCCAAAGGGGCCCTCAAAATTTGTCAAAATTAGACTATGCCAGATTCTGTTATGCCAAATTGAGTCATTTAGATGTAATAACTTGTGTTATGTGGTTGAGAGGCCTTAGAGAAGGAATTTTAAATTGAAAATTTAAAGAGATGTTATTAGTATATAAAGGACTGATCTGGAGGGTTTATAATTTTGAAGACCTTTTGAATAATTTTTGGGGTCAAAAAGTCTATAAGTATTGTTGGAAAAAAGTTGGCCAAAATGAATGGGTTTTTTAGTGCTTAAGGGTAATTTGTTCATTTGTCTTTAAATGAATGTATGGTGGATTAAAATGGAAGTTATGATTAATGTGTAGTTTTGGTTTTCTTGAAAAAGGTGAAAAGGACTATCGGACGAAGCAGGAATTCGGCGGCGAGCAAGATTGAGCGGTGAGGCGTGGAGTGTAAAACTAATATTTTGAAAATTGAGTTTTAAAGGTAAATGATTTTAATATGAAAAAGGAAAAGATTAATATAAATGTTTATATATGGATATCCATAAGAATGTAGTAAATGTATAAATGTTTATTTTGCCTAAATATGAATTTATATTAAATGTTTATATATGTATTGAAGTTTAAAAATGTGTAAAAATATATGTATATTTGCATATATATGTGTTTTAATAGTAAAGTAAAATATTTAAATGGATTTATAAATGTATTTTGAAGAAAGGAGTGAATGATTTTAATGTTAAAATGAAGAGTTTCATGTAAATGTTTATATATGTATGCATATGTTAAAGAGCATTATGGAAGTTGAAAATGTGTAAAGAAAAATGCATAAATGTATAAATGATAAAGTAAAGGTTTAAATGGATTTATAAAATGTATTTGGAAGAAATGTTTTACTGATGGTTACCTAACTTCTTAATTTGTATGGTGATATCGGTAGAGGTACCTTAGCGTGTAAGGATTTAGAGGGTAAGTTATGGAGTTCTTGGCGAGGGAGAAATAGGTGTTTAGAGTAATATCCTTACACGTGATAGGTGCTATGGCCCGGAACCTATGCAAGCGTGAGTTTCCGCGGCGTAGTGGTTGTATTTGGAATATGACATCCCTCACCGTCGATTACCGGAAGCGTTCGGTGTGATTATTCCACAGGTTCCATCGAGAAAGAAAGAAAGAAAGAAAGAAAGAAAGAAAGAAATAAGAAACGAAAGAAAGAAAAGATTAATGCATAAAGTGATTTTGAATTATATCGATATTATTACTTTTGATATATACTAAAATGTTATAAAGATTTGAAAGAGAAATAAAGTTAATGCATAAGTGATTTTGAATATATCGATGTTAATACTTTGGTATATCTTGAAAATGTTATAAGATTTGAGAAAGAAAGAAAGAAAGTTAATGCATAAGAAAAGTGATTTTGAATTATATAAGTAATATATCTTTTGAAAATGTTATCTTAAATGAAATGTACACTTTCATTGAGCTCCTTTAGCTCCTCTTTTCCATATGTTTAAGAACCTTTTGGGAATAGAGAACTGGTGCACGGTAGAGATATCCTGCAGCGATTAATTAGAGCCATCGAGAACGACGTCTGTGAGCGCATTACTTGAAATATTAGGCATATTTTATATGTTGAATATTTTGTCATGTATATATGCATATATGTATATATTTTGAAATGGAATTACGTAGGCGGTCGGCTTAATTCCGGCTCAAGCCCAAATCTTCTGATAAAAATGTGCATGGAATTGAAGAAAGTTTGAATGTTTTGATGATTTAAAATGAATAAATGTATATGGTATATATTGTGTTGATTGAGTTGTGGACGAGGAGTCCTAAGCGGAAGTTAGTGGAAATTAGAAGTGTTTTTAAATGCTTATGCAGGTATTTGTAAATTTGGGAAAGTCCGAAAAACAGAGGAAACTCTGGCCGATTTTTCTGAAAAATCTAAGTGTTTGAAAAAGAAAAAAAAAGAAAAGAAAAAAATTTACCACTTCGCTTCCGCATTATTTTCTAAAGATATGTTAAGGATTGTAAAGGGGTTCGCTCTATGGATTTTATTTGATGGTTTTGAGGAAAAGTTTCTATATCCATTGGAGTGCCGGGAGGTCCCCTCGGGTTCATGAGGTTAATCCGGGTCGGGATCCTTCATGAATAGTGTTATAGAGAGAGTCCCTTTAATTCATGAAACATGAAATTTAAAGTCGTGAAGTGTCTTGGGCCCAAAAGGGACAATATCTACATGGTTGAGTTGGGTTGTTACAAATGGTATCAGAGCCAATCCTTGATCTCGATGTGAGGGTCTGCTGTCAATTCCTGCAAGGGAGTGCTTGTCCTGCTTGTCCCACACTCCAATGAAACACAACGAGAACGCCAGGTCTCGTATTATGGGTGTTTGTCACATCCTTACACGATATGAGAGAAGTTTCAAGACTATATAAGTACGGAACTTCTCTCAACCTAATTGACGATTTTAAAGTCGTGATGGCCCCGACCAAAAATGTGATAATATCTACATGATTTATTATGATTACACTTGTTGCTTCATGAGATTAGTCAAAAGTAACAAAGAAGCTAAACATATTATTAATCTTATATTTGCTTATTAGAAAATTTTGTGGAGGAAAAAACATAAGGAAGGAAAAAGAAAAGAGAAATGGAAAAAATAGATTTAAAGTTACTAAATGGTACTTAATAATTGTTCAAATTCATTTTAGTTATTGTTTATCCTCTATATAAAGATTAAATTATTTAAAAAATTTATAGTTTCAAATTCAAAATTTAACTATATTTATTTTTCATATTTTTTGTGTATTAAAACTTAAGAAAACTATTTTCATTAATATTAATTCAAACACTATAAGTAAAAGGACAAGTTGGAAACTATATGATTTTTGGGTATCTAGGGTTTTATAAGTTGTTACGCCTGAATAGTAGGAGAATTAAATTAAAAAAGAAATTGAAGTTAAATTTGAAATAAACTCAAAATATTGTTCACATACAAAGGCCTAAACAAAGGCCTCCATAGTTGTTAAGTTATATATATGAAGTTTCACGTTGCATTCTTCGAGTAATGCAACACCTTTACTAAGTTTTGATTCATTAAACATCACATTCTATTTTATTTTTCAGATTAAAAAAACTTGCTTGCCATTAGACGAAACGATGTAATAGTTTGTCATTTAGGTGGCGTTTGTTTTTATTTTTTGGCTCGAAAACTGTGACGCCCCAAAGGGGTCCGTTGATCAATTGTCAACTGGCCGAATACAAGTGGGAGGTCAAGTTATCTTACCCACTTTAGAAAATCGGCGTAGTCCCTTTGTACGGAGCTCTACCCAACACTGCACTCGCATATACCCGGCCCCAAACAATCCAATATGTGCAACATATATCCCAACATGGCGGTAAAAATGCCTCGGGCTCATAAACCAATACTATAAGATCAATTATCATAACTATTCTTCAATTATCTCCATTTTAATTCAATAGTTGATAACACTTTGTTTTTATACAAAACATATATTAAATCACCAATAAGTTATGTCCTTAAAACCATCAAGCCAATAAACTGCTTTCTTCAAAATGGATCGCCTTCTCGAAAGGCCTCTGTACCAACATGGGGTCCTATCGGTGAGCTTAAAGTCAAGAGGGAGAATCGCCCTGCTGGCCACTTCCACCACCTGCGTGCAGTAATACCCAAAGTAAACACACACCAAGTAAACACATGATCCTACTCTGAATGTCTACATGATCACCCCATGTCACGAAGTCCTCACCGACTCACCACACCCTGCCTGCCGTGATGAGCAGTAATCATTTTCAAAACAAAACTTTTGTTCTGAAAATATACTTCATCGAAGTATTCTGACAAATACGACTCTACCTCCGAGAATTGTTGGTGAGCTCAAACAAATTATGGTCCTCATCCGAAATGATCTGTTGGCCCATCTCAACTCCACCGGAATATCATCCTTTTGAAATTCCTTTCGCAAATCATATCCTTTTTTATAAAATACTGGCATGCACCACACCTAATTCCTAGTTACCCAAGGCATACGAAATGCATTATGCCATTTTCAAAATCATTTACATACAATATGTCAATATGCATATTTTCAATCAACTACAATTACACTCAATTCCACACCTCACTATCACTCCAATGTAAAGCTCACTGGTTAAATCATAATCATCTCCTGGGACGGCTTATAACACAATTTAATTCCATGTAATTGTGTCATTGTACTAACATTACTAAAATAATGTCTTAACCTATCTAGTCTTGCCACATATCAAGCCATTCATTTCATACCATTTCAAGCACACAACAGATGGACAATTCTTATCCATTTCACACAAACCCGGGACTGTTTTTATAGTCCCAAAACATAGCAAGTGGGTCAGCCCACTCGCAAAATTCACACCTCTCACCTGCCTCTGATGGAACCGATTTCATTCCCATTTCTCGGGTCTCCGATCACCAAAAATAGAATTTATTCAATAAATTCCAACACAACAGCCCACTACAGATTCCTCGAAGGTTCACTACCGCCCAAAGAGCTCTAAAATTTCACAATTCTCACCCCATGTTTTCAGATTCCATCAAGTCGTGCCCTTCACTACCAAACCAACCGAAACATCAAAAACCTTAAAAATGAATAAACGCAAGCAGGGAGAAAATCCTACCTTCTCTTGATTTTGTCAAACCGCAACTGGGTCCACTGTCTCGCTGTGTGAGAACAGCTTCCCTTCTGTTCGCCGACCGCCAATCCAGCCCGATCGCCTCGGGATCTTGTGAGAGAAACACTCTCTCTCTAAAAAGCTCTCAAAAACCTAAGCTACTGCATCAAAAATGGCCTCTCACGTTTTTGCTTGGCCTAAATGAAGAAGATGAATGACTATTGACTATTTGTCTTCTAACAATTTAAAATCAAATTCCATAATTACCATTTTGTCCCTCTTTCTCGTGATTTGATATTCCCAGACTATTTCGCCGTCCATTATTTCTCCACTCATACCACTTCATATACATGAGCTATATATGCTCTTCGTCGCATCGAAAAACTACTACGTTAATTCAAATGCGATGCCTTGAAAAACGTATGTCACCCAACGTTCCCGTAAATTACGAAATTTTACGCATAACTAGATTTAATGAGATTCTGTCTGTGCAATCCGTTTCATCATATGAGATCAGAGAATTACTCACGGATTTAACCGTAATTAAAATTTTGTAATTGAAATTACGATGGTTCTTATTCCGTAAAAATCGAATTTCGTTCCACAAAAACAAAATAGATTTTAATATTAGCAATTTGTTTTAACTTTTTGATGACTTGTTGAATTTTTGAAATTTTTGCTCAATAGAAAAGTCAAAAGCTTTTTGGTTTTTTACTTTAATGTTTTTTCTATTAAGAAAATTAAATATTGAATATATAATAATCATATATATATATATATATATATGATCCAATTGAAATTTCGTGATCACTTTCTCATGTTAATTTAAATAAAATCTATATGTGTTTTTTTATTTTTTATTTAAAAATTTGTTGTCTCAAACTTAGATGTACCAAAAGTTGGCTTTTTTTTAGAAAAAAACAACTAAATACTTAAATTCTATTTAGCAAATTATTCAAAAAACAAAAATTATATTCATGATTAAGAAAAACAAACATCACCTTATTCTTTTTAATTAATGATGAAAACATTGATTATGAATTTCTAGTTGTTAGTTAGTATATATATTCCATTGATATGGGCTTTCCTTCAATAAAGTGGTTTCTTCCACTCGCTTATTTGATTTTCCTTTATTTTCTTATGTTTTTGTCACCGACTTGTTGTGGTGTGTGGTTATTTGTTAGTTTGTTCATTGGTTTTTGTGTGGGTGATTCAAACCGTAACACTGCCTCGATCAAACAGAGAAGTCACATCAAATCGTTATTTGTCAAGATGCTTTCACAAACTTCTGAATTTTAGGTATTCTAGACATATTAGATTATCTCTTGTGTGTAGCCTTGTCGCTTTCTTTTGCTTTAACTTGATGCTATGTCATCTACTAATGTTTTTAATATTTCTTGATTTTATGTGTTCGGATATAGAGACATTACAATTCGAATCACAAAATCGCTTGCATTGTCAATATATATTATTTTATTAATGTTTAAAGTTCTATTTATATGCACTTTTTATCACATGGTATTGAAGTTTGGTTTGACCAAAGATCATGAGTTAGAGCCTCCTATCTATAATTTGAATATTTGTTTATCATTTATGTACGCATTTGAAAGTTCATAATAATAAATTATGTTTGATTTGTTTAACTTTCCACATGTGAGTATGTGGCCTAACATAAAAGATGATGTGAAACATGATATTCATATATAAACTTGAGCTCTTACTAAGAAAATTAGTTGTTTAACATGAATAGAAAATTAACATTATTTTCCCTCCTTTTTTGCTCTTTCTCACAATTAATGATAACCAAAACCTGAGATATAATTCTATCCAAAGTATATCTTACAAGAGTGATGTTCTCGATTTTCTAACCATTTAATCTAATCATACAAATATTGTCCGGGACCCTACCATTTAACTTTTATCGCTTGAAGAAGATGTACCATCGAAGCCAAAAATACCACTTCCCGTGCTTGGAAAATACAGAGCAAAGCACTCAAGATCTGTTATTAGCATTTGAGGTTATCATTTTTAAATCAAACTGCTGAAGAACTATAATCATTTTTAAAAGACTTATGAAAGCAATCGAGCTATAAAAGGAAAATGCAGAAAACATGACAATTGACCTAAGTACTGGGCCAGAATAAGACCCATCCGCAATTTTGAACCAGATTGTTCTGGCTTATCCTCAAATTTTTCAAATTATTCGTACAAGTTTACAAATAAAAATTTTATTACGAAGATAAATCATACCGAAAATCCTAACTTTTTATTAATCTAATACCTTGGGAGTCAAGCCAAGCGCATCTCCACAATATTGCAAGACATGCCTTCCAGATCGATCACAAAATTAATGAGAATTTGACAAAAATATCGCTACATGTGTCACAAGGAAAAGCACAGCAAGAGTCCAACACCAAGGAGAAAGATGAATGTTTGAGAGAGGAGGCTCATATTCCTTTCAATTCAGTGAAAGTACTGAAACCCACATAAATTAAAAAAGAAAAAGAAAAGAACCTACAAAGCTTTACAAATCGAATATGCTATTTCCCTGTTTGTCAAGGTCATAGAGATGTGCCATACCAAAAGGAGAGCATTGGTTAGATTGCCAAACGTTGTTTCCTTGGTGTTGGTATCTTATCTCGTAGATTCTACACTCGAAGTTGCTTAACTGGAGAAGCTGAAGTTAATGGAGCCACGAGGACTCAAATGTGAAAAAGGATGGTAGTAAATGAAGGTATACAGTTAGCTGGGATGGTCAGCAGAGAGAGATCACATCAGGCTAGTTGATACAAAGAAAGTATTTCCGCCACTTGCAAGATGACTCAGAAAGTCAGTTGAGACACTTTGATTCAAGCATTGAACTTTCGCAGCTGAAGCATTACGGTAAAAGTGTGAAAGAGGCGTTAAAATCGCCTCGACTACCAAAATTATCACATTAGTATCAACAACAATCAAATGTTGAAAAAGTGATACCGACTGCCTAACTTTCTCGGGTTTTGGTTCAAAGCCCCAAAGGGCGGAGCCTTTTGACATCTTTTGAGTCAAAACTAAACACAAGAGGAGCAAAGATTCGCCTTTAGTGGAACAAGAAGGAAGCCCAACTGGCCGCATACCATGCCGATACCGTGCAACTGGAAGGTGAAATGATATTCTTTTCTGGGCAGAAGTAGATTCTTTTCAGCAAGAACATGAGTTCCGTGCTTCGCATCACTACTACTTTTGTTTAATATAGAGCTGAAAAGGACTTTTCGAAGAAATCGAGGGCCTCTTCGTCGTTTAACCGATTCAACAAAGAACAGCCTCCTTTACGATCCACCAGCCGTTTATCCAAATTATGAAAAAAAAGGCACTTTTATTTGAATATATTTTATGACAAACAAGTACAAGTACGCAACCTAATAGTCCACAGGAGAACAAGAATAAAGTTATTATAACTCGTAGTGAGAGGAAATACTGGTCACCACTTGATTATCGACACAAGAACAAACCAACAAATGAAAATTACCTGTCAAACGAATAGACCAAGGAAGAAACAAGTATACCCTCATGGACACTCGGGTCTAGTGTCTTTTTTCTCTGTGAGAATGAATGACAAGAGTTCTTCAAGGCATAATCGCATTTTTAACACTAGACGCCCTTACTTGAGGTCAGAACATTCTCCAGCTTTTAAGAGCCCGTCCACGTAATATCGATGGTGACAACTTAGCAGTGATTTCTCTTTTCCTTAAGTGCCAGCCTAGTTTGAGTTGAGATGATTTCTCTTTGGTGAAGGGCCAACTTATCAAGTTGTCGCACATTTTTCACCATTGCATTGATTGGGAGGGAACATAAACTAATTCAGATCGATCTATCCCCATTTTCCACGTCGCGCGTAAAATTGTCGTGCAGATAATTCGCAGCATGACCGTCATCCAATATTACTGCCCAGATCGAACTCACAGACGCAAATAAAAGCAATAAAATCCATAATGTGATAAAAAAGAGTGTTAACTTCAAAACTCAAGCAAGTATACCCCTTTGTTTCAGACCTGTGAACCTCTATTTTGCTCCAATGCAGACTGAGATGATGATGGTCCACCATAAACACCAAGTGTCGATGCAACACCCTAACAGATAAACAAAATAAAGAAGATTGAAACACTAATTATAAGAGGGTAAAAGAATGACGGTTATGGTATTTTTACCCAAAGATACCCTTCTCATGGTAGTAGTTGTCGATTAACTATGGAATGAGCCATACTGTATAATACTGATATGTCTCGAGATCTTTGAGTCATAAAACCATTTTCAGAAATCCCAACAGAGGGGAAGGGCAGCTTAGGAGCCGCTTCCAAAGCATAATCGAACAAAGATACCGAGCTTCTGGAGGCCGGATAGACGACTCGACAACCACCGAATACTAGGCTCTCGCTCCTCTTCCTCCAACTCATTGGGAGCCTCACTCGCCATCGCCATCTCCATCAAAGCTATGTCAAAAGGTGTTTGGAGAGAGAAAGTTGTCGGAAATTAAATTAGTGTTTGACACAACAATTCAATGCTTTTTATAGTTACGCAAGGCTGGATAGAAGTTTTTTTTTCCCAACTAGGTTTCAATCTGGCCGGCGGAAAGGGTTTTCTTACCCCTCCCCATGTCTCTCCAGGATTCAAATTAATAAATTTGTTCTTCAAAAAAAAGAAGAAAAAAGAAAAGGAAAAGAAACAAAAGTTGTTTTATATTATATGTATATAATTATTTTAGTAATGTATTTTATATGGTTATAAAATATGAAATAAAGAGAAACATTTATTAAAGTTTTGGAAAGGAAAATACAAAATGATATCTTTAGGTTTTAAAAAATTCATGGATAACCAAATAAGAGAAAATTTATATATTCCCTTTTTTACCTCTTTCTTTCCTTCCATTTTTTTTTCTTTAGGTAGTAATGTTTGCTGGATCAGAAGTACTAGGAAAAAAAATTTATTAGGAAAATTATTTTTATTTTATTTGGATGTCTAATAAAAATCTCAAAAAAAAAAAAAAATCAAATATAAACAAAATTACAAAGAGTCGATGTATTTTCAATTTATTTAATTCGAGGATGGAAAAATAACTTATTGACTTTTATCTGTATTTTTTAATTTTCTTTCCTTCTATATATACTTTTCTTGGAAAAAATATACCAACAATTATGAACTACAGGAAATTTAAAAGGCAACTAGTATCGTAACTAAGCCGAGCCGAAGTCAGTTTCTACTGCTCGCCTGCTAGAAGCTCGCTCGAACTCGTTTATTAAGTTAAACGAGTCAAGCCCAAACATCATTTTCAGGCTCGTTAAAAGAGCCGAGCCCGAGCAACCTCAACCATTGTCACCAGAACAAGCTCGTGAATAGCTCAAAGGAAGCAAGCTCCAACTGCCTCGTGAACCAAGCTCGTGAACAAGCTCGTGAACATGGAGAAAGCTTGATGCACAACAAAATTTTCCTTCAAATGAACATAATGAATATTTTAACTCTTGAACTTCAATCAAGTTAATTGAACTTTTATTGTCTTATCTTTTTAATTTAGTTGTATGTTGGCTATTTTAGATGAACATTTTCTTTAATTCCCGAACATCATTTTGAGGCTCGTAAGTTAAACGAGCTAAGCTCGAGCACCCTCAAACTCGGGCCTTGTCACTGTAAATAGGCTTTCAGAATAGGCTGTGGAGCAAGCTCGTTAACTGTGCTCGTGGAGCAAAGCTCGTTAACTAGGCTCGTGAATGTGTCAGGAGTTAAACGAACCGGCCCGAAAGTACCCTCAAACTCCTATTGCTACCAGAAATGTGCCTGTGAATAAGCTCGAACCTACTCCTTTAAAATCGAGCAGAGCCAAGCTTGCCTAATACTCGGCTCGACTCAACTCGGTTACACCCCTAAAGGCAACTGTTCATTAAACATTTTTCATATCCATTTAAAAAAAAAAAGCATTCGTCTTTTCCAAAAAAATAATTAGATATTTTAAGAAAATATAATTAGATTTTAAAATGAATGTAATAGGAAGGAAAATAATAGATAATTTATGAAAATATAATTTGATTTTTAAAATGAATGTAAGATATTATCAAGATATTAAAAACATTCGCTTCTTTCCAAAAATATAATTAGATATTTTAAAAAAATATAATTAGATTTTTAAAAAGGAATGTAATAGGAAGGAAAAATAATTAGATAATTTATGAAAATATAATTTGATTTTTAAAAGGAATGTAAGATATTATTTGCTTATGTTTTTTTAGGATTCAAAACAAGCCATACTCTTACGAATGCCCTTTTTTCCAAAATACTTAAAAGTATTTTTAGGCCTAAAATAACACTCTATAAGAATTGTATTAAAAAAAAATCTATAACAACTAATATTATAGATTAATAATTAAGGAGCTGTATTTCAAAATAATAATAATAATAATAATAATTAGGAGCTGTCAAAAAAATAAATTAATAATACTTCGACCAAAACCTATACAAAAAATTTATAATTACGTGTTCATCATGCAAAAAGGCAGGCATATGAGAAAGGGGTCCCGATTGAGTCTAATAAAGATAATTTCATTACATTATAATTCAAAGTATTTAATATAAAAACTTATAATTATGTCCTAACATAAAAACTATTGTTGAAAGGCTCTTAGTTAATAATTTCATAAAACCTATACAAACTAGGTTTCAATCCGTCATGCGGAAGGGTTTTCTTTACCCTCCCATGTCTCTCCAGATCCAAATTAATAAATTTGTTCTTCTCAAAAAAAGAAAAAAAAGAAAAGGAAAAGAAACAAAAGTTGTTTTATATTATATGTATAATTATTTTAGTAATGTATTTTTTATATGGTTATAAAATATGAAATAAGAGAACATTTATTAAAGTTTTGAAAGGAAAAATACAAAATACATTCTTTATTTTTTTAAAAAAATTCATGGATATTATCCAAATAAGAGAAAATTTATATATTCCTTTTTACCTCTTCTTTCCTTCCATTTTTTTTTTCTTTTAGGTAGTAATGTTTGGTTGACCGTAAGTACTAAGGAAAAAATTTATTAGGAAAATTATTTATTTTATTTGAAGTCTAATAAAAATTCAAAAAAATCAAATATAAACAAAATTACAAAGAATCGTATGTATTTTCACTTATTTAATTTGAGAGGATGGAAAATAACTAAGATTTTTATATGTATTTTTTAATTTTCTTTCCTTCTATATATACTTTTTCAAACCGGGTCGGACCGTCGACGAAAGGTTTTCCATTCTAAGCCACCCATTGAGTCGAGTTCCATTTGACCCTACTATGAACCGCTGGAAATCGTGGTTTGGACTTGGACCGTCGAACCGAATCGCTCTATGAGCCTGACTCAGCCCAACCTAACTCAACCCATTAACCATTTAAAGACCCAGCCCATTATAAATTTAAATGAAACTTTAAATTTCAGCCCACATATCATAGCCCAATTCTAACCTCAGAAATTTCAAGAAGTCAATAGACTCTTATGAAAATGGAAGGGTATATAAAGACTTCACCTTTATCTCTATCCCATGTGGGACAAAATTAAGGGGGTTTGAAGAATAAAAGAAAAAATTTCAACTTGCAAGATTCAAACCTAGGTCCTAAAGGACAATAGATAGGTTCTTAAACCACTATGCCAGCTTGAGATTTGATGAATGTTATAAACAACATAATATCATTTCTAAAAATTATTACAATATAAATGTAAATATTATTTTTTCATTTTCAATAAATTTTTATAGTTTTCCTTGGAATTCTATAATACTAAATTATAAGTTTAAAAAAGAAAATTTAAAAATTTTACTTCAATAAAGATTTAAATTCTTTCAATAAATTCTCCTTTATAGTATTTGAAATTTCTTTTTCAATGAAATTTAAAATATCGATACGACTATATAAAAAATAAATAGCATTATAAATATTAAATTATATATATTTAAAATAATTCTTATATTTTAAAAATATAAATTATATATTTATGACGCCACCGGGTCTAACCATGGTTCGATACCGTCCGACAAGTGAACCATGAATCGGGTAACTTTTCCTGGCTCAATCACCGGTCCTGTTTTTTAAAACATTGACTTTTCCCCGAAAAAAAGATATACCAACAATTATGAACTAAAGAAAATTTAAAGGCAATCGGTCATTAAATATTTTTCATCCATTTACAAAAAAGCATTCAAATAATAATAATAATAATTAGAGTCATTAAAAATAAATTAATAATACTCGTGGAGACCTTAAATCCATGTTTTCTGGGCCAGCGATAAAATTAATTTCGGTCAAAAATCGAATTTTTCTAGATCTCGGATGACAAACGGGACTTCACCGTTGAATCGTCTCACAAATCTAGCTACTAATGCCGAATTTCGTGGGAATTCTAAGACAATGGAATTTCACGTTCTTCGAGGCAATCGAGGGACGGGAGGACACTTGACACGTTTGGGTGGCCAAGAGGCGACACGTGTCCAAAGGCTATGCATGCGTACCAAACACAAGCTCGGGCGGGCTCACATGTGACACACATGGCATCATGCCATTAGAGGGAAATCTCATGGTTGGATAAGAGCGAGACCTCTATTCCTCGTGACCACCTTATGGGTACCCTCAGTGGAAGCTCACTCACAAGATATCCTCATTCCCACCGAAGCCCCGCTCCTGCAGGATTCAACCCGTGACCTAGGGTCTTTAGTCCAATGGGAAGCATCTCCACCAACCCGGAAGAGCTAGCTCAAGCAGGCTCGCAGATGCCTCCCACTGGGACTAAAGACCCTAGGTCCCGGGTCTCGACCCCTGCATACGTAAAGGAACTCAAGTAGAATGAGATGGTCCCATGAGTGAGCCTCCACCTCATGGCACACCTGGGCGAGGCCGGTCACGGCTGGGGGTCTCAACAAAGGCGCCTTTTATCATAGGTCCACACCCTTCGTGACCACGGGTGCTCCTTCAGTGGCCCACCGCGGGTCCACCCTTCTAACCACTCGGTGCCCTTAGGTGGGTCCCACTCACAGAATATCATGCCCCTCCCCTTGTGGGCATTTCTTTCGCTCCGTAGAGACCTCGAACCCAGACCAGGCCATGTCCAATGGGGAGCATCTCTACCACCAACCGAGCTGTTTTATTTCACTGCTAACACCATGGTACAGTACCATAAGAGCACCTCACTCCATCAGCCGCCTTCCCGCAGGAACCCGCATTTAGCCAGGGGAAGCACGTACCAACCGAGCTACTAGTCACGGGTACCGTGCAGATGCTCCCATCGACTAAAGACCCAGTCCCGGGTTCGAATCTCTCGGGGGAGGCGAAAGGAACTCAAGCAGAATGAGGAGTCCTACGAGCAGGCTTCCACCTGAAGGGTACCCATGAGGTGGTCACGAAGGGTGGGGGTCTCACAAAGAGGATAAGGTGTAATCCTCTCAACCAATAGAAATTTGACATGTGGCATTGAGAGGACTTTTCTCTTGTCCCACCTTCACCAATCTGTCTGGGGAGGAAAGAAGAGAGAGAGACCAACCAAGAAAGAGAGATAGAGAAAGAGAGGAGCCTTGCATTTATAGCTCCACCTCTTCTAAGTTTCCCGACGATCGGACCGGCGAGCTTCCGACGAGGCAAGAGTTAAAGTTGCTCCCACCAAGAAGGACTACACGTGCGCTCGCCGTGAGCCACAAACTCCCAAAGGTAGGGTTTTTCTCCTATTTGTTTTACTTTTTTGCTAAAGGCCATGTAATGGATGGGGATTTGTTGAGGCCTGAATGGCCGGTTTCGCTTCTAAAAGATTTGGACCGAAAGTAAAGAAATCTCAGAGGTTTTGACTGTCCACTGACTGTTCGGGTGATTTGTATGTGATGTCAGGTTATACATGAGTGAATAACATGCTAAGTGTGATTTTGTGGCGCTCCAAGATGAATCAAGCCGATTGTACCCAGCCCATGTGAGCTAAGTTTATGTTGTTGTAAATAGAATAACATGATTTATGGAATCCAATTTGTTAATATATGCATGAGTGATATATTACACGTGTTGAATGTTTGTGTGCCATTGCATCAAGACTTAGGTGGGGAGTAACCTCAAGTAGGGAAATTCCACCATCGGGCATTGCTCACCCCACGAGGAATATATTTTTCAAAATCGAATACGTACTGCATGGGACGATCCAGACCTTAGAGGCGAAGAAACGGCCAAGATGGCCTTATCTTGTATTTTCTAAAATTCTGGGCAAGAGACCCATTTTTTTTGTATAAATTGTAAACAAATAGTAATTAAATCATTTTGTATAAAATATACATTTTATGAGTAGGATGTGTAGGCCCAAGTGGCCATATTTGCACATGTATGGGTCTCATAACATGAGACATGTAGATTTCACAAGTTGATTAGTCACTAATAACTTAGCTTTGGGGCCACAATCTCAACCAAAACCTATACAAAAAATTTATACTACGTGTTCATCATGCAAAAAGGCAGGGTATAAGGAGAAGAGGGGTCCTGATTGAGCGTCTAATAAAGACAATTTATTAATATAACTAAAGTGTTTAATTATAAAAAAATCTTTATATAATTATGTCCTAATATAAAACTATTGTTGAAAGGTTATTAGTTAATAATTACAAAAATTCGGGGTATAATCAGTACATGATTATGAAATATTTAAAAAAAAATTTAAAAATTGTTCCTTGATATTTTATAAAATAAAAGTTTGTTTGAAAACCTATAATATTTTAAATATTTTTAAATAAATTTATATATATTTTGTTTTATTATGAATCATTTTATTTGTTTGCATGAATATATATATATATATATATATATATATATATATATATATATATATATATATATATATAAATAATCATTTAAAACAAAGGAAACTATAGAAAGTAAATAAACGAATGTTTTTTTAGGCTAACAAAAGATGTTATTTAAACATAACATTTTCTATTTTTAAGAACATAAAATAGCTTATCAAAAAAACATAATATAAAAACAATTTTGATATTTTAAATATGGTTTTTTTTTTTTTAATTTTATTTAGAAATAATATACGCTTCTGGAAAAATAGTTATTAAACAATCTTTATAGTCATGAGTTTGATTTATGCAAATTTTATTTTATTTTTATAAATTATTATGAGGATAAGTAATGAAAATTATCCTTTCATTATTTTTAATCTTATTTGATGGAGTGAGTTTATAATAATTCCTCATTATTTTATCTTTTGATATTTTTTTTATTCAATTATCTTTTGATAATTTGAAATATTATTTATCATAACTTGTGACGCCCCAAAACCCAAGGGTCCGTTGACTACCCGTCAACCCGTGGAATACTAGGTGAATGCCTGCGACCCGACATTTTTCACGCAAAACCCGGGCAGTCTCCTTTGTACGGAGCTCACCAAATACAAAATCTTATAAACTCGCATATACTGTCCCAAACAATCCAATATATGCAATATATACCAAATATGGCCACTTGGGCCCATAACAGTACTCAATATACATGCCGACTATGAATCCAAATATATACCCAATAGTTACAAGAGTTAATATGTTTTACTCTCATACAACATATATTAAATGAAAAGATTCTAATACATGTATACACTCAAAGCCACATCCCTATTTTCTTCTAGCCAAAATTTAGACGAGCCGCCTCCTTGCATGCTCCCCGCACTGTGAAATAAAGGGGATCCATCGGTGAGCTAAAGCTCAAGAGAGAATCGCCCCAAGCGGGCTACTCACCACCTAAGTGCAACAAAAGAACGTTCCACTTAAACACACATTCAAGAAATGCATTTGATCCTACTTGAATGTCTACATGACTAACTCAGATCTCGAGTCCTCACTGACTTCTCACACTCGCCAAGCCTCTATTGAGAATATTAGTTTTAATAATGGACAACCCGATGTATATATCAATTGGCCGCTCCGACGATCGATATATTTGTTTCCGTGGACTACTCCGATGAATAACACAACCGGCCGTCCGACCTGATAAATTATTTGGTCGGACTACCCTCCGATCATTTCAATATTTTTGGGATCACCCTCCGAACCATTTTTCCTAGACTCATGTCATGCAATTAACTCCTAAAGTCCTAGATGTTCCAAGGCATATGGAATGCATGTGTGCCAATCCCACAACAAATTTAATTCACATGTAAATACATAAACATTAATGAGAGCTACAAAACAACCAATTCACACAATCATATCATGTAAATTAATTAATTCACACATCAAGATTAGCTCACTTGGGCTAATGATCATATACGAGTAATTTAATTTAAATCACTCGACCAACATGTATTTTCACAAAAATATATATTTTTAGAACACTATTCCGGGAATAGTGAAACCCTCGTTTACTATTCCCGGAAAATCACAAAACACCGGTTCACTTAGTGAACCCGCAATCCACGGCCATTCCCGGCCCAAAGCATACCAAGCAAACGTTTAACACAAATTAAACAAAGCACACCCAACAATCCATGACAGCCACTACCGCACTCGCCTAAAGAAAACTCAGATCAATTCGGTCCCATATTCGACCGATCAGACTACTCTTCCGACTTCAAATCATTCACCACATGATTAACACCACAACATGTGTCCATACCATTATTCACTGGGCGGAGCGTACCCACGTCGCTCCGCTTGTCTCAAAATTTCATACACCGATCCCATGGCTCGGGACCATCCAACAACCCCTAACGGCCTCCATCAACTCAAACATTGGAGAAGCAATTAAAATGGGAATAAAACCCAGGGAGAAAATCCATCTTCAAGGAGTTTGAAGAAACTCCCGATCCCTGAGTCCAAGCCGCAGCTTGTCCCGCGTAGAACATTTCCTCCCCGCCCGAAGCACTCGCCGACTCACGGATTCTCCCGATATTCTAGAGAGAAGTACTTTCTCTCTCTAAAACTCTCTCATCAATGGAGGTCACTGGATCTAAAAATCAAGCCTCTCACGTTTTCTCCTTTGATTTAATGAGGAGAAGGAACACTGCCTTTATTTCGGCCCCGTAAAGGACTTAAATCAAACTTAAAATGACCCTTATGTCCCTCTCTTTCTCGTATTTGGATATTCTAAGACTATCCTCCATTTTCATCATTTCCTCTACTCATACCACTTCTATGGTACATGAAAGACATACTATCTGTGCCTTTCGTCGCATCGAAAATCTACACTAAGACCGAACGATGCCTCTCGAAAAACGCACGACCCGACTGTCTCCGAAAATTATGAAATTTTACGTGCCAACTAGATTTCGCGAGACGATTCCAATGGTACGATCCGTTTCGCCATCCGAGATCTAGAGAATTAATTACGGATTTTTAACCGAAATTACTATTTTGTAATCAAAATTACGATTTTGCCCTTTATTCCAGAAATTGGAATTTCTCGGGTCTTACATAACTAATATAATGTACAAAAAGTATTTTATTACATTACATGGCTCTATATAATAAAAATAATTATTATGTTAGTAATTTAGCTACATAAAATAATTTATACATTTTATGGTTTCAAATTATACACCAATATATACTTCTGATACATATTCTTATAACATAAAAATATTTTACAACTTGAAATCATGTAAAATTAAGAACATACTTTTAATAAGGAAAATTATTATTTTATATAGATATTATTATTATAGCTTGAAATCAATGTAGGATATTCTACATTTTTCTTCAAAGTAATATTCATCAAATGCATAATGTGTACATATAATAAACTTTTGTAAGTCTGTTACATTAATATAATGAATATGTTATGTTATGTATTTATGTAAGCTAACATAAGGGATATTTTGTCTTTTTTGTCAGGTATGAGGTGTCCCGAAACAACTCATGCACACACGAAAGATACTTTTAAGTTATACCACATCCGCACTAATCTCATTCAAAACTGGGATGTGACTCACAAGAGCAAAGAAAGTTCTACCACATAACACGATCGCATTCTCGCTCGAACCGAGACCTTTGGTTAAAATAAGAGAGACCTCATAACCGGCCACGACCCAACTGGGATCGTGACCTAAGGCTAGTGAATGGGAGGCGAAGGCCACCGAAACCCGTAGCGCTTCCAATTGAAATACTATACCGACCGTCCCGCGATCACCACAATATATCAACATACATATATGCTCGATACCAAACATCAATAGGGAGAGATAAAATCTCAATTCCCACATACATCACCATCATACCCAAATAAAAATGTAATTATCCGAATTACAAAATATACTAATATTCCAAGTACTCATACATACCTAGATTAAATGTAATAAAGATTAATAATATCATAATAGTACATATAACCGCCAGTGAAGGAAGAGAATTCGGCGTTATCAAGGATCTCGAAGAAGGAGGACCGACAAGACTGGGAAATAAATTCGAGACTGCTGCCCGGAGTGAGTTAATATCATATAATTCATAAATACATCTACAACCAAATATCATACATACTTACAAGAATTATAACAAACATGGTAATGAAAATTCATATTAATAAAGAGATTCACATAATCATGTATACGCACCCAAAGATAGTTCATGTCATAACACAAACATCACATCAATCGAGAACTAGCAGGCCCTATACTCATCGCTATAAGCCCACGCTCTCTCTCAAACCAGAGATCGGTGCCCAGAGAATGCTCGACCGTGGTCCTTAACTCCGGCCAACACTTAATCCACGTCCTATAGTCGGCGCCCTGAGAGAAATGCTCGACCAGGGTCCTTACCACCGACATCTAATATATCATAATCCATAGCCTGAACCCGAGATAAATGCCAATCGTGACCTTACCTCCGGCATCTAATATATCATAACTATAGCCGGCGCCCGAGTAACGCCAACCGGTGGACCTACTGCATCTAATATATCATAATCCATAGCCGGCGCCGAGAGTAACGCTTCAACTGTGGACCTTACCTCCCATCCCCGAGAGAAATGCTCGACCGTGAACTATATCCATAATCATTAATCAGGATATAATCCGACACAATGCACACGCGGCCCGATGTACCCATCATGGTATGTCCCGCTAAAGTTCCCATTACAACATTTCAAAATCACAACACACGTAGATTTCCTCGCAATCCAAAGATAGCACTCTCACATCCATCATCATAACAACTCATATGCAGATATAATTATAATAAATTAATTAATTAATTAATATAGTAACATAATATCCATAAGACACAATAACAATATCGTATGTTGAGATGATGGATCGTAGCTTAATGTCGTAGTAATCGTGCAATGCATGCACGATGTTATAAGTTATATGATATCAACTCATCAATATATCGATCTCAAAATCGCTTCCACACTCAGCCGTTTCCCGGCGAAATAGTTTCACACCTTACAATGGAAAAGACGAATCGATAATACATTAAGATTTAAACATACTCTAGACTCGACTCAGACAACCTGGCCGCACTAAACCGTCATAAAAATCGTACTCTATGTTCTACCGAAAATTCGCGGTAACCTCCCCTAAAACTGGACTAAACTCCCCAGAAACGGGTCCGTAATCCCGACAAAATACACTTAATATCCACAATTAACCAATGTCACGTGAGCCAATAAACTATGATAAATCCACTACTTCCACCCAATCCAATTCACAATACGCCTGAATCACGATAAATTCAATTATACAATTAATAGCTAGATAATAACAAATACGTTAATAAATACGCTTAAATGAAATTTAATACTAGTCAATCACACGAATATGATTAAATACGATCGGAAATGAATATACCATTTAATTTATAACTTCCAAAAATACGTACATACGTAATTAAACGATAAATAAAGCATTTTAATATAAGTGACATTATTAACGGTACAATTAAAATCGACATCGTACTAATACACACTCAGGTTCGTGACGCCGCTTAGTATAGATTCTACCGAAGCTCGCGGAAACCGACAAAACCGTCGACCACGGAATCCAGGACGGACGCCTGTCCTCGGGCACGCTCCGAGGTTCATCGACGCCGACGGTAATGGAAAATTTGAAGGTGGTCGGAAATTGATTTTCGAGGGTACCACGCCAAGCCCAAGGTCCAAGAGTCCAGTACAGCCTAGCTTTCTTAAGGACCACCGAGTGGTTTAATCGCCTCAACAGCTAAGATCGGCGAAGCTCCACCATCTCCGTTCACCCAAGAATGACCTTGGAAACGATCAAGGTGATCATCCTTAGGTTCTTGGGGTGAGAGTCGGGACTGTGTCGTCGATGGTGGCCTAAAACGCTAGAACGGAGGAAGTAGAGAGAAAATGGCGAGCGGATTCAAGAAGAACTGCGCTCAGCGGC
Source organism: Tetrastigma voinierianum (assembly GCA_016808115.1). NCBI lineage: Eukaryota > Viridiplantae > Streptophyta > Magnoliopsida > Vitales > Vitaceae > Tetrastigma > Tetrastigma voinierianum. The sequence continues at coordinate 127,894 of JAEQBH010004097.1, forward strand.
TGGCGTATATGTATGGGTGGCCAGATGAGGGCTACCTTTCCTGTGCCCGACTACTGATCAAGGGCCTATGTAATGAGCCACATCAAGTAAAGGAGGACTCAAGGGAGAGGGAAGAGATAGAGGGAGAAGGGCCAAAAGATAGTCTCGCTCATCCAAATACTTGTGGATTAATAAATATATACTGTAATTAGAAAAATAACAAATAACCCAATTAAAACACGCTAAAAATTACTGTATTACATTCTTCCCTTAAAATTCATCCTCGAATTTAGAATAAGAACATACCTTACTACCGAAACAAGTATAAGTGGCGCACGCGATTCGTGCTTCGACCCTGCCGCACTCTTCCGTCGACGATTCTACATAGAACTTAACCATTGGAATCACCTTCGAATCCGAGTTGGCGTAACCCGGCGATCCACTATAGCTACAAAGGCTCCTCGTATCGATAAACTCACTAATCTCAACATTCGAGCCCGTAACACATAAGGATCTCGCGATTTCTCAACATCGATATATGAAAAACTGGATGAACATTCGCGAAACTAGGTGGCAAATCTACGCAGAGGCTGGCATCCCCAACCTATCCACAATCTCAAATGGTCCCATCGTAGCGAGGTGCTAACTTCCCCTTCTTACCAAATTCATCATCGCCAGACGGAAACCTTCAGGAATACATACTCACCTACACCAAACTCCACATGTTTCCTCTCGGGTCCATCAGATAGCTCTTTTGTTCACAAAGCGGTCCTCAACCGATCTCGAATGATAGGAATCTTTTCAGAAGTGATTTGGACCAATCCAGGACCTGCTAACTTCCTTTCTCCAACTTCTTCCCAGAAACTGGCGATCTACACTTCCTGCCATACAATGCCTCGTAAGGCGCCATACCGATACTAGCATGATAACTGTTGTTGTACGCAAACTCCACTAAAGGTAAATGCCAATCCCATTGGCCTCCAAAATTCATCACACACATCCTCAGCATGTCCTCCAACGTCTGAATAGTCCTCTCAGACCGCCCATCCTTCGAGGTGAAAAGTCGTACTAAAGTCCAATCGAAAGTACCAAGCTCCTGGCGAAGCCTCGCCTAAAACCTAGAAGTGAATCAGCCCTTCGTCGACAATCAAACCGGATCCCATGAAGACTAACAATCCTATCAATATACACCCTAGCATACTTGGCTACGGAAAAAGTTGTCTTCACTGGTAAGAAGTGTGCCGACTTTGTCATCCGATCGACTATCACCCAAACGGAATCATACCGCCGGCTGAGGTAACCCACAATAAAGTCCATGGTAATATTCTCCCATTTCCACTGAATGGGGAGTGGCCGTAACAACCTGACGCTTCGATGCTCAAGTTTGACCTGGCAAGTCAAACACTTGACAAACTCCGCATCCTTCATACCACTCCACCAATAAGCCACCCTTAAGATCATGATACATCTTAGTGGAACCGATGAATACCGTAGTCGTATGATGAGCCTCTTCCATAATCTCTTCTGTCCATCAACATCAGGACGATAACCTTAGTACCCAATTCAATCGCACATTATCCCCAATCACAAAATCATCCGCCGACCTCGCCGAACCTCATCCATGTCTCATCAACCGCGTCTCGTGACCGAGCTATCTTAATTTAACCACGTAATCGATTTGACTCGAAATGTGCTAAAGTGCTCCGCACTCCAACACCTCTAGTTTGTGAACCCCGATCATACAATTCATATACAACTCCTAGTCAATTGCTGCTTTATCCGCACTTAACGCAAGATCACTGATGATTTCCTACTCAAGGCATCTCGGCCACCACATTACCTCTGCCCGTGATATTGAATCGTACAATCATAGTCCTACAACCTACCATCTTCTCTCGCCTCCCAAATTTAGCCCCTCTCAATAAAAATATATTTTAAACTTTTTTGTGATCCGTGAAAACCACACGCCCACCATACAGCAATGTTCCATATCTTCAATGCAAAGACAACGGTCACATCTCCAAGTCATGAGCGGGGTAATTCGCCGTGCCTTCTTCACCGTTTAGAAGCATAAGCAATCACCCACCGTGGCCGCATCAATACACACCCCAATCCGACTCGAAGCCGCCACAATATTAATCAGATAACCTCCTCGCACTGTAAGGTAATGCCAACACCGAGCAGAGGTCAAACAATCCTTCGCCTTCGAAACTCGCCACAAATCTTCGCCCACCGAAACCTCACATTCTTCCGGTTAACCGCGGTCAAGGGTGCAACGATCCGAAAATCCCACATTTAAACGGCGATAATAACCTAAGCAAAACCTGTGAAACTTTGAACCTCGCTCACCGTGGTTGGTCTCCGCCAATCCATCACCGCTCATCTTCTCGGGATCCACTTGAATACCTTTCCTCGAGATAATTACGTGTCCTAAGAAAGCTACACTATCCAAATTAAAATTCACACTTGAGCACCCCAGCATAACCGATGCTCCTCAGAGCCCGCAATACTATCCTTAAATGCCTCTACATGCCCTCTTTACTCCGAGAATATACTAAGATATCATCAATGAACACAATCAAAAAACGATCCAGAAGGCCCAACACCCCGCTCATCAAATCCATAAAGGCCGCCAAGGCATTAGTGAGTCCAAAAGACATCAACAGGAACTCATAATGATCGCATTCGTCCGAATGCCGTTTTGGAACATCCTCATGTCTTATTCTCAGCTGATGATATCCTGACCGTAAATCAATCTTAGAAAAACATGATGCACCCTGAAGCTGATCAAACAAGTCATCTATTCAGGGGAGCGGATATTTATTACGAATGGTCACCTTGTTAAGCTGTCTATAATCTATACATAACCGTAGTGAACCATCTTTCTTCTTTACAAATAGTACAGGAGCACCCCAGGGAGAAGTACTAGGCCTGATAAAACCTTTGTCTAACAAATCCTCGTATCGCTTCCTTCAAATTCCTTCAACTCCGCAAAGCCATCCTCAGAAGGTGGCAAGGAGATAGGAGCCGTGTCTTACAACATCAATGCAAAATTCTATCTCTCCCCGTCGTGGCAACCTCGCAACTCCTTCCGGGAAAACATCATCAGGAAATTCACAATAGGGACATTATCAACCTTACCTCTATCCATTGGGTAAAGTTGTTCCTCACAAGAGCCGATAACCCTCGCACCCTCATAGCATCCGCCTAGTCGTAATGGCCGAACCAAATTAAGGCTAGTATCTGCTCACCACGAAACCCAAACTCGATCCCCGAACTGGAAATCACTCTACTTTCTTCTCGCACCAGATGGCATAGTGCCCGCCAACCAATCCATACCCAAATAACTCGAAATCCATCACATTCAATAAAATAAGATCCGCCATAAGGTCTCCGCCTACTGCGTAAATCGAGACACGATGGAAAGTAAATATCCGCCTAAGGCATCACCGGGAGGGGCTAGACTGATAACGGGGTCTTAAGTCTCGTCGTCGAACACCAAGCCCTCAATGCAAAGCTAGGAGACACAAAGGAGTGTGTGGCACCCGATCTAATAACACTCCTAGCCTCAAAGATAATTGTGACCGGAATAGTACTCGATACACAAAGATTTGACGCCCAAGGCCCCGAGGAGTGAGGTAAAACTCCCGCCCGACCACGTCCAAATCGTAAGATCAACCACCTCGGTCCCTACCACTAAATCTCGCTCCTAGCTCTACCCCATATCCACGCCCCGTCGGCCAATACACGCACCCGCCTGAGAAGAACTAGGCTGTCCAATGAACTGGGCGGGCAACACTAGCCGCAGAACCCAAGTGAAAGGCCATCTGGCCGGGAACCCAGGGACATGATTTGGGCCATGGCCCACTCCTCCACACCCCAAAACAAGCTCCACTAGCCGCCACACAAGGGCCCTGGACAACCGCCTCACACCGTGGGCACATACTGCGCCGTAACCAGCGCCGCGTACCCCAGCCTGAACTCGTCCTTGAACTATAGCCCCACTTCTGTAAGACCCGAGAAATTCCAATTTCTGGAATAAGGGCAAAAACGTAATTTTGATTACAAAATTGTACTACTTCGCTAAAATCCATAATTAATTCTCTAGATCTCGTAGATGATCTAAACGATCGCATCAATGGGAATCTCGCGAAATATGTTGAAGGCACGTAAAATTTCGCAATTTGGCCGAGACAAATGAGCCTAATATGCCGAGGCATTGCCGTTGGGTGTCAGAATCGATTTTCGATGCTACGAAAGGCACAAATAACATGTACTCATGTACCATAAGTGGTATGAGTAGAGAAATGATGAAAATTGACGGCCGAGGTAGTGCCGAATATCAAATCATAAAAGAGGACATACATGTCATTTAGAGATTTGATTTTAAGTGTGCAAAAGACAAAGATCAGCGAGTTCTTCTCCACTTAAAACTAAGGGCAAACGTGAAATGGGAGAGAAAGACAGAGGCGGAGAAGGGGCAGTAATGGTGATTCTAGAGAGAGTCTCCCGACTCTCTCTAGAAATACACGCTACCCGGGACCGTTGGATTTTGACTCGAGCAAGAAGGGAAAAATGCCTCACGCTGAGCAAAGCACTGCTGCGGACCCCGGGTTTGCGAGTTTTTGACAACCCAAGAGGTAGGGATTTTCTCCTACTTCATGCTTATCTACTTTTCGGGCGGTTTTTCCATGTTTCTCGTTGGTTTGAGGCCGAGGGGTTGTTTTGATCGGTCCCAAAACTCGTGGGACCGATAATTCGAATTTATTTGAGATTTTGTTGTGGTCATGGATCGTCCGTAATGCCAGGCTGCTTGTGTTGAAATTGTGCAATAAAATGCATGTTGGAAGTGAAAAATGCCGGGAATAGGCCGCTTGATTGGTCCCAAAACATCGGACTGAAATTGTAGAAATTTTGGAGACCTTTTCGATGTACCGTGAATGCCGTAAACTGGTCAGGTCGTTGTGTTAGAATTTGTGCAATAAATTTATTTCGTGATTAGGAGACCGAAATGGGATGGAAATTTGCTCCACCAAGAGGAACCGGTGAAGTATACGCCCGTGACGTACCACTTACTGCTGGGACCAAAAATGTAATTCCTGGTTTGTGGAAATGATAAGAATCGTCCATGTCAGGTGTTTAAAATGGTATAAAATGAATGGCTTGAGTTGGTGTGGTGTAGAAATCAATAGGTTAATGCTTAATGAGGATTAATGAGGAGGTCACAATTATATGGAATATAATTCTGTGTAAGGGCAGGCCATCAGGAATGTAATCAGGATTTGCCCAATTATATGGAATATAATCAGGAGCATAGGCCATTGGAGATGAAATTATGAATTGCTCAATCGAAAGCAAATCAAGATGCTTGATGTTGAATTACATGCGTAATTGTAGTTGATTGAAAATATGCATATTGGGACATATTTTTGTAAATGATTAAAATGGCATACTGCATTTCATATGCACCGGGTAACCTAGAGTTGTGTGAGCGCACGACAAGGTATTTTTGTAAAACTATGGTTGCGAAGGAATTTCACACAGATGAGTCTCGAGAATTGGGTTGGGAGATACACATCAGATTATTTCTGATGATGTAATTCAAGGACTGCTTTTAAAGCTCACCAACCAATTCACCCTGAGGGTAGTCCCATATTTTTACCGAATATTTCAGAGTATATTTTCAAGAACAAAAGTTTTGTTTTGAAATGATTATTTTCTCATACATGGTCTAGGCAAGTGAGTGAGCCTTCGTGACATGGGGATGACATGTAGACATTCAAGTAGGATCACGTATTTACTTGAGTGTGTGTTTAAATTTTGGAGCATTGCTTTGCACTTAGGTGGTAGTAGCCCACTTGGGCGATTCTCCTCTTGAGCTTTGGCTGCCGGAGTCGTGGGACCCCACTTATTTCGGTCGGATGCTCGAGAAGGCGATCCATTTGAAAAGCCGGTTTGTGAAGCGATGGTTTTGGACATAACATGTATTAAATTTGTAGATTTTAATATATGTTTTGTATAAAACAAAAAGTGTTATCAACTATTGAATTATTGGGAGATAATTGAAGAATAGTTATGATAATTGATTTTTATAGTATTGGTTTATGAGCCCAAGAGGCATTTTACTCATGTTGGGATTATATTGCATATATTGGACTGTTTGGGACAGGTTTATGCAGGTGATGTATTTGGGTAGAGCTCCCCGTACAAAGGAGACTCTGCTCGATTTTCTGAAGTGGCGTCGGGTAACCCGACATCCACTTGTATTCCGCGGGTTGACGGGTAGTCAACGGACCCCGAGTTTTGGGCGTCACGGCTTGGTATCGGAGAAATTTAAGGTATACGATTACATGGCGTCTTTGGGCATGGGCTTAGGATATGCAATTGTAGTGTAGTGCCTGGTTAGGATTACCTGGCGCTTGAAATCTGATACCAGCTTCACAGCTTGGTATCAGAGCATAAGTATACGAATACCTAGGGAGCTCGGGTTTTGGTATCCATTCACCACTAGGTGGTATGGTGTGGAGTATAGGTATATGGAAACCTAGGGATTGAGGAAATTGGGCTAAGGCCATAGTCTTTAAGAGATAAGAACATCACCACTAGGTGTGGTTCGATGTTAAGTTTTGGTATGAGATTACCTAGGAAAGGCACAGAACAAAACTAGGACACGACATGTGTGTTTTGTGTGATTTGATGAAATGTTGTGTGAATGTTTGATGAATGGTGTGTATGCCATGTTGTTTGTGTTGTGAATTGTTGTGTGCTTAAGTGGTTAGCACATGGGTGTTGGAACATGTTTAGGAGTTTTACGGGTGAGTAAGCGGAACAAAGGAGGAAGAAATGAATTTTTAAATAAATTTGTTTGAGTATTAAAGAGTATGGAAAAAAAAAAAAAGAGTGGAAAAGAAAAATAAATTTTATAAATTTATTTGGTTATGGGATAGGAAAAATAATTTTTCTAGGATTTTACAGATTAGTAAATTGAATAAAAATAGAGAAAATAAATTTTTGTAAATTTATTTGAGTGTAAAAGAGAAAAAAAAAAAAATTCTGCTTTCAAAAGTGCGGCGAGAAGCAGGTGTGTTGTGAAGAAAAAAAAGAAATTTTTATTGCAACCTTGCAATTGTATTGCGAAGAGTGCTAAATTTTTATAACTTAATTAATATTGCAATAGGAGTCTTGTTGGCTGATAATTGTATTGCAAGACAAAGGATTTGTACTTGTTGCAACTAGGATTGTTGGGTTGAAGAATTGTATTTGCGATACGAGGAATTGTATTGCGTGAGGCTACAAGTAAATTTGGGTAAGTGTATTTGCAGAGGAGAATTATATTGCAGAGAGAGTGCATGTTGGTACAGGAAAATTGTATTGCAATATGGTGGTGCCGATGGGCTAGATTATGTGCAATATGGGGTGTGCGAGGAAAAAAAAATTGTATTGAAGGCTTGAGGGGTTGAGAGGATTGTATTGCAATACACTCACTATTGTGACCAGGAGACATTGAAGAAGAGGGTATTGTATTGCAATATAATGGATTATGTGTGACCAGCAGTGGCATCTGGGTCAGCTAATGACCGATAGCGATCAGCGGTCGACCGTGAGCATTAGCGGTCAATCGTGAGCGATGGCGTTGACGATCGACTATGAACGGTAAATTCAGGAAAAATAATTTTTTTTTTTTTGAAAAAATAAAATAAAATAAAGAGAACAAAATTTTGGGAAAATGAATTTTAAAAATAAAATTTTTGTTGATAAAAATGATTGATATATTGAATAAGTGTCTTGCATTGCCTATAAATGCAAGGACACCGCTTTATGAATGTAATGCGTATAGGAAGAAGGGTGAATGCCAAGGTTAGGATCATTGACCTTAGGGATTTGGATCTTGGAACAAGGGCATAGAACCTTCTTGGAAATAGATAAATTGAATTAAATTTGGAATTTTAGCACCACTTGGAAATGAGCGAGTTAGTTCATGATTGTTAAGAATCTATTAGTAATCGGCATACGCATTACTAGTTAAGCGAAATAAAGCTAAGCGATTACCTTGGGAGCCCGGTGGGTGTAGTTATAAGGTTGAGATCCTGATACAAGCCCGCATTGGCATAGGGTTGAAGTCTTTTAGAAAGTCGTAATATGATGGAAAATTCTTCCCTAGGATGTAGGGAGAGATTTGACTTTTTCTAGAGGTCAGAGTTGCGCAGCGGAAGCGTGGTGGACCTTAGGGTGGTAGACATGTTGGTTGTTGATTGTCAGGCTTGACATGGATGAGATGACAACCATCGGGTTATCAGTAATGGAGACCTTAGCCGGTCATCGTCACCACGACGTAGTGCTTGGAGTTAAAATAGATTCACATGTATACCGTGGTTGGATATTGTATGTGCGTAGAATTTCGGAATGAAATTCCTTTTAAGGGGAGAATGTAAGACCCGAGAAATTCCAATTTCTGGAATAAGGGCAAAAACGTAATTTTGATTACAAAATTGTAATTACGGTTAAAAATCCATAATTAATTCTCTAGATCTCAGATGACGAAACGGATCGTACCGTTGGAATCGTCTCGCGAAATATAGTTAGCACGTAAAATTTCGCGATTTCTTTCTGAGAGAACGATCGGGTCGACCGTTTTAGAGGCATTGCTTTGTTTTGGAGTCTTGTGTCGATTTTTCGATGCTCTGAGCACAAATAACATGTACTCATGTACCATAAGTGGGTATGAGTGAAATGATGAAAATTGACCCGGCGGTGAGTGCGAGATAATAAATACGAGTAAGAGGGCATGCGTGTCGTTTAAATTTGATTTTAAGTCACAAAAGACAAAAGATCAAATAGTGTTTCTTCTCCACTTAAAATCAAGGGCAAAACGTGAAATGGGGAGAGAAAGGGATGCAGTAGGCGTGGAGAAGGCAAAAATGGTGATTCTAGAGAGAGTCTCTGACTTCTCTCTAGAAATACACGCAGCGATCGGACCGTTAGTTTTGGCCAGACAAGAAGGAAAAGCGTTCGCGGACGAGCTGCAGCGTGGACCCGAGTTTGCGGTTTTGACAGCTCAAGAGGAGTAGGATTTTCTCCCTACTTCGTTTTTATTCCCCATTTTCAGGGTTTTTCCATGTTTAGTTGGTTTGAGGCCGTGAGGGCCGTTGATCGATCCCAAAAACTTGGGACGAATTAGTGAATTTATTTGAGATTTTTTGTTAGGGCCGTGACTGTCCAGAATGCTAGGGGCTGCTTGTGTTGAAATTGTGCAATAAAATGCATGTTGGAAGTGAAAAATGCCGGGAATAGGCCGCTTGATTGGTCCCAAAACATGGGACTGAAATTGTAGAAATTTTGGAGACTTTTGGACAGCCGTGAATGCCCAGAAACTGTTGTGGGCTGTTGTGTTAGAATTTGTGCAATAAATTCTATTTTGGTGATTAGGAGACCGGAAATGGGAATGGAAATCGGTTCCACCAAGAGGAGCCGTGTAGGAAAGTAATGGAGCCAGGTGGATGACCAGCTTATATTTTGGGATGTAAAAAGCAGTCCAGGGTTTGTGTCAATGAAATGGATAAATTGTCCATGTGTTGTGATATGGAAATGGTATAAAATGAATGGCTTCCCCGAGTTGGTGTGGTGTAGAAATCAATAGGTTAATGCTTAATGAGAGTTAACATGAGGTCTAATTATATGGAATATAATTATTGTATGTATAAACCATTGGGAATAAGAGTGGCGAATTTGCCGATTATATGGAATAATTGTGAACATGGAAACCATTGGAGATGAGAGTATGAATTGCTCAATTGAGCTAAATTGGGTGATGCTTGATGTGTTGAATTATGCGTGTAATTGGCAGTTGATTGAAAATATGCATATTGACATATTTTGTAAATGATTTAGAAAATGGCATAATGCATTTTTCATATGCCTTGGGTAACCTAAGGAGTTGGGTGTGAGTGCATGACAAGGTATTTTTGTAAAAGCGGATATGGTTGCGAAGGAATTTCACGGGATGATATTAGGAGGTGGGTTGGGAGATGACGACGGATCATTTCGGATGAGGACCATGGGCGTTCGGAGAAGCTCACCAACCAATTCACACCGGGTAGTCCCGTATTTTTAAGATATTTAGGTAGTATATTTTCAAGAACAAAAGTTTTGTTTGAAAATGATTATTTTCTCATACATGGCTTAGGCAGGAGTGTGAGTGGTCGGTGAGGACTCGTGACATGGGGATGACATGTAGACATTCAAAGTAGGATCGACATTTACTTGAGTGTGTGTTTAAATTTAGACATTGCAGCACCGCCACGGTGGTGATGTGCCGGGGCGATTCTCTGCGACTTTAGCTCACCCCGTCGTGGGACCCCCCTTATTTCAGGTACAAGGAGCGCTCGAGAAGACGATCCATTTTGAAGAAAGCCGGGTTGTGGCTTGATGGTTTTTGGATTTATAACATGTATTAAATTGTAGATTTTAATATATGTTTGTATAATAAAAACCATAAAACTAATGAATTATTGGGAGATAATTGAAGAATAGTTATGATAATTGATTTATGAGTATTGGTTTATGAGCCCCGAGAGGCATTTTTACTTTCATGTTGGGATTATATTGCATTTATTGAATGTTGGGACGGGTTTATGTGAGTGATGTATTTGGGTGAGCTCCCCGTACAAAGAGCTACGATTTTAATGGCGATGGTGCCGACGTCCAGCTATATTCCATGGTGTGAGTAGTCAACGGACCCCGAGTTTTGGGGCGTCCACACCAGCGGGCCCTAAATCATCAGAATGAGCCTCGCAGCCACCCACGGTTGTGCCCTTCTTGTGACCCTTGGTCCTAAAGCGCTCTGTCTGGCGCTTTGTACCACGAAATTTTTGTACCACCGTAATCACTGCTTGACTGTGACGGTGTACTAGTTTGCTCCTGCGTCTTGGTCTTCTTCTTAGCACCATCCACTAAGATACCATGAAGAGTGAATTAGGTCTCCATACGTCTCGCTAAATCGGTGACCTCGAAGCTACACTTCCTCGGCGTACGGGATATGAAAAGTGGTCGAGGCTTGGTGATGTGCCCACCTTCGTCTTCGCCGACCTCGAAACTGCGGCTAACTCGAGGCAAATTTACTAAGATACATGAACCTGCTTGGGTGGCCACTCCACTACGAGACATATCATCTCTCTTGGTACTCAAGCGTCGCCGGTACTCTTGCCTCATGGCAAAAGAAATATGAATTATCTTAATCTGCCACGAGGCGAGCCCGTGTCGTACCTCGAAGCGGCTTGATGTAATCCTTGTACCAGCTGCAATGCTAAGCCCATCGGGAGAAACACGCCATCTCGATGATCCACTTTGTCGGATGCTTTGAGATCAAATGCTCTCTTCTCCACTTCGTCGGAAAATCCATTGGGTCTGAATACCCGTGAATACAACCTCATTAAGCTGGTGTCTTTGGAGCGAAGGAATGGCTGATGCGGGTGAATCTTGGTCACGGTGAAGCGCTAGCGACTTTGGCTGCGTGATGCTCCGTAAGTTCTTCGGAGGCATGCACCAGTCATGCCAAAAATACCTCCATAGTGGCTCGCGACACGGGCATCTGGCGTACTGGCAGATGCACAGGGCATATTAACATGTGGCTCTCGGCTGTGGCTCATCGGCCCGATGCACACGTCTGGCTGTTGCCGCCGGGGCCTACCCGGGTCTCCTTCGCCCTCTCGGGGGCGGCGGATCGGGCGGGGATACCTCATCTTAGGCCTCACCCGGGCCTCTTCGGCCGTACATGCGGCCTCGGCCATTTCTTCTTGGGTGCCGGCGCTCGGCAGTTGCATTGCATTAACCCTCGATCTCGGAGTCTCATGCGAAAGTAAACCTGAGACTATCGGATAACAACGAGACCTTCTTTGAATGACGAGAAACTAGATGCAATGGTGTGACGAGGGCGAGGCTTCGATCCTAATTCCTTAATCTTTGGAAACTTAGGCTAGGCCGTAGGAAATGAACATGGCTCGATACCAACTGTCACGACCAATCACGGGGATCGTGTATTGAATGAATGGGAGGCGTAAAGACCCGCGAGCAAATGTAAACTAATTGAAATACTCATATCTGAAGTATCTGCGATCACACCTTAATGTAATATTGTCCCACATGCATATTATATAATGTGTAGATACGAACATCGATAGGGAGATAAATCTCGATTCCCACGTACATCACCCGTCATTACCCGAAATAAGCGAATTATCTGAATTACAAAATATACTAATATTAAATCTTTATGGTGACTTTATAAGATTAAATAGACAAGAAAATAATATCATAATAGTACATATAACAGCTAGTGAAGGAAGAGAATTAGGCGGGTTATCAAAGTCTGAAGGAGGGGTGACGATTACGAAAAATAAGTGAGGCTAATCGATGCCGAGTGAGATTAATATCATATAATTCATACCACACATCTGACGAATATCATACATACTTACATTAATTCATAATGTAAACATGGTAATGAAATTCATATTAATAAAGATTCCACATAGTATGTATACGCACCCGGCTGTAGTTATTGTCATAACACCACGAAACATCACATGTTCGAGAACAGCGGGGCCTATACTCAAATCTTTATAAGCGCGGCTCTCTCTCGGAAACTAATGAGGCGGCGCCCGAGAGAATCTTTCGACCCGGGGGGTCCTTAACTCCGGTCAGCATAATCCATATCTATGGCCAGGCGCCAGGAAATGCTCGACCGGTCATACCATACGAACATCTAATATATCATAATCATGGCCGGCGCCAGGAGTAGCCTTCGACGAGGGGACCTTACGCCCGGCATCTAATATCATAATCCATAGCCGGCGCCAAGGAAGTAACCGCAACCCCGGGGACCTTACCTCAGGCATCTATTATATCATAATCCATAGTCGCGCCCTTAGGAAATGCCTTCGACCAGGGACCTTACCTCCGGCGTCCTCGAGAGAAATGCTTTCGACCGAACTCATATCCTTAATCGTGTCTGTGATATAATCAGATTAATACCGATGCTCTGCGGTCACGATGTACCCCATCAAGAGTGGTATGTCTGCTAAAGTTCCCATTACAGCATTTCAAATCCCTGACACACAAAGATTTCGCAATCGGCGCCTTGCGCTCCGCCCATCATCATAACAACAACTCATATGCGGATATAATTATAATAAATTAGTGAGTAATTAATATAGTAACATAATATCCATAATAATAATAATAACAATAATATCGTATGTTGAGATGATGGACTGTAGCTTAATGTCAGTAGTACTGTGCAATGCATGCAGACGATGTGTTATAAGCTATATGATATCAACTCACTGAATATATCAGATCTCAAAATCGCTCCTGCGCCTCGGTACATCTGTGACGGAGATTTGTCGGACCAATCTGATGGAAAGGCTGTGTCGATAATGAGATTAAGATTTAAACATACTCTAGACTCGACGGACAACTCCTGAGACTAAGCGTCATAAAAGCTGTACTTATGTTCTCTGAAATTAGCGAGAACCTCCCTAAAAAGCTGGACCTAAACTCCTGTAAAAGCGGGTCAGGCGATAAAATACACTTCTAATATCCACAATTAATCCAATGTCGAGCCGGGCCACAAACTATATAAGGTAATCCCACGGCTCAGACCCAATTAATCTGTCTGATCAGAATCACGATAAATTCAATTGCTCTGATTAATAGCTTAGATATTAAGAAATAAATACGATTAATAAAATACGTTTAAATGAAATTTAATACGGTTGAATCCTACGAATATGATTAATACGTGTCGAGCGAATATACCATTTAATTTATAACTTCCCAAAAATACGTACATACGTAAACCAGCGATAAATAAAGCATTTTAATATAAGGACATTATTAACGAACAATTAAAATCGATTATCGTACTAATACCTGATAGGGTTGTAGCGTTTTAGGGTATAGATTCTTTGTCGAAGCTGAATGCGAGCGGTGCAGTCGGGACCACAGACGAGGGACGGACGTTACATCACTGAGCAGCTTCCCGTCGCGAAGCGCCCAGACCGGTGGCGGAAAATTTGAAGGTGTCGGAGGTGATTTTGAGGGTACCAGCGGCGAGGTCGGGTCGAAAGTGCAGCCGGTTTTCTCAAGGGACCACCGGAGTGGCCGGAATCGGCCCAAACAGCGGCACTCCGGCGAGAAGCTCCACCATCTCAGTTCATGACAGCGACGAAGCGTCGGTCGGTGGATCGCCAGGTTGCTGGGGGTGAGGAGTTCAGATCTGGTGTCGGTTTGGGAGGAGGTGGCGGGAAGCGCTGGCTTGGGGTGGCAGTTAGAGAGAAAGTAGCGTGATTCGGCAGACGGGCGGAGTTTAGGCGAAGCGAGGGGGAGACAAGGGTGTTTGGTGATGAGAGTACACCTTTCTGGTGTCGGACGGCCTGATCGGTGGCCGGAAGTGGCTGAGCGGCGCTGGCAGTGGGTGACTCGCGTGGAGAGGGAAGAGAGAGAGGGAGAAGGGCCAAAAAGATAGTCTGCCCCTCATCCAGAAATAATACTTTAGGATTAATAAAATATATAATTAGAATTAGAAAAAAAATAAATTAAATAACCCAATTAAAACACGCTAAAAATTACGGGTATTACAATAACTATCTCACCTACATGTTCGGTGGTTAAGGGATATTTTTGTCTTAACAAAGGGATTACTATTTCGTTGCATGATATTTTTGTCTTAACAAAGGGATTACTATGTCATATTTTTAATGGTTTGGGAATTTTGCTTCTATTATTATTATTTTTTAAAATGTATATAAATTAATAATTTCATTTACATTAAAAGCCAATTTCGTCAATGATCTAGATTTTTTTAAAAAAAGTAAAAAAATCGCGAAATATCGTTTGATGATATGTATCGGTCGAACTCTAAATGATTAATGGCTTGTTTTAATGGAAAATGATGGAAAATGGGCAAAAAAGCAGATGTTTCGTCGATATATCGGTGGTCCTTGGCCGTCTTTTGTAACCTGATTAGAGAACATGTCGGCGAGTCACGCGCCTAGAGGAGTTGTGGATATCTGGAATTAAATTGGCTATTTTTTAAATTGGTTCAACACGTATGTGACGCCCCAAACCGGGATGTCAGTTATTGCAAATCGGCAGCGAAATCTACATGTCAGTCATGAGGCACGTGCGATAAAAATGACCGCAGGCCTACACATCATACTCATAAAATGTATATTTTATACAAAAATGATTTGTTTACAATTGTATCCATTACAATTTATACAAAATAAAATGGGTCACTAGCCCAGAATTTTACAAAATACAAAGATAAGGCCATCTTGGCCATTTCTTCACTTCTAAGGTCCCGGATGCGTCCTATCCCCAAGTATGTCTTTGGTACCTGAAAAATATATTCCCACGACGGGGTGAACAATGCCCAGTAGTGGAATTTCCCTACTTGGGTTACTCCCCACCTAAGTGCAATGCAATGGCACACCAAAACATACAACACATGCTAATATATCCTTACGCATATATGGAAATTTAAATCCCATACATCGTATTTATTCGGTTATAATAATAACATAAACTTAGCTCACATGAAATTTAAAGCCTGTCAAGCCAGTTCTTCTTGGAACGACCCACAATTTTCTAATCAACATATTTATTCACCGTGACAACACACATCACACAAATCCTGTGTGACAGTCCATGAATTTGTTCAAACCCACCTTGAGTTTATTCTCGGTCAGTCTTTTTGGAGCAGGAAGTCACGACCATCGAGCCTCGACAAATCCCCTCCATTACAAGGCCCTTAAACAAAAAGGGTAAAGCAAGTAGGAGAAAAACCCTACCTTTCTGGGAGTTTGTCGAAACTCCCTAGTCGGTATACCAGCGTAGCCCTTGCTAGTGGGGACGACTTTAGCCCGGTCTCGCGGGAGGCGAATGATCTATCGTAGGAATTCTAGAGAGAAGGTAAGAGTCTCTCTCTAAAAACCCTCTCTTTTCTCTTTTCTCTCTCTAGTCTGCTCTCCTTCCCCCAAAGCGATTTGGGGGCTTGGTCGATAGGAAAGTCCTCTCCTTCATGCATGTCCATTTCTCATTGGACACCTTTATCATATCCATCTACCTTGGATATCCCTCTAATGGCATGATGCCATGTCACATATTGAGCCCCTTGAGCTCCATGTTTGACTGCATCTCAGCCGACACGTGGCGCCTCTTGGGCAACTCATAAGGTGCCAAGTGTCATATCCTCTGCCTCGAAGCGTGAAATTTATTTGTCTAGGTCGGCGAGAGCCAGACATGGTAGTTAGATTTCGCGAGGCGATTCCAACGGTGAAGTCTGTTTCATCATCCGAGATCTAGAAAAATTCCCGGATTTTGGCCCGAAATTACCATTTTACCCTCCTTGAGGGAATGCGGATTTCGGGGTCTACGTCTCCCCCTTAAAATTTTGTCTCGAAATTCCACACATACATCTACCACGTGCATGTCGACCTTACGATCCTGTTTGGTGTGTAACGATGACCCTTCGAGTGCAATCAACGCGGCATTGATGGTACGATCAACCCAATCCATGTCATGAATGACATCCATTCACCGAGCTCTTGCAGGCTCACCAACGCCTAATGCAATTTCCAATGGGTATCCTAACCTCGAGTCACTCTCGACTCATCTTTCGACTCTAAATCTGCGTGATAGCCTGGCAGGTGTGTTTTTCAATCAGGAGTCCTCTGAGCTCCTATCCCAGCAAACTCTAAGTGCGGGTGATAACCATATCAGTATGTCTCATCTCGAGTCTCCATTTCCCCATCCCACTTTCGACTCTAAGTGGGTGATAACCATGTCAGTATCCTCATCTCGAGTCTCTCCTGGGCTCACATCACTCCGACTCTAAATTACGGGTGATAGCGGGTGTCCTTGTGTTTTCCTCTCGAGTCACTCCCGGGCTCCTATCACTCCAACCCTAAATTACGGGTGATAACCATTTCCAAACAAAAGTATTTGTTTTAAATTTACAGACTGACCCTCAGATATAATAGTGGACATACTCCGATAATCTATTTTGTGGACAACCCTCCGATGTATATCAATTAGGCATACTCCGACGATTGATATTAGATATGGACAACCCTCCGATGTATATCAATTGGGCAAACTCCGACGATTGATATTATATATGGACAACCCTCTGAAGACATCATTTGGACAAACCTCCGATGTGTATCATATGGACAACCCTCTGAGTATATCAATTGGGCATACTCCGACGATTGATATTATATATGGACAACCCTCCGAAGACATCATTTGGACAACCCTCCGATTGTGTAGTGGACACACTCCGATAAATAATATTATTGGTCAACCCTTCGCACAATTCTCTCAAGAAACCCCACCATGCACTCACACCCATGTTATCTGATATTTACGTACACGTGAGCCTTGATAATGCCATCTTGCGGCACCCCGAATCGGGGGTCCACCATGAGCAGAATCTGAGATCTTTAACTCACAATCCCGACCTATCCAGGTCAACTCTGCATACCTCTAGGGAAGAACACCCCATCTAGGGCCTGCAAGGCCTTAACCTCTAAGCTAATTCCATCGCACGAGATCTGACCAGCCGAATGAATATGATCGTCCGTTTTAGCGTTACTCAAGTCAACAAGTGCGAGAGTGAAAACGTACCCTGCATATCTGGCTAATCTGAACGCTCAGTCTCTGTATCATGAGATCTCAGCCTCCTAGGACAATCTTGCCTCATATGCCCAGGCTGGCGGCAATGGTAACACGTCATGCACTTTGGCGGCCACGGGACTCGGCTGCAGGCCACATTGCTTTCGACCACGACTGAGCTCACGGCCTATGTGTTGCGTCTGCGAAGCACTAGGTGCTGGTGTGGCACCACAGGTGTCTTTTGGTTCCCACGACCCATGCTAGGGGGTGGAGGGAATAGCAGCGTCTCTCTGTCCTCTGGCTATTTGGGCTGCGTCCCGACACCTTGGGATCCACACGTCTTTAGGGCGTCCGTCTCACGTACTGAGGCTGGCGGCGTGGTAGCACACCATCTGCACAATCTGAATGGCAGCCTGGCTTTCGTCTCACTAATGATTGGGGCCCGGGTGTCCCATAACCTTGGGAAGCCCTTTGCCTCAGTGGGCAATCCCTCCTCCCTTATGTCGGGTTGGCGCGAAATAACACAACATCTGCCGGATGACTAGTGCCCCGATCGACCCAGTCTGAAGCTCGTGAGACGAAGTCTTACGCCTCTTTCCTGATTGGAAGAAGATGGAATCTTCCCCTTCCTGCGGTACTGACATCCACATCACGAGATGCCTTGCATAACATCTACTCTCTCCTTGCACTGTGGAGGGATGAGGTGCTTCTAGAAGATGTTATGGAGTCGTCGGCCGACTCTTGCTCACTATTGCACATGCATGTGCGATAGCGGCAACTGCAATCTCTGACCTCGTGAGCCTGGCCCGACTAAATCTTGGCGGCTGGTCCCGATGTCGGTGGTGCCTGACCGGCGCCACGTGACGACCTCGGCGTCCTCGCCCTCTACTAGCCATCTACATATGTCAATGGCAACAAGATTCCTTTAAATTTTTCATTTCAGTCTAACTAGCAATGCACATGCCAATTACTAATAGGCGGACAGCCATGAATTGACCGCGTTCATTTTCCTTATCCAGTTCCCTAAGGTTATAGTTCACCCTTAGCATTCTCCTTTTTTTTTCTATCGCGTTATACCATGCACTTATAATTTCCTATTAATACTTAGTACCATCATAATTCTCATATACATCATTCCATGTATATGTGTACTTATAAATTGAAACACAAAATCACGTAATTCAAAAACATTCAACATTAATAACGTATCTCGAAAGATTAGTATCTGACCCGAACTATTCACCTGCAGAAAAAAAAAAATTCACATACCACGTAATTGCATTTATAGTAAATTCTGATACAAATATTGCATATTTTAAATCATACGAAAATTTTTAAAAATTTTGGCCTCTTTTTTTTTTTACCTATAGGCAGTGCTCATGAGCCGGTGTCCATGAGCGATTAATCCCGAATAGTACCCACTATGATTATCTTGAATCGAAAATTGGGTTGGGTGCACCGGTGCTTTGCAGAACCCATGTCGGCGGGCGCATTCAGCGTAGCGGTGCCAGTGCGTGGCGCTGCGCCTGGCGCCAGTCGGCGTGCATGTCGGCGCCGCGACCCGGTAGCGGGCCGTGCTTTCGGTGTGCGGTCAGCGCATAAGCGCGGTCGTCGTGCGTGTGACCTCCTTCGCCCCGACCCGAGCGGTCGGCGACATCATTTCCGGTCGACCTCACGGGCCCGATCCATGTCAGCGACATCAGCGGTGTCGCGACACCGCTCAAGCCTCGGTCGCGACCTCACAGGCGGGTCGCGACAGATCTACTGCCTACACGTTGCCCATGCCGGCGACATCAAAATGATGCGACATCAAAAAACTAACCACAACCGCCCCGCCCATGTCGAGCATCGATTCATGTCGCGACCTTCGAAGCGCTTCGACGGCTGTTGCCCATTATGGCGACATCGAAGATGATGTCGCGACCTGAATCGGCTTCGGCCCGCTACGCTGCGTCAGCGACTCCATTATCGCGACCTCCCATCTTTGTCACCCGTATTGCGACCTCGAATGATGTGCGACGCCAGTTTTCTCTTGGCTTCCGTCCCGGGTCGTCCATCACGAGACACGACGCGGCCGGTCGCGGCGCTTCACTTCTGACCAGCGACCTCCGCGTCGCGGCGAGCCGGTCGCGACCTCCGAATCCGTATCCTGACCTCAGCGGGTCCTAACCCTAGCGATTTTTTTTTTTCAAATCCTCCGGTGGCCTTCCTGCTTTACTCCCACAGGCCCCTTCCGGTACTTACAAAACGCTCTGCTTGATGATGCGGTAAACTTACCCTTCGTCACCTAAAAAATTATACAAAAATTATATAAAATTTTATTTTATAATTATCATTTCGAGTTTAATTAAACCCATGTTACTTGTGCCATAGCCCCGGAATTATTTTCGAATTCTAGCTTATACGTTCAGCTGAGCCTTAATCCGAAATTTTTCGTTTATTTCTTGTTCATTTACGGACAGTTACGCCACGTAAATTTTGGAACTTACCTAAGGTTATATTTTACCGGCCTGGTGTTGACAAATTCCTCTAGCTACTTACCAAGCATACAATTCATACAATTCATACAGCAGGCTTATATTTATACACCATCCCACATCACATTTAATTCACAAAAATGCCTGCTGGGTATGGGATCTATCATTTTACAAGGTCATGGGTATCTCCCTTGCTGTTCTACACCCTTTGAGCTCCAACGAGGTAGTTTACCTTAGCTACGATACCATCTTTGTGGCGCCCAGGCTTGGGTGTCAGGTTTTGACCCAGTGGCCGCGGAAATCCTACATGTCTCGAGTGTGACGCATTACGTATAAAATGACCACTTGAACTCACATCATACTCATATAATGTATATTTTATCTGAAAATGATTTCATTTACAATTGTATCATTAAAATTTACTTGCAAAATAAAATGGGTCTCTGGCTGGAATTTTACAAAATCTGAAGATAAGGCCATCTTGGCCAGTTTCTTCACTTCTAGGCAGGTCTGGGATCAGTCCCTCCCAATCACGTCTTGAAGTGAAAAAATATCTCAATATTCCAGCGACGGGGTGAGCAATGCTGATGGTGGAATTTCCCACTAACGGGTTACTCCGCTAAGTGCGATGCAATGGCACACCAAAACATACAACACATGCTAATATCCTGCATATATTAACAAATTTAATCCTTACATCATATTATTGATTTATAATAATAACATAAACTTAGCTCACATGAGCTAAAATTACTGATCGCGGGTTCGTCTTGGAGCATTGCAATTTCACAATCAACATGGTTATTCACCCATGGAAGCAACACACATCACACAAATCACACAAGCGTTAGTGAACTCATTCCAAACCCACACCAGGATTTATTCACTCGGTCCAAATCTTTTGGAATGAAATCCGCGACCATCAGACCTCGATAAATCCTGTTCTACAAGGCCCTTAAACAAAGTAAAGCAGTAGGAGAAAAACCCCTACCTTTGGGAGTTTGTCGAAACTCCCAAATCTGACACCATGCGTAGCCCTTGCGGAGTGGGGGAAGCGACTTTGCTTCTTGTCTCGTAGAAGCCAGACGATTAAGATCATCAGGAATTCTAGAGAGAGGTGGAGCCTCTCTCTACAAAATCATATGGATGTGCGGGCCACTGTTGGGCAGTTTTACTGCATCATCATAGTCACTGTGAGTGAGGACATGAGGTCTGGGTTGACGGGTGGTCAGTAGGCCCACACGAGGAAATGGGCGTCACATAAACGATGAACGTTCTACCATATGAGCTATGCATGATGACCATATGATTTATCCTATTATTTTTTAAATATAATTTATTTTATCTTAAAAATTATTATACTTGCACTTTCAATTTTTTTATATTTATCATTTTACTTTTGTTTAATTTTTATATTTTTATATTTAAAATAGTTATTTTTAAATTCTTAATATATAATAATAATAATAATAATACTATAAACGATAATAAGGTTATGATATTTATAATTTAAATAAATTTAATAAAATAAATTGCAATTAAATTTTTAATAATTAACTACTAAATTAAGTATAACAATAATAAAAATTTAACAACCATTATAAAAGTTTTGAAAATATTATTTTAAACATAACATAATTAGTTTTTACTTTTAAATAAATAATAAAATATTTCAAGTACAACATATTTGCGTATCATGTATCTCTCTCTATATATACTCATTTGATAGAATGTTCAACATTTAAAAGACAGCTTATTAATTCAAAAATTTAGAGTATAGAAAGTGTAACTTCAAAAACACTTTCAATGTAAGTATAAATTTTCAAATCTTGAAAATATCTAGCTTCAAAATACACTTTCAGCAATTCATAATTTCAAGGAATTTTAGAAAGTGATTCAAAGACACTTTATTAAAAATTTAAAGGTTATCAAAATTTTAAGTGTTTCTTGAAAAACACATTACCAATGGCAAAAAAATATATTAGATTTAAAAATATTTCTCTACACTTTTATGTTTTAGAAAATTTTATGTTTTAAGCCTAAGTAATGTCAAAAAAGCCCGAACAAATGTAAAAAGCGACTCAGTAGACTATAGCGGAGATGCAACAAACTAATATGTGTACGCATTATAAATATTTGGAGTGATGGCAAGGTAAATTAAACTACCAACCAATATTTTATAGGAAAAACACATTTTTAGCCCCATGCCTTTTAAAGTGTAGGGGGTAAATATCAATAAATGTAGAAATGCATGAGGTTAATTTTAATTAAAGTGTAGGGAGTAAAGTAAAAAAAGGGTACAAGAAATTGCATAGGCTAAGAATGCATTTTCCATCTCAATTTTTGTACTGATAAAATTGTTAATAAAAGCCATTTACATACCTTCCTCATCATCTTTGTTGTTCTGAGTTCTTGGAGCGAGTGTACTTTCATTATGGTGGTATGCAAATCCAGAAAAATTAATTTTTGAAAAATGAGCTAAAATGGTAATTGGTTAATCGAAATTTTTCTAGATCTCGGATGACGAAAATAAATTTTTCTAGATTTATAATACCAGAAAAATAAATATTTTTCACATAATAACAAAAATATCAAACACATGCCCTTGGACTCAAATTCAAAAGCACAGGGTTTACACTTCGCAGTGCTCTACAGATTAAATATAACACATAAGAGAAATGGTTGAAACCTTTAAAGTCCAGACCACCTGCATGCGATTTTACTTCGTTGTAATTACCCTTTTCTCTTTTGCATTTTTATCCTGAGGACAAGCCCACAAGAACAGCTAAAGGCGAACAGCCATTCTGCTTTCTCCTACTAATTGCCCAACCATTCTCATACAATATTTATTATACTATTATGGCATAATTTTCTTTCAGTGAGTTTCTGCAATTATGAATTTTAATTCGTTTCACACTGAAAACTGGAAATATTTCAGGAACTACCACTGTTATAGTTTGGGGTTCTTTAAAAAGACCATTCCCAAGTTATACAGATTGTATACTGGGTTTTAACCATGATGTGCATTGTTAAGTGATCTCAAAAATATCAAATGTCAATGCCTTATAATTGGATCCTTCTGCTTTTCTTTGTGACTTTTTGAGTTGATGCCAGCCCACTCCTCATCTTCTCCTCTCATGCCAAGAAATTGCAGCTACAAGGTGTATACCATATCACTTAAGCTACTAAATGCATCAAAAAAACAAGAGTATGAAAAAGAGGGAAAAATGAACATCCAGAGGATAACAAAGAAGAAAGAAAAAATTCCATTAAGGCCTTAATTGTAACCTTTCAAATTAGTTTCTTATCTTTTTCTTAATCAAAATAATTAACAAATTTTCAAATGCAGACTCAGAGCATATAATGATATCTTAATTAGGCATCATGGAGGGATACCACTGCAGAATATACATTTGTTCTGTATTTGATGTGTAAAGGGAAACCTTGAGCTTGCAATGACAGCAATTTTGAGAGAATTCAATCCATTCTGTTAGATATTCACTCAAGCCTTAACATATGAACACTTCCAATGAGAAAATCAACATGCGCTGTCTTTTTAAAAAAATAAAAAATTCTTCTCAGGTTCTAGGTTTCACATCTAGAAAAATTGTGGAGTCTAATATACCAAAGTAAGCATTGCCTGTTTTAAATGCATACATTAAAATTTTAGAGAATTATTTTGAATGCTAATGAAAGCATGAATAATATTGAAAAGATCTTTTTGGGCCCATAACATTAAATGGTTAGGATGCTTGATTGGTTACAGAAAGAGGGAGACAGGAGTAGTTGGTTGATCTATAACTTTCAATGAATCCAATGATATTTGGTTACATGCAATGTCACTAATTTTATCCTTCTGTCCGCTAGATAGAAAGTAGAGACTACCGTGGTTGATGAATACAAAGTTACTTCCTTGAATGGGCTCTGGTTTTCATTCAGCAGATGCTGAGCACTCCAACGTTTGCTTCTCATTGTAGAATTTCCAGTGTTGACTCTACCTCATCTCAGAAAGAACGACCATTCCCTTTTTGCAATGACACAGCAGTTAATGACTGATGTTCCTTTTAGAACTGCTCAGGTTCTGTTAATGAACATAACCACCTGGAATGTAGCCACCTGGGCTCTGCTCCAATGAAACTAAGCCGCGTAAACTAGCTCTTCTGCGTGATAAACAATTAAACAGATAAGAAGAAAGAAAAAATATTAGCCTGGATATAACCATGTTATTCAATCCAGAGCTCCATCTATAATTAGCCAGAATAACAAAAGACAACGTCTCCAAAATTTCTAAAGAAGTCCTCTCAATGCTCTGATTAATCTGACCAATTTACATTCAGCAAATGTCAACTGGTTTCCAAATCATTCATGTCCATCTGAAATAAATCAGAATGACAATAGTCATTCCCTTTTCTCTATTAGAGTTCATCCTTGGGTTCTTATTCACTATCATGTCTTAAGATAATAATTGAGATTAGAGTGACAGTTGGCTTAATGAGAAGGTTATACGCCTAGGAGGTAAAACTATAGCATGTGCGTGAGTGTGTGTACACACATATTAATAGGCTTTCACATGCATTATGTAAGCCATTAACATGTTAAACTAAGCAAGATACATCTCTAATTCAGTGAGCAATACGGATGTACCAGAAGATTTTGGTAAAACAAATACCTTTATGGAAGCTATTGAAATCTCTGAGCAATACAAATGTGCCAAAAGATTTTGGTACAATGGTATATATAGACCAATTCAAAACATTCTAGGCATGGAAAGTTAAAAATAGCTAGAATTTAGGTAATTAATAAGAAGAAATCTCTAAAATATACATCAGAAGGGAATGGGTATTAGTTAGAACTATTAAATTTAAGTATTTGCTGAGATGAATTAACAGTTCCAATTTTTAGAGAATCATAATAAGAGTTAGAATTAGTGACAATAGATTATATCAGAATCTAGTAAAACTAGGAATTCTTAGAGAAGCCTACTCATCGAAAGCTAATTATTGCAAACCAATAAAAAAATTTGGAATCCATTTATGTGATTTTAGGAAAAGCCTTTACAACCTAAAAGTGATTTAAAAAAAATAAATACATAAGCATTGGCTTAATATCAGACACTTTAAATCTAAAAAAATCCTTGATAAATATTGAAATTAAACATGATATTTTCTTAGAAAACATTTGATAGATGATTCTCTAAAACATATTTATTTTTCTTTTGGATAAGTAAAGAACACGTATTAAAACACTTTAATTAAAAATGTTGAGTAACGCACTCAATCGGCAGAAAGATAACACGTAACTAAAGCGCTCGACCAAAGGAAACTGGCGCCTGCAAGGATCTTTGTTGATTTCATTGGATTGAATAATACCTGAAACGCGAGAAAGCATTGGCTTGGTCCTATTACCTCCAGCGCCATGACTTTTTCTTTTCCACAACTCCTTCCCTCCTGAAATTTGCCAAGCTTATTGTTTTAAACACGGCCGGATCTTTCCCAATTGACTCAGACACTGTGGTCCAAGCTGGTTAGAATGGACCCTTTTGAATGGGAAGAGGAAAGGATATAGAGCCACGAAGAAAAACCTTCATAAACATGAGATGAGACAAAAGAAGAGTCACCCTCATAATCTATTTTTTGATAGGTAACAAGAAATATATCAAGGCCAACAAGAAATTGGCAAAATGTGGGACATTTATAAAGTCACCTCAAAGCAAAAATAAAAAACAAAGAGGAGCTACAGTTTTTTGGCAACCTGCTTGGGAACTTCGAAAGCGATTTACAGAATTTAACAAGGAAGAGGACGAAAGATGCAAAACTTGCACCGCACCCTGAATTACAAACAAAAAATTTTCTTTGATAAAAACAACCATGTCATCAAGGCAGAACTCTTTAATGAAAATGAGAGCACCTATATCACACAAAGGGAGAATAGAAGATGCCGCCAAAGCTCATAACACTGCTCGAAATTAAGGAGGATTGCAGTTAACAAGTTTTCCTCAAGACAAATGAAACATCTATTGGTCGGTAACCACCTCCTCTACCCAGTGATGATTACCCTGATTAGGAACATATCCGCGCCGAGGCTTGGCACCTTATACAAGGACTTGATGAAAGAAAGGCCCCATCCTTAGACTGATCCATATGATCTTGCCATCCCTATCAAATATAGCCACTTTCCATACTATCGATGAAATACTCCATGGTATCCAATTCCTAATAATTGAAATGCCCAAAGAAACAAGGAACCAACATCATCATTTAAAAATGGTTCACACCTCCTCCACCTCCTTTTTAGAGAAGGCTGCGCCAAATAAGCGACGGAAATGCTCAGGTTCTTATCACACATGTGTCTCCCGAAAACCTCATCCTCCTACATTCCACAAAGGTACTCTGAAGCTTCTACACCTCCTTGCTTAGTAATGGCTCTCCATATCCTTATGGCCCTTACCACATATCTCACCTTCTAGTTATTACAACCTACAAGTCCTCTCCATATTTACCCTAATGACAATCCTCACAAAAGGCACCACCCATCTAAGAAAACACTAATTCCTGTAAAAAGAGATTTCCCAAGCATTCAAGGTTTCGCCCCTAAACCATCATGGCGTTGGTGTGAGCAAAGAAGAGGCCCGATCTAAACCAAGTGAGGCTCTCAAGTATCACACACACGAAGAAAGTCTCTTTGGATATCTGATCAAACCTTTACCCATGATCTAGGTCTATAAGAAACAAGGACATGAAATAAGTAGGTAAATTGGATAATATACTCTAATCGAGTAAGTCTCCTAAATAAATCTTGGCCTTTCAAAGTACTAATCCTCTTTCAAAACCTCTCTGGCAGTCCCAATTGCCTGACTTAAAGGAGCAACTAATGAGAGCTGAATAAGTGGAAGGAAGCGTACATAGCTGTACATCCCTAAACTCATTTATCAACTCCCTATTCTCCTCCCTCTTCCCACTATAATAAGCTCCTTCTTCTTGATTTATTCTCAAATCCAATAAGGCCTCAAACCACATAAACAATAAATAAGACACATCCATTCCTGCCTTCCTTTTCCTTTCACCTTCCACCTAGTAGTATCCAGCTTATTTCCTCTTGGGCAAACAGCGGGGTCTCGATGAGAGAAGGCGAAATCAAATTGAGGGTCATACCCGGCGTGCGTCTTCACGTTTTTGGCGTTATTTTTATGTTCGTATTATATTAGCCCGATGTTCCGGTTGTACGTTGGTGTGGATGCGGTGAAAGGGCGCTTTGGAAGCAATTTGGAGGCGGAAGGGCGATTATAAGATGGCGGGCGTGGCGGCGTCCCCAGCGTCGTGGCGATCGACGTCAGCGGCGTTGGGTCGGCATATATAGAAGTCGACAAGCGTCACGACGTTGGGTCGACATATATAGAAGTCAACAAGCGGCTTAGCGTCAGCGTCTCGGCGTCGCCAGCGTCTCGGCGTCGCGGCGTTACGCGTCGCGGCGATCGTAGCGGATTATCTCTCGTCATTAAAGCAAAGGACGAAATTAGAGGGCATCGGAGATCGAGGGCGTGAACTAGAGGCAAATCAAATCACCAAAACATGGGACTGACCTTGGAAGAGTAATCATTTTGTATCTTCCACATCTTTGGAACGAAAAGATGATGTTTTATAGATTAACTATTTGTTTCTCATTCATTATGTTTAGATATACTTAGGGTGTTGTTGAACCACATCGCTGCATGGATTAAAGATTAGTATTTTATGTTATTAGTTCTTATAATTATTATCCTTTATATATGTGAATCATTTACATGGTGATATTCACATGCCTTAAGTAGCCTCTTGAGTCAGAGATTCGAGATGAGGATACGAGGATCCCGAGTAAACGACCGGTTGATTCGGTAAATAGAATATTCAGTCAGGGTGCAAAATTAAGTTCGAACATTTGGCGTTTGGTGTCGGTGGGGTAGAATAACTGGCTCTACTAAGCGGATCAGCGGATACCTCAGAGGTATTTCGTAAACAGTCACTAGCCATGGTAAATCATAAAATAAACTACGTAATATCAATCTTTAAATAATCCATAGAAATTGGCGGAGACATAGCACAAATCATATTACATAGTAATTCATTCAGATCGATTAGTTTGGGATTCAAAATTGATGTGTATTAACTGCTGCATTTATAACGGATAATATTAGCCCGATCGTGATGAACAACATCCACGTGGATCGATATCGCGTGCACCATAGGTACTATACTTGAGCGGCAGCGTGCACTTGTGCACATAGAGGCGTATTTATACACTGCGGCTCGACCTGCTCGATCTCCATGCAGAATAAACATAAGGAGAAAGGGTTTAGTCTCGACCTGGCCGGCGCCAGCCACACCTTTGAAAAAAAGCGAAACGAAGAACCGTTAATAAGAACTTAGAAGGATTCTGATGGGTATTCACTATTTGATCAATGATGCACCATTTGCTATTCATCTTTCATACTTAAACAGAAGGAGTCTCAATTTTTATTGCTAACACCCTTCATGCGAATCTCTTAAAATTCTTGCACCTGCAGCGAGCTCACTTGAAGCCACATTGCTCCATTCGCTCTCTGCGCGCTACCGCCTCGGAGAAGATCCTTCTACATGCATTACACATACACTCCCTCCTTCGACCTCTGTATTTGCATCTTTCCCTTTGATCTCAGAAAGAATGAAACCAAGATTCATACTTTGGCCTGTCGGCCCACCCTCTCAACTACTCCCTGCCTTGAGGAAGATCGGTGTGGTGCCTCTTGGCCTCATGAATTAATCAAACAATGGCAGTCAAACCTTCCAAGCTCCTTTTGGATGGATTTCCATCCACGAAAAACTCATGCCACCACACTTTCAAAAACTCCTTTACTGTTTGGCCCAACAAACTTCCACCTCGTAATGGCTGCAGAAAAGCTCATCTTTCGCCAAATCCGTGAGAAACCTGCATATAATCTAGCCCTCTCAAGCCTCCATTGAGCCTTCTCAACAATGATTGAACAATCCCTACCCCACTACAAACCGACTCTTACCTCCAATTTGGTTCTCTCGATTGCTTTTTGGACTTCCTACAATGATAATTAGCCAAATGCTTATAAAAATTAGAGCAAATATATTTCCCTAAAGCACACTTATTTAATTAATCTCAACTACTTCTACCCATTTTCTTACCCAGAAAAGTTGCTATAAGACATCTGCCTCCATAATTTAGAATTGAAACAATGAATTTAAGGCCAGTACAACAACCCTACCTTCCAGAAAGCACAGTCAAAAGAACTTCCAATGGTATATATTAGCTACAATCTAGCATAAACTGAGCAACAATCAAGGTTCAGCAGGCTATGAAAACCTCGGTCGGAGTATCATAATGATTGCCTTTATGGGCTAAAATATTTCCCATGTCGGGGTAGCATATAGAAAAATCTCTAGGAAGAAGAAAACACCAAACAAAATAAAATCATCAATAACTTCAAGATCCTTAGATCGGAGTCTTAACTCAATATGATAAAAGTTAAAATAAGCTATACTTACAGAAGGAAATTGCACCACAACCGAATCCGAAAACTCTGACTTTTGTTTTAGAGACCACCTTAAGTCTTCGGAATCAGACGTAGAGGCTCAAAGCCAAATCACATCACTTCTATGGACATAGAGCACCATATATTGAACCCTAAACCTCTCCTCTTTTTTATCTTCTGCTTTTTCTTTTTGAGCAGTTGAAGCCAAATTATTTTCTTCTCTTTATGTTTTATCCATATTCTACAGACGTGTTTTTTCCTACTTGAGGCAGCCAAAAGCGAATCAAGAAAATCGAAGGAAGCATGCAAAAAGCCAAGAAGAATTGGCGTTCAAGACTAATTCCTTTTTGTTCATATATGATGCACCAGAAACTGATCATTATGTAGTGCTCAATCTTTCTTGTTTTGCTTCTCATTTTTTATTTATTCTGAGGATATCAATAAAAAAAAACTAGATTACTAAACCCTTCAACCTCATAAATTGTTCTCTAAATGCAAAACCCAGGGTGCCAGTGTTCTCTTTAAATAGTTGTGGTTTCGAATCCATTTTCATTAGGCACAGTGAACAGAATTTCACTCCTATAGAAGATTCTCACATGCTGTGCTTAGTTAGGCTTTGTGCCTGATGAAGAAGGAAGACGAGGTGTTCGAGAAATCTTACCATAGTCCTTCCATACTGACAATTTTGTAAGATTAACATTTTTCCCCGATCTTTATTCGCAATCAAGTGCGGAATTAATCTCCAAATTCTCCACTTTCACCATAACCATAAATGAGATTTGTGATCTCCCTTCAGAAACTAAAAATAAGTTCAACGATATATCTTGTTCTGACATAGACAGAAGTCCCGAAGCCTTGCTCGTTGCTTGATCCGAAGCGAAAATGAGGGTGTAGCTAACCTTCATGGATCCCCTTTTTACAATTCAGCTCAAATTAGAATCTTGGAAGCGTCGCTCAAATTCGAGGATGTCTTCTTTCAACAGAGATGCAAATCATGATAGAATGGGCCGGGCACATTCATCCGCTAAAACACCCAATGATAGCAACAAAAACAACCAAAAGTAAATAAATATATTTATTCTTGGCATGACTCCGGCAATATCGTTGCTTCCACGTCTCTCCATGATCCATAAAATTCCTCATACGAATTAGGGCATACGCTGGCAAAAGCCTCATGACTCTCTTCACAAAAATGCCATGTTGGCATCTAAGATCTAGCTTATCGATAATCACCTATACCAAATTAACATTTATAAAATCTTAAAATCTAAGATAAATTAATTAACTCCCATAATAACAAGCGAACTGATGCAGAAAAATCACCAAAACCACTGAATCATTAACAAAACCAGCAGAAACCCATCAATTTATTTCCATAATTATCAATGCATTCACCTAGCAGAAAAAAAACCATCTCAGGCGAAGCAGGACTTACACAAAAATCTCAAAAAAGTCTTACGTGTTAGAGAGAGAAACGGTCGAAACGATGAAAGACCTTTTGGAGAGAGAGAAAATGAAGAACTCAGCGTTTGGATTACGGTTTACGTGGGCTAATAACAAGCAGAAAATTTTCACCATATTTCATTTGTTTATTTTGATTAATAAAATAAATTTATTTTCATTATGTTTAAGGTTTGATCGCTTCTTCATTTTTTTCCTCATCTTTCTCTCTGAATGGCGTGGATATTTGGACTTTGGATTAGAGCACGTTGTATTCTTGTTACCATAATACCCTCCGCTGACTAAAAACGACTAAAAAAATGTACTGAGGGCCTTTTTGTAATTTGATAAATAATTTCCCTCAAAATAAAAATAACATATATTTTCATATTACAAAATGGATATATATATGATAGATTACGTATCATGAGACGTGTATAAAATCAGCTTTCTCCTTCATGTTTTCTTTCTTCAATTAATTATTTATGAGATCTTCAGTAATATTTGATCGAAATATTAAAGAAAAAAAAGAAGAAAAGGAGTAAAGATACAAATAAATATTTATATTTAATTCATTAGAAAAATATGAAAAAGATTAAATATGGTAAAAATTATTATTTGCTTCTCACTTATTCTTCATATTATATCGTTATAACCTTGTGTTTAAGAGCAGGAGCCTAGGGATGGATCCAGTATTTGAAGACATGCCCTCACTCACTTTTAAATTGTACTGTAGTTAAAAAGTTAAAAAAATATTACATGTATTTTTTCCAATTATCATTGTCTCTGAAATAAAAAATTTTAAGCAGCCACTATTGCCTTTTTTTTTAACTCTAGTCAATACCGTCAGGTCTAGGACCTTCATTACATGCATCACCACAATATCCAAGGTGAATAGCAAAGACTAGTAAGTAATTAAACTTAATATATGTTTGTTATTACCTCAAATTGTATACACAGCAGAAATACATGAAATATCGTTTAAAAAAAAAAATTCATAGGCATTTAAGTATGAGAAAACTTTGTAATAAACAATAAATGTGTGACATAATTAGTCATTCAGGTTACCTTTTGAATCAAAAGATTAATTCTTATTTTCATAACTAATTTTCCATTTCAGAGTTATCAATGAACTATAATTCCCACAATAACAATTATTTAATACTTTCAGTCGCATAAAGCACCGATAACCTTCATTTTCAAGGAGAAAAATGAATGAAGATGATTTTGACCTACTGATAGGAAAAGTTTGGAAGAATGGTATCCACCATAAGTTTTGAAGAGATATCTACTACTTGCTCTTCATGAATCTTCTGAAAAGAAACCTTTAGGTATATTTTTTAATTTGGGAAAAGTATGTATCAGATTACCAATTTAAAATAATTGTACATGCATCACTAAATTTACCAGTTTATATGACTCACTTCACCTTTAAATTAATAATCATGAATCCAATTAATGTACCCGGTATAACTAAAGAATATCTTGCATAGTTATAGTGTTGTATCAAGGAACAAAAATCGAAAAATGGTGATATTTAATGTGAGAAATATCGATTGGAGGTCGGCATCAATACACTCATCGATAGTCGATTACGTTTCATCATGATTCGAAACTACCATGATCTTCTCCCCCCCCATGACTATGATAACTTCTATGATATGTGCAATCTGTTTATATTCTTTCTATCATTTATGAATATTTTAACAAATTAAATATTTTGGCCTTAAAGTCACTAAAAAATAAATTTATTTCTTATTTTACTGTTGAAGAAATATATTTTAAAAATATAATTTATTTTGTTAATAAATAAATAGAAATGTAGTTTAAATTAAAAAAATCAAAGTTAAATGATATTATCATTTTGTATAATTATCAAAATTTTTAGTATGTATATTCTTGTTTAGTTTTAATATTTTGTTAAAAAAATTAAATCGAATAATTTTTAATTTGATAATATTTGCAAAATATCCCTTGACATTTTCATAGATATTAGATATATTGTGAAATTCAAATACAAAGATGTATCATTGTTTCAATATTTTGATGTTGGCTAGTACAGTTATAATTATAGTAATATGTTTAATTATTATGATAATATATTAACTTATTTATAATTATATTTTAGAGTAGCCTCAACCATATAAATTTAATTTTTAGCAATGTATATTTAATTATTTTAAATTATTCTCATACTTTTCTTTAATCTTTTATAAGTCTCACCTCATAAAAAGAGCTTTTAGATATATAATGTTTCAATTTTAATATAGTTAACCCAAAACTCATAAGAATATATGCCCTTTTTGAGTCAGATCAGGTTAATCCTTTTGGTTCCAAACCCAACTCCAATTATATATAACAATGAATGTAGTAAACTGTCTTTACTAATACTCGAAAACTTGAAACCCCTCTTATTTTTGGATATTCTGTATTTTTAAACTTTGGACGCTCAATCAATTGAGCTTGAGCTGAGCATGGACATAATTTATTTATTTATTTTATAGAAGAGAATTATATTAAATAGGATGATGATATATGACGGGAGTATAAAGCGTTGAACCGGCGGTAGGATATCTGTGACTCTTTGGAATTCATTTATTTTCAACCGGCTAGGCTTCCACAAACCTAAACCTCATTCAAATGTATCCATCGAGCCATACTGCAAGCCTTTCCTTGTGGTTTATCATTTATTTTATCCTTAAATTATAAATAAATCAAATCGATAATTACGAGAATGTTGGAATACTCGATGCATTATCTTATATTTAGCATGCTTCAGGCAAAATTTGAGTATCAATGTTATGGCTTTGGATTATGATTGAATAAGATGTGTGATAAACTAATGTTATCATCCTTAGAGTTTACCAACCTTTTGGTGCAGAACCTTTCGAACTATTTTAGTTATGACAAATCTACGTGTGATCGTGCCTAGTTACTAAAGACTAAAGGAGAGAGTGTAAAAGCCCTATGAAGAATGTATGAAGGTCTTAAAGAGAGAGGTATATTTATAGATAAATCTAATTATAAGTTAATTACTTGACAATAATCCGATCACTGACTCCTAAAACTGCCTATCAAATAATCAAACTCCTAAGTCTTGTGGGTTTTTACCTTTTAAGATTAATTAGTGGTTTATCACTGGTAAGCTAGTAAGAATCCAAAGCCTATTATCAATTTTGGCTAACTACTCAGTGTTTCTAAAGCATAAATCAACGTAATGTTCTTTTGCTTGTTCATTTGGATACTCATTGGTGTTCTCTTTCTCATGAGTTGCCATATGTTGTTGATGTTAGGGAAAGTCGCAAGAGCATGTAGGATGTGACGGCTCAGGCAGGTGGATTTTGAGCTGCCCGTGTCCCGCGGAATACAAGTGGAGTCGAGTTGCAGGCGCCCTTTAGAAAATCGGGCGATCTCCTTTGTGCGGGGCTACACTGCACGAATGTAAAACACATATCATGTCCCAAAAGCAGTCGATATATCCAATTTATATCCAATACGGCCACTTGGGCCCATAAAGCGGTACTGAATATACATACTGACTATGAATACAACTATATACTTGATAGTTACAAGGTTCGAATGTTTTACTCGTCTGACATATTAAAATTAGAAATTCTAATACATGTAGATATAGTCAAAGCCAAAGCCCACGATCCATTTTCTTAATCGGCCTACAAGATGGCGGGTCCCCTCGCGCGCTCCTGTACTTTATAAAATAAGGGGTCCCACAGCGGGCAGGCTAAAGCTCAAATAGGAGAATCGCCACTAAGTGGGCTTCTCACCACACACAAGTGGGGTACGATGTTCCAAATTAAACATTCAAGCAAATGCATGATCCTACTTGAATGTCTACATGACCAAACTCAAATCCAGGTCTCATGACTCCTCGCTTTCCTTGGCATAGCCTTAAGAATTATTGTTTTATTTAGTGGACCTTCCTCCGATGTATATACCAGTTGGGTAGCTCAGAAGCGATTCGATATATTACTTGTTTGTGGACTACCCTCCGATGAATATCAATTGGGACGCTCAGGCGATTGATGTGTTGTTTTGGACTACCCTCCCGGAGTATTTAATGTTTTAGACTACCCTCAGAACCATTTTCCTGAACTCGTCTCATA
Source organism: Tetrastigma voinierianum (assembly GCA_016808115.1). Lineage (NCBI taxonomy): Eukaryota > Viridiplantae > Streptophyta > Magnoliopsida > Vitales > Vitaceae > Tetrastigma > Tetrastigma voinierianum. Next base: position 163,104 of record JAEQBH010004097.1, read on the forward strand.
CTAACTCCTGCAGTCTGGATGTTCCGGTGCATATGGAATCTTGTATACTTGAATTCAATACGGTCTAATCACATGCGAATATACTTAAACATGAATATACTATAAAATTAAATCACACAAACATATTTATGTAATTATCATTTCAAACATCAAAAAATTAGCTCATGGGCTAATGTTCAAGCACAAGCAATTAGATTAATTACTTAATCAAACACATAATTTCATGAAAATACATTTTTGGACCACTATTCTAGGAGCATTAAAACCACAGGGTTTCTTTGTTCCAACACTCCCAAATAAATCATGGTTTCACATTGTGAACTCGCATTTCAGCCACTTAGGCCTCAATTGATAATACGATTATCACAAAAATACACAAATTTCCACACCACATCAGCCGTGGAGGCGATCCGCGAGAGTACGCTCCATGTGGTTTCAAAATTTTATATTAATTGGATCCACGAGTTTTAGGACCGTCGGCACTTCAATATTTCATCGACTCAAACATTCGAAAAGTACTAAAAATGCGAGAATAAAACCGTAGGGAGAAAATCCTACCTCGAGGAGTTTGAGAAACTCACTAAAGCAGTCCCTGCATGCTTTGCTCGCGTGGAAACGTTTGCTCAGCGTGAAACGTTTTCCTTCTCGCCGAAGGCCGTAGGCCCGGTTGGATCTTATGTTACAGAAAGTTTCTCTCTAAAAGGGTTCTCTCAACAAAACACTTACTGGATCTCAAAATAAAATGCCTCTCACGTTTTTTTGTTTGGGCTTAATGAAAGAGAAGAAGACTATTCCTTATTTAAGTCACTTTAGTGGCTCCAATGACTTTAAAAATGACCGTTATATCCTCTTCCCAGTTTGATATTGGCACTATCTCGAGCCTTCGTTTCATCATTTCTCTCATACCACTTATGGTACAAGATTACTTGCTATATGTGACTTTCGTCAGCATGAAATTCTATTTCAGCACGACCTTTGATGCCTCGAAAAACATACCCGACTCCAATGTCTCGAATATTACGAAATTTTCATTACTAACTAGATTTCTGAGACGATCAGCGGTGAAATCGGATTCGTCATCAGAGATCTGAAAATTATTCTGATTTTATGAAATTACAATTTTGTAATCGAAATTACGATTTTGCCCTTATTCGAAATTGGAATTTCTCGGTGTACATTCTCCCCCTCCTTAAAAGGAATTTAAGTCACGAGAATTAAGGCAATCACAAATCACTCACATGCATATGCAGCGCACTCTAAGCACATGTAAGCAGTCGTTCATCTTAAGCGGTAAGCTACGTGCAGCCGTCCACTAAACAAGAAGGGATAAATTGGCCCATCGTGTCCTCGCTCCCACGTATACTCCTCCACTCCACCAGGTGCCTCCATAGGTACTGACACCTAGCCTCGTGGTTTCGCGTATGAAACGTCAGCTATCAACATTACCTCCACTGATCTCTCCCGAAGGTCCCATCCGTGCTCCCGACTCATTCATCCCCAATCCACCACATGAAACGGATCCCAGGGTATATTCCGGGCTTGTGGAGGCGTAAACCTCATTGGACACCTATCCATCTTGGGCGTGCCTTGGCCGTGCCTTCTGGTGTCTATCTCCGAGTATCTCGAAGGGTGATGAATCGATAGCTTCCCACGCTTCTTGGGTGACCGCTCTCTCTTAGGAATCACCTTGAGGAAATGTGATCACCAACTTGAACTCTAAAGATTAAGCGTGCATCTATGCTCTTGCATGCATTGTGGTAAGGAAAACATTTATTAAATATCAAGCTCACCTTCTCGAGGTGTCTCTAATCTAATCGGAACCGATGATGGAACTCTCCACTTTCGGTCCAGCTTTTAATAACAATCTACATGGCCTCCAGCTGTGTTTCATATGGTGCCATTGGCGCCTCACTTTGTCGCAGTTGTTGTAGAAAGTGAATTCCCACTAAGGGAAATTGCTCAAACTTCTACCCATATGATCAGGGGCCTTAACTGCGGCTTTGTGTCCTCAACACATGTAATCCTTACCACATGTAACCCTACACAGCCCTCGCTTGGTGTGTAGCGGCCGACCTCTCCAAGGTCCGCGATCAGCGACAATCCTGTGGATGGTCGACTAGTCCATGTCATGAATGACATCCATATCACAGAGCCTTGCCGGCTCAAACCTTTAATGCAATTTCCAAAAGGGTATCAAACCTGAGTCTTTTTGATCCTATCCACTCCAACTCTCAGTCTGCGTGATAACCATGTCCGTGTGTTTTCATCTCGATTACATAACTCTTCGGCTTACACTTCGAGCCTCTTACATTTCCTGATTCGACTATGAGTCTTCCTTGGACGTAGTCCTAAAGACAAACTCACCCCACACTCACCAAGAGTGGTGAATGACCATACCGTGCACCCACACCCGACTCGGCCGATGTCGCGCATTTTATGAAGCATAATGATGCTATATTGTGACAACGATCACGGTTCCACCATGAAGCGATCTGAGTCTCTCTCCACTGTATCAGGCCTATCGGTTCAACTCACCCATATCCTAGGGAAAACATCTATACACAGCTTCTCTAAAGGCCTTAACCTCTAAGCCCAAATCCAATGTCGTGTGAATTATGGCAACCGGCCTAGGTCTCAGTGCGATAGCAGTGGTTGTAGGCTCATCCATGTCAAGCGACAATCAACAACCAATAGATGCACTTTAAGATCACCGTGCTTACAACGTGACTCGTCTGTTCACGACTTGACCCTTTTTCAGCCCATCAGCTATCTGTATTCTTTGGAAGTGCTTGTATAGCACCGAAGCTGGCCCAGTTTCTCGACCAGTACTAGGGTGTGGAGGAATCAAACGATATACTCTCTGTCCTCTGACTAGCTGGGGTACATTGTCCCAAAGTCTTGGGATCATGATCTCACGGGGCAATCCGAGTCACTCATGCTCGATCATTTAGTCACGAAACTAGTGTAGGCCAGAGAAGTCTTCTGCCTCTTTCGGAAAGCCCAGGAAGCTAATCCTCCTCCCAGCTACCAACGCTTTGGGTATCCAGGTGTTCAAGTATCCTCAATCCCTCTACTCCATGGTGGTCAGTCCCGACCATGAGTCACATATCCGTGGTGAAATCCTATGATCTGTCTCGAATGAAACTGACTTGGCCATTCGTGTCTCGTAATACCAGCTGATCGAAACTACTTATGTCAAAGATTGACATTCGGTCTCTAACTCATCAATGCCTCGACCTTCCTCACGAGTCATTGACACTCTTGATCTTGACACCACGTGTCCTAAAATCTCACCTCAGTAAGCCAAAACTCTTACTTACTTAACTTGGCATACAATTGATGGTCTCTCAACAACTGTAAACGATCCTCAAGTGATACTCATGCTCCCGCTCGGCGGGAGTAGATCAAAATAGTCTCACGAAGACTACGACAAGCCCAGTCCTAAACGGGTTGGAATACCCTATGCATGAGGTCCATGAATCTTTCTTGCACGTTCGTCGATCAAAAGAGGGCCTCACAAGTAAACTCAAAGTGCCCATGCTTAGCGTCTGCTTATTTGTCTTAGGGATATCTGTCTCCACAACCCTCGGTGATGGTAGCAGTCACGAAGTCTGTCTTAGGTAGACCGCTCCTCTCAATTGATCAAACAAATCGTAAATCCTCGGTAATGGGTACCGATTCTTGATCGTAACCTTTGTTCAGCCCATGTCGATAGTCAATGCAGTCGAAGGTCTTGTCATGCTGTCGCAAATAGGCAAGGCGCCCGTGGTGAAGTGCTTTCGGTCAATGAACCCTTGTCCGGCAGCTCCTGTAACTAGGCTGCGAGGTTCACGCATCTCAAGTGGGTGCATCCATGCGGAGTCATAGAGATGGGTTGTTTGAGGGTTAATGACTTCGATCTGCAAAGTCTGAGCTACTCTGTGGAGGTAGTCCGTGGTAGTGGAAAGAAACATCGCACTTTGCTCGTAAGCCACCGGGGTAGATCTAAGTCGGTCTCACCTGAAGTCTCCATACTGGGAGTGGGCTGCATTGTGACCATGGCTTGTCACTAACTTGCACCGGACTGGGTATCTTGTGGAAGAAATGTGTGTTTGTCTGAGTACCACAGTGCTAGATCCTAGCGTATAAGCGGTAGCTCTCCTAAAGCTCACTGATGGGTTAACATTTTCATGAAGTTGTATTGATCCATCCCGAGGATGACATCGAACTCGACCTGTCTATAATCCTCGGGTCCCTTTATTGAGTAGAGTCCTGAGTTATCTCCTTTCATAGCCTCGAGCTATCATTCCTTATTCTCGCCACTATTCCTAGGGGATACTCATCCTGGCTATTTCTTCCTAAGGTCTCTAGAGGTCCTTGCCCATTTCCACCATATTTGGGCCTCATTCTCTAGCTAGGACGCAGCTAGTCTAATCCGGGTGAGTCGGAGGTAATCTGCATGGCCTCGCTTGCTTTCTGCGATTGCGCATGAACTTGATGATTACACCACCATCGGATCTCTACCCCTGTGAATGTCGATTGGATGATCGTCCTAAACCTCCCGGAGGGTTACTAGGATCTCCACGTCACCTTCCGGCCCGGAGTCAGATAGCATTGGTGCAATACTGATCTCGCGGTCTGGCTGATCGAGCTCTTTGGTGGTGTTTGACGGTGCAGGTGGACGCCACTGCGTCACCAATTATGACAACCATCTGCTCTGAGTTCAATGGCAACAAGAGTCATTTAATTTCCTTGGTCCCAATTAGTAATGGAATGTGATTACTAATGAACTTGGCGATATAACCATTAGTTCATTTCTAGTGATTATGATTCTTTGCTCAATTTGTTTATTTGATGGGTTACGAGTTCTCTTGTTATTTAAATGTCAAATCCCTGGAGTGCGTAGTGCATGCTTGTGCTTCCTTTTCCTGCCATTGTACCATGCATATGTTTTCTACGCAACTACTCTGTAAATCAAGATTTCAAATGGTGATTAAAATCCATCTGATTATCTCTAAGGCATAACCAGCCCAGAGACACTAATCCTTACACATAACTTCAGTGTATACGCAATCAACTTATGTTTAAAATATTATTTTCACTTGAAATTTTATTTTCAAAAATTTTATATTTGAAAATTTTATTTTTCGAAAATTTTATCAAATTGTATTTTATTTTATTTTATTTTATTTTGGTAATTTAAAATTTAAAAAATAAATTTATTTCTGATGAGCGGTGTTCATTTGGTGACTCGGGAAAATCTGGGGTCGACAGGGTCCCAGCAGGAGTCGAGCTGAGGCAATTGAATTGTGCTGCTGCTTGGCCAGGTGACCCGGCCGGCCACACCACCCGGCGCCAGGGCCACGCCCGGGCACGTGCATGGCCCAGCCGCTGCGCGCAGGCCCAATGTGTCGTGCTTGTTGCGTGTGCCGTGTCGAGCGGGAGAAATTTGCCGGCCGTGTTGCGAGGCTGCATGGTCGTGTCGCCGCTCAGCGCTTGTGCTGTCGCTCATCTTAGACGCCCGCCTGCGCGCCCAGCGCATCCGTCCCACTTCTGCCTTTGTGCTGCAGCCCGACGCCACCTGCTTTGTGCGTGGCCTTGAGCTCGCCCTGCGCTTAGCGCCCAGGCGCCCACGCTGCCGCCCGGCTGCCCGGTGCCCCAGCCACGTGTGTGTTGCGATAAACAAAGCCCTGGGTCACGATCTCTGAATTTTGTATCGTGTGCTATAACCTCACTGTGAGCTGCTGTCTGATATTTTGTGTGCGGTGACACATCTCGACCCTCGAAGCCCCTTTAGATTTTAATACCACACTTGCCTTGCAACACAAAAATTTTCTTTTTCACAATACGATTTGAGCGTGGCCCACTTCATTCACAAAATTTTTTTTTCGTTTTCATTATAATTAAAATTTTTTTCATTTATTTCAGTGGAAAAATCTCTAAAAATCACTAAAATCATTTTTTTCATTCTCTTTAACCTCAAATAATTTATAAATTCTTTAACCCCATTTATTAAATTTACCATATAAAACTTTGAAATTATTTTCTCTTACCTCCTAACCAAATAAATTTATAAAATTTATTTTCTTTTTCGATTTTCACTTACAAATTTTCTCCACTCAAATAAATTTATAAAAATTTATTTCTCTTCCATTTTCTTCAATTTTACCACTTGTAAAATCTTAGAAAATTATTTTCTCCTCCTTATAACCAAATAAATTTATAAAACTTATTTTCTTTAATTTCTTTTTCCATTTAATTCTGGAAATAGTCCAGAAGTTCATTTCTTTTCCCCTCTTTGTTCCAGTTTTTACACTGTGTAAAAACTTCAAAATTTTCCAACACATCACTTGTTTTCCTATGTGCTAATCACTAAGTACACATATAACCATAACACATATAACATGGTATACACACCATTCATCAAACATTCACACATTAATTCACCAAATCACACAAAACACATCAACACACGTGCGTAGTGTCCCTAGTTTTGTCCCGTGATTTCCTAGGTAATCTCATACCTAAACTCAGCATGAACCACCTGAGTGGTGATGTTCTTACATTTCTATGGCCTCATTGATCCTCAATCTATAGGTTTCCATAGCATACTCCCACATCAAACCACCTAGTGGTGATGGATACCCAACTAGAGCTCCTAGGTATTCGTATACCTGGCTACGATACCAGGCAGCAGCCCCGAGCAGGGGCCGTTGACTGCCCAGAGTCGACCGCAGACTACAAGTGGAGGTCGAGGTACCGTGCCACTTTAGAAAATCGGGCGAAGTCTCCTTTGTACGGGGGCTCTGCAAATATAAAACACATATCTGTCCCAAACAGTCAAATATAATACAATTTATATCCAATACGGCCCACTTGGGGCCATAGCAGTACTCAAATATACATGCAGCTATGAATACAACTATATACTTGATAGATTGCAAGAGTTAGAATGTTTTATAAATGCAAACATATATTAAATTAAATTCTAATACATGTAGATATCGTCAAAGCCAAAGCCACAATCCGGCTTTTCTTCTAATCTCAGCCTCTAGGACGAGCCGTCCCCTCGCACGCTCCCTGTACCTATAAAATAAAGGGGGGTCCCACGACGGGGTGAGCTAAAGCTCAATAGGAGAATACTGAAATTGGGCTACTCACCACTAAGTCTCTTGATTATAATGTTCCCGAATTAAACACACATTCAAGCAAATGCATGATCCTACTTGGATATCTACATGACCAACTCAAATCCAGGAGTCCTCAGGCTCCTTCACACTTACTAAGCCTTTATGAGAATTATTGTTTTATTAGTGGACCCAACCCTCCGATGTATATATATCAATTGGTATTTCCAGACGATTGATATATTACTTGTTTAATGGACTACCTAGATGAATATCAATTGGGCGCTCCGACGATTGATATTATTTGTTTAGACTACCCTCAGGGTATTTAATGTTTTGAACTCATCAGACATTTCCCAAAGCTCATCTCATGCACTAACTCCTATAGTCCTAGGATGTTCCGGTGCATATGGAATACATACGCCAATTCAATCTGATCCCTAATCACATGCAAATATATAAACATGAATATACTCGCATAAAAAATTAAATCACCTGAACATGTTATGTAATTATGCATTCAAACATCAAAATTAGCTCACCGGGCTAATGTTCAGACTTCAAAGCAATTCGATTCGAATTACTTAACCAAACACATAATTTCCACGAAAATGCATTTTGGTTCCTATTTAAGACGGTAAACCCTGGGTTCACTTGTTCAACACTGAAAATAAATCATGGTTCGCATTGTGAGCCGCGTTGTAGTAGAAACTAGACCTCGAATCCAATCAATACACGATTATACAAAAATACACAAATTTCACCATCACTGGCCCAGGTGGAGGCTTGATCACGGAGCTGCTCCATGTGGTTTCAAAATTATATTAATTGGATCCCAGGTTTGGGACCGATCCAGCCCAGCCCCAATGGCACAAATCGACTCAAGCATTCGAAAAGTACTAAAAATGGGGAATAAACCCAGAAGTAGGAGAAAATCCTACCTCGAGGAGTTTGAGGAAACTCACTAAAGCCCAGGGTCCGCGCGTAGCACCTTTCCGCGTAGAGCGTTTTCTCTTCTGTAGAAAATGGCAGACGATTGGATCTTGTGTATTTCTAGAGAGAAGTTTCTCTCTCTAAAAGGGTTCTCTCAAAAAAACACTTACTGGATCTCAAAATAAAATGCCTCTCACGTTTTTTTGTTTGGGCTTAATGAAGGAGAAGAAGACTATTCCTTATTTCGTCCTTTAGTGACTTAAATCAAACTTAAAAATGACCATTATGTCCCTCTTTTCCCAGATTTGATATTCGGCACTATCTCGGCCGTCCATTTTCATCATTTCTCTACTCATACCACTTATGGTACAAGATTACTTGCTATATGTGACTTTCGTCTCATCGAAATTTATTCTCTGACACGGCGATGCACCTCGAAAAAGCGTGTCATTTCCACGTATGCCGGAATATTCACGAAATTTTACGTGCTAACTAGATTTGTGAGGCGTCGATAAATCAGTTTTGTATCAGGATCTAGAAGATTATTGGATTTTGGCAAATTCTGTTTGTAAGTACAGTTTGCATATTCCGTAAATTGGAATTTAAATTCTATCTAGGATGTATTAGGAACAATCCTACAACATGGGCATCGATTAGATTCAAGCCTTCCTTGATCAAGGCTTGCATGGTTGGGGAGGATATGAGCATACTCTCAAAAAGAAAAAAAAAAGTCTTTGTTGGAGTATGGAGCTGCCGTAACTTATTTCAATTTATGATTGTTTTACTTTTACACATGTTGGGCGAAGCAGGGAAACCAGAAAGATATTTATACCCACTTTTTACATTATACTCACCTTTAAGTTCAAAACTCCACATCCAACTATCCAATTAAGTATAATCATATTACAATTTTAATTATAAAATTGTATATATTAATTATGGATCATTGCCAGAGATGGTTTAATATTAACTGACTATGGACTCATAGTTCTATCTTCTCCCTTACTTTGGTAAGCTCATCGGATCGAAGCACAATTGTTCCCTTGTAAATAGAGCCTTAGAATTTTACAAGGGTTTGATAGAGCACACTTTGAGAAGAAGGAAAAAACTATCTTCAACCCCTAACATTTCTTTGATTTCATCCCTTGCAAATTTGGAAGACTAATGAAAGCCAAAAATGGAAATATCGGTTTCGACGGATATATCGGTACTTGGATTTTACGGATATATCCGAGATATATGGGTGGATATTTTTATATAAGTATCAATATATAATAAATTAACAAAAATACTTTGAAATTCATGGAAATACTTTATAAAAATATAAAAATGACACTAATAATCAAATTTACACATTGTGATTACATTGCAATGAGCTTTTAAAACCAAAATGAAGATTGATGTGACTTCATTGCAACATTTGATGAAGGGATCTCGTCTTGGTGAAGACAATACTCATACCAGGATATGGTGTTACGATAATAATGATTTTAAGATTGAACATGTCATGCATAAATGTGCCCAACTTTGGCCTACAACCTCTCCGCAGCTAGGAAATTTGGGGTTCACCACATGTTAGTTTGAAATCCTTGTTGCATTGATATCATTTGGAATGACATTTGTTCGACATGAGGATAATTTATCATTCCATATTTTGTAATGGAAACGGATTTGAAAAAGGTTGACCATAACTCATTGTGTTAGGAGGAAAAATGTTGTTGTCATTGGATGAATCACTGTATTGAGTGCCAATACTTATAGACTCAAAACTAGCCGACGATGAATCCTTATTGTGGTGTGTCATCCTTCGTTGTTGACCTCTTTATGGCTTTCTAATGGCTTCAATACCTGGACCAGCTCTCCTAGACCCGTGGTCTTCATCTTGTGTAGCATGTGTGAAATCATCTTCACCAGTGAATGGACTCAATGGATATTGACTTGTTGTCGTCTATATCAGCCATCGCTTTCTAGTATCCACTTTACCATCATTGGTCCCTTTTTCCTTTTAGTCATCATAGCTTTTTGTAGTAGAAGTATCGACAAAACTAGGATACCACTGCTATGTTCGTACCAAGTCAATGGTCGAGTAACAACGGGTTGAAATGAGTCTCTCGTGTCTTGACCAAAACTTTCACTATGAACTTATTTGGATAAAACACGGTCAACATCGATACAGCTTCTGAAACATGTGGATCGAGATTTTTCCTTATTCATATTCAAATGGAGAGGTCTAACCCATTGGAATAATTGATTATCCTCTTCTTCACCAAACTTGGCTAAAATGTTGAGTAAATCAAGGTAATTCTTTTCAACAACTTTATCGGTCTCTTCTTGCATATCACATATCTTTAGTTTTATTTTATAGTAACAAAAAACTAATTGTTGGAGCCTAGGGTAAGCAAGTCGATTCTTTGTTTTGTATGTATTAGAGAAAATGTGCTCCAATTTCTTTCACCTTATTTGAAAGAATATGCGGAGTTTGAAAAGAACCTTAATATTTAAATTCTTGATATGGGAACATGGTTTCATACATAAACCACCATTCGAAATTTACCAATAAAAATAAGTAACATTCAAAATTTAATAATAATATGAGAATAAGATTTACTTTAAAAGTTTTAATGAGAAATAAGCTGTATTTTTAAATCAGGGTGTCAGATTTGACTACAGTCGGCCGCGAAACACTACGTGAATGTCGGGTGACCTTCTCTCACGAAAATCGGGCGAGTCTCCTTTGTACGAGGAGCTCTACCAAGAGACCAATCCCAAACAATCCAAATATGGCATATGGGTAGAAAATGGCCTCTTGGGCTGACTAATATACTTCGTCAACATACCAACTATATATCTGATAGTTTCAAGAGTTAAAAGTTTCTCTTATACAACACATATTAAAAGTTTACAACATTAATACATAGTATTCTATTACAAAGCACATCAGGCTTTCTTAGGTATCATTCTCTGGACTGACGTCTCATCCTTGCTCACTGCAGAAAAATGATATCCGCCGACGGGGTGAAATTTAATCTTTCATTAATTGGTCTGCTACACATAGGTACCTCTCCATCTAAGTGCATATCTGATGCTCCGAAAACACACATTCAAGTAAATGCATGATCCTGTGATGCCTACGAACGACTCATACCCAGGGTCCTCACGGAGCTCCCTCACTTTACTTAAGCCACGTGAATCATTATTTTTCAAAACAAAGATGTTTGTTTTTAATAGTGGACTACCCTCAGATATTAGTAGTGGGCTTGAGCTTCGATGTTATATTTAGTTGACTACCCTCGGAGTGTATATCAATTGGGCCGACTCAGACGATTGATATTTTACTATGGACTACCCCTCAGTAAGTAATGGACCGACTCGGAAGTATTTATTATTATTAATTGACCCTTCGAAACCACTATCTCGATGAACCATCATGCACTCACTCCCTATCATCTAAGTTGCCCTAGTGCATATGGAATACATGATGCCAATTCAATATAATTATATAACACATGCAAATATATAATCATGAATATATTCACATAATTTAAATCCACCTGAACATGTCATGTAATTTCACAATTCATTACACGAAAATTAGCTCACTTGGGAAATTATCAAACCACGAAACAGTATCAGCTTGAATTATAGCCAAACACATTATTTCACAAAAAATATTTTGTGAACACTATTCCTATGAACAGTGAAACCCTCGGGTTACTGTTTCCAACAAATCACCAATCATCGGTTCACTTTGTGAACCCGAATTTCACGGCCATTTCCGGCCCTATGCACATCACAACACAATCCATGGCATAAATTACACAGTGTAGGAGCAGTCAGAGTGAGCGGTCACGGACGTGAAATTGGGTTCCATAAATTCAAACAATTCAGGTCCACAGTTTTGGGACCACGATCAGCAACTTAGTTGAAGGCCTCAATCCAACGAAACATTATAGCTTACTTAAATAAAGTGCAAAACCCAAGTATGATGAAACACTGCATACCGCGGAGTTTGTGGCTCCAAAACCCGGGTACAGCGTGGGTCTGATGCGTCGAGCGATTTTCCTTCCGTCGACCAATTTTCGACGGTTGGATCGATAGTAAATCTAGAGAGAAGTGGCTCTCTGCAGAATTTAAATACGGGCTTTCAGCATCCTCTGCTTTACCCTTCACGTTTTTCCCTTTTCTAATTGGAGAAGCAAACACTATTCGCTATTTCGTCTTTTCCTCATTTAAAACAAATTCTCAAATGACCATTTTGTCCCTTAGCTTGGATTTTCGACAGCATTTGGCCTTATCTCGGCCGATCCGTTTCCATCGTTTCTCTACTCTGCATAGCTCATGGTGTGTTATACGTGACTTTTGTCACATTGTATATCGTTTTACGGCGCATGATGCCTTGAAAAGCGTATGAAATTCGGCTTGTCTCGGAATTGAAGCGTGCTAACTAGATTTTACGAGACAATTCCAACTGATGAAATCCGTTTGTCATCAGAGATCTGAGAATAAATTTCCGATTTTAACTTAATTCACGATTTTACCCTTTTTCCAAAATTGGAAATTCTCGGGGTCTTACATTCTCCCCTCCTTAAAGGAATTTTGTCCGAAATTACGGACGAATCACATCACTCACATGCATGCAACGTGCACTTTCACCATATTATAAATTTTTCATTTAATTGCTGGCAATAAACTACGTACCTTCATCCCTAAACAAGAAGGGATATGTGGCCCGCATCGTGTCCTCGCGCATCGTGTCCTCGCGCATCGTGTCCTACACTCCATAATGCCTGTAACTCACATAGCCTCAGTCTTCAGTGCAAAACACAGTCCATTCTCAGTACACTGGTCCTATCGAAAGGTCTCATCGGTGCTCAATCTCAATCATCTGATCACCACATGGCTGGATCTGGAGTATGCCAGACATGGAGCGTTAAATACCTCGTGGACGACATGTTGGCGTAGCAGCGGCCCAGGTATGCAATAGTGCTGTCTCTGGAGCAATAAAGGCCAGTAACCTCGATAGGCTTTCCTCAGCACTAACGACCACTCATCTCTTAGGCATCACCTTCAAAGAAGGCGTGATCTCAATCTCGAACTCTAAGGGTCGGCGTCGTACATCAGCATAAGCTCTTCTTTGACTGGCGGGAAAGCGTGTTGTATCAGCTCCACCTTCTCGGAGGTGTCTCCCAATCAGATCAGGACGGTGGTGGGCTCTCTCCACCTCGGTCCAACATAACGGTGACTTGCATGGCCTTCCATACAATGCCTCATATGGTGCCATGCGAATACTGCTTGATAAGCGTTGTTCTTGGCGAGTGTAAGACAAATGCTCTCGGCTATATGATCGGGCAGCTTGCTTTCATGGCATGTCCTCTAATACTGTATAGTCCTCTGGCCCGACCATGCAATGCGAGGGTGGAGAAAAAAATTTGTACTCATGGTCGGCCAGGTATTGCCCATAGCCCTTTGGGAAACTCTTCCAAAAGTCTGTAGTAAACCTCGAGGTCCACTATCTGACCACTGTGGATGCGGTACTCCATGTAGCGGTTTATCTCTCGAATGTCTGGCCGGCGGGAATCTCGAGGCGAAGGTCATGCACGGCTAGAAAATGCAGGCCGTGGCCCGGTCACTATCACCCATACCGCGTCATGTCTCTGCGTGGCGCAAGTAAGGTGCAATCCATCGTGACGTGCTCCTTCCACTCGGCCACCTCGATGGGTGAGTAGCCTGGCGGCCTGGTGCTGACGCCAACACCGATACGCGAGACATAAAATGCGCGATCCTCGTGTCTCTTCATTCCGTAATATCATCAGCCTGGCCCCGAAGATCCGCAGGTACATCGCCGTGCCACACGGATACTGCAACGAATCGAAGCGGTGAAACTCCACGAGAATCTCAGCTCAAATCGGTCAAGCTGAGAACCACTACCCGTCCTCTCGAAGACTACCATCTGCGTGGACGGTTCAGTCCTCGTCACCCGTGCATTGTGCGGTCCTTAATGGGCACCTATCTACGCGTCACGCCCGCGGACTCAATGCCTACTCTGCGGAGAAGGTGTAGTAACTCCCCAGCGTACCACGAGTGCTTTGTCGCATGTGCCATCCTTCATAGTCTCGAGCATCCATATACAGGGAAGTTCTCACTAGCCAATATATAGTGACTTCCAACTTAGTGCATCGTACCACATTTGCCTTACCGGGGTGGTAATCTGTGAAAGTGAAGTCATAATCCTCTAGGAACTCCGTGTCGCGTTGCCTCGTATTGAGGTCATTGCGTGAAGATATACTTCGGGACTCTTGTAGTGCAGTACATAAACTCTCACCATATAAGTAGCGACGCCAAATCTTCACTGTGAATGAAGACTACGTGACCAACTCCATCTTCGTGTGTGAGGTAGTGCGCTCATGATTCTTCCGGCGGCGGGAACCATAAGCTACCCTCCGGGTACGCATCAAAGCCACATCAATTAAAGCCCCTGAAACATCACAATACCTTTATTGTACCCTATCTATCGGGACTATCAAAATAGGAGCTAAACAGTAAATATACCAACTCATGGAATGCCTGCCGCCGGTCATCCCGATCCAAACTTGACTATATCCTTGAGTCGACCTCTAATAGGTCTTTATCAGGGAGAAATCCTCGTAGATCTCCCTGCTATGCCCGGCCCCAATCCCGAGAAACTACGTATCTCGAAGGCGACTTGGCCTCCAGGCTCATCCACAGCCTGCAAACCTTCTGCGGGTCTACTAACAGCCCGATCGCGACACCACGTCCCAATCTCACCTCGGTCGGCCCAGAAACACGCACTTCTGCGAACTTGGCGTCTGATTGGCCGGACCCTGCAAACCGTATGAAGCATGATCCTCAGTGATACTCATGCTCCCACTCATTTGGGATATGTCAAATATCATCCACGAAGACTCACGACCAATGATCTAGATAGGGTTGGAGCACTTTATGCACTAGAGATCCATGAATCACATTTGAGCGCATTCATCGATCGAAAGGGCATCCTTAGTAAAAGCTCAAAATGCCCATGTGCGTCCTGCGCTGTCTTAGGGATGTCATCTCCTAACCTCAGGCGATGGTAACCGGTCACGAAGATATCTTGGAATGGGCTGGCGCTCCTCTCAACTGGTCAAATGAATCATCAATCCTCGGTAATGGTCCTGATTCTGTGATCGTAACCACATTCAAGATTTGTCGATAATCGATGCACGGTCGAAGGTCTTGTCACTTCTTCTTCGCAAAGCCATTACAAGAGCGCCCCATGGTGAAGTGCTCGGTCTAATGAACCCTTTGTTTAGTAGCTCCTGTAGTAGGACTTTGAGTTCCTGCTTGGCTTCAGTGATGCCATCTATGCGGAAGTCTAGAGATGGGTGAAGTACCAGAGTGTAACTCGATATCGAAGTCTATTACCCTACATGGAGCGTCAGGAGTAGCTCCTTACGGGAAAAACATCCACATATTCTCCGCCACTGGGGATGATCCAAAGTCTGGTCTCTCGCCGTCCTACAGGAGTAAGGCTCGCTGCTTGACTCGCTAGCGCCCACGACACACGGACTCGTATAAATGCGGGTAAAAATAATACTTGTCCCCTGAAATACCAGTACCGTCCTGGCGTGTGGCGGTAACCCTCCTCGCTCACAATCGATAAACCACATGGCGTAATGCAATCCGTCCTAAGGATGACGTGAACTCGACATGTCCATGATCCTCGGGTCCCTGTAAGTAGAGTCCCCGAGATCTCCAGCTCGCAATCTCGACATATCATCCTTATTCTCGCCCTAATCCCTAGGGGAGAACTCACTTACAAAGGCTCCTCTAAGGTCTCTAGAGGTCCTTGCCCATTTCCATCATATTTGGGCCTCACTCTCTGTTTGGGCACGGGTAGTCTAATCCACGGTAGTGTCGGAGGTAATCTCCATAGCCTCCCCCAACACCTTCTGATCCCATGTGACAATAGTGCACACCGTGGGGTCTCATATCATGATCATCAGGATGGCCTTCATTTTGGAGGGTTCTTAGGACCTCCACGACTGCTCTGCCTTTGTGTGATGTGCTTGCCATGATACCTCGGCCTTAATAAAGGCTGCATCAAATGCGGTGGTGCTGACCCCGAGTACCACTGTGGAGCGCCCTCTCACGTCCTCGTCCTCGACCATCTACATATTTCCAACGACATGAAAGAATCATTTAATTTTCATTTTAGTCCCAACTAGCAGTCGTATGCAATTACTAATAGACTTGACAACCATGAAGCGACGGTTTATTTTCTAAGTGGCGCTAAATTCCAACCCTCAATTCATTTATTTCAATAAAAATTCTAAGCTTTGTTCATTTCAATATCAAATCCTAGTCATAGTTCTCATAGCATTCACCCTTTTCCTATACGCATTATACCATGCATATAATTTCCTACGCAACAACCGCGCAATCACAATTCCCATATACATCATATCGTGTATATGTCCTTCTATGCAATTTGAAACATAAAATCACGTAATCAAAACATGCAACATTAATTACGTATCTCAAAGAGTGTAAATGCAGCCCCGAGACACTATTCACAAAGAAAACAGTTCATATTCTATGTCCCCGCATTTAAATGCAATGCGAGACAATTAATTTACACGTCAAATCAATTGTTTTTTTTTCCATAAAATTTTATTTTCCAAAATTTTGTTTCATTTTATTTGATTTTCTTTTGTTTTTTTTTTCAAAAAAAAAAAATTCGAAATTTACTATTCACATTTGACCGTTGACCTTTACTGTTCATAGATTAATGTTCACATATTACTGTAGACGACCTAAGTTGCAATACAATAATTGTATTACATCTGATTCAATGACCTTGTAATACACTTTATTGTCTTACTGTCTGATTTTTTTCCTATTGCAATACACTTCCAGCAGCCCCTTGTTGTAATACACTTTGTTGTCTTGCAATACAATTCCAACCCACTGCACTCCCTATATTGCAATACAATGCAACACCCTGCAATACAATTTTCCCCCATGCTGCAATACAATCCAGCCAAGCCTCCCAGCCTGCAATACAACAATTGTATTGCAATACAATTTTTCAACAGCCACTCAAGCCTTTCCAACTTGCAATACACTGATTGTATTGCAATACAAATCCCTTTCTTTTGCAATACTCTTCCACATTTGCAATCTGAACCATCCAAACTACACCTTCTCTTGCAATACGATTTACAAGGTTGCAATACAATTCTTTTTTTTCACAAGACAATTGGCGTGGCCAGCCGTTCTTTGCGATTGTTGAGCAAAAAAAAAAAATTTTCTTTCGGCTCGCGGAAAATGCCGCTCAGTATATATACATTTTTTTTTCTCACACATGCTATTCGAAAAATACCCCGAACATAAGTATACTTTTTTTTTCCATTTCTTCCAACTCTTGGAAGATATACGAAAAATATTCCTATTTTTGGTTTCTAGAATACTCAAATAGATTTATAAAATTTATTTTATTCAATTTTCTTCAATTTACAACTTGCAAAACCTTAGAAAATTTTTTTCATCAATTTTTTTCGGTTTTACACCTTAAGGCTTTACACACATATTTTCTCACCCTCATTTTTTTTTTTTCATTCCCATCAGTAGCTACTTCTACATGCAGTAGCTTGAATACTGCATCCATACAACTCAATAATTTTATGAGGTCAACTTTAAAATTTATTAAAAATTTTATTTTATTATCCAAACAACCAAATAAATTTTTTTTTTCAAATTTATTTCATTTATTTTCCTTGTTCCAATTTACACACTGTAAACTCCTAAAAATTTACCAACACGTCGTGTTTTTCCTATGTGCTAATCACAAAAGCTTTAACAATCACAACACATAATACATGTTATGCATATTTTTCACCAATGATTCATCAAATCACCTGAAACACACGAACACATGCATGCGGTGTCTAGTTTTTGTCAGTGATTTCTAGGTAATCTCATACCTAAACCTATCCTTGAGCCACACCTAGTGGTGATGTTCTTACACCTCAGACTATGGCTAGCCCCGAATCCTCGAGCCCTAGGTACTCGTATACCTAAGCTCGATACCAAATTTGTATTTGCCCCAAATTCGGTGTCAGTTGACTACGTCAGCCGGAAACACTGCGTGAATGTCGGGTGACACCGCCTCTCTCCACGAAAATCGGGTAGAGTCTCCTTTGTGCGAGCTCTGCAAGAACCACTGTCCCAAACAATCCCGATATGGCATATATATGGTGGCAGCTCTTGGCCCGAGCTAATATACTCATCAACATACCAACTATATACAATAGTTTGAGAGTTAAGAGTTTACTCTTATACAACACATATTAAAGTTTACAACATTCTAATACATGTATTCTAAAACACGAAGCCACATCAGGCTTTCTTGATATCGACCTCTAGGGCTGAACCGTCTCCTAAATGCGCTCCACACTTTGAAAAATGATATCCCTCGACAAGGTGACTAATGCTCATTAGTGGAATCACCATAGACTACTCTCCACCTAAGTGCATATCACGTCTTTCGAAAAGAAAACAATTCCAGTAAATGCATGATCGACTTGAATGCCCTACGGGCTAATCATACCCAGAGTCTCGCAGGCTCCCTCACACTTGCCTAAGCCACGTATGAGAATCATTATTTTCAAAGTAAGATGTTGTTTTTAATGGTGGATTACCCTCAGATATTAGTAGTGGGTGGAGCTCGGAGTGTATATTTAGTGGACTACCCTGGAGTGTATATCAATTGGGCCGACTACGGCTTGATTGATATTTTATATGGACTACCCTGGAGTAAGTAATGGATAACTCCGATATTTATTATTATTAATTACGACCCTCAGGAAACCACTATCTCAGTAGACCATCTCATGCACCTCCTATCGCTCTAAGTTGCTTGTTACATATGGAATGCATGATGCAGTTCCATTATAATTATATAACACATGCAAATATATAATCATGAATATATTCACATAATTTAAATCACTGAAACATGTCATGTAATTTCACAATTCATTACACAAAAATTAGCTCACTTGGGCTAATTATCGAACACTAGCAATTCCAACTTGAATTACTCAGCCGTACATTATTTCACAAAAATATTTTGCTTGAACCGCTATTCCTATGAGCGGTAGAGCCCTCGGGTTCTTGTTTCGACAAATCTGATCATGGGTTTAAAGCTTTTACAGCGAACGGCAAGATTTCCTGACCATTTAGGCCACTATGCACATCCATGACACAATCCGCGGCTAGAATTACCTGATTAGCCGCAGCGGTCGTGGCGGTCGTTGATAAATTTAGGTTCCATAAATTCAACGGTCGGTCCCGAGTTTTGGGACCGATCAGCTGTCGATTGAGGCCTCAATCCATGAAACATTATAAAACACTTAAATAAAGTGTAAAAAACCCAAGTAGGATGAAACCCACACACCTCACGGAGTTTAATAGAAAACTCCCAAGCCAAGACCGCAGCGTAGGTCTCGATGCGATAGACGGCTTTCCTTCGTCAGGCGTTCGACGGTCGGATGGAGTCAAAATTAAATCTAGAGAGAAGTGGCTCTCTCTCTCTAGAATTTAAAATCTGGACCTCACTGCATCCCCTCTGCTTTACCCTTCACGTTTTTCCCTTTTCTAATTGGAGAAGACAAACACTATTCGCTATTTCGTCTTTTCCTCATTTAAAACAAATTCTCAAATGACCATTTTGTCCCTTAGCATGGATTTTCGACATTTGACACTATCTCGGCCGTCCATTTCCATCATTTCTCTACTCGTACCGCCCCTTAGCTGTGATGTGCTGTTTGCCACATTGTATGTCGTTCTGACACAGCGATGCCTTGAAAAACGTGTAAATTAGACTTGTCGAATTCGGCGTGCTAACTAGATTTTCTTGAGAGGCGATTCAGCGGTGAAATCGTTTTGTCATCCGAGATCTAGAATAAATTTCCAGATTTTAACTTAGAATTCTGATTTACCCTTTTTCCAAAATTGGAATTTCCTCGGATCATACATTTCTCCCTCCTTAAAGGAATTTCGGTCCGAGAATTCTGGACAATCCACATCATCCTTGCACATGCAATGTGCACTCACACCATGCATGTAAATTCGTCATTTAATTATTAAGCGACTAAACTTCATTACGCTTCATCCCTAAGCAAAAGGGATATGCCAGCGCATACGTGTCCACCGGCGCGCTCGTGTCACACTCCATAGTGCCACCATAGCACCCTCCATAGCCTCACGATCTTGCGTCCTGAGCACGATCCGCGGTATCAAAATGCTGCGGTCCGCCCGCCAGGTCCGTGATTAATCGATCTCGTCGTCACGATCGATCATCACTCAAATGCACATTTTTATCGGAAGATTTGGGCTTGCAGGCGGGACAAGCGGGTCGCCTGCGTACCTCGTCAGCGGGGATCAAAGCCCACGTAGTTCCTTTTCAAAATATATACATATGTACATATATGCACGACAAAATATTCAATATTTACAATACAAAATGTATATACAATGAAATCAGTCGTCGTCTCTCGATAATTTCGACTCACTACACGGGAGGTTACTCTGGCCTTTGTCTGAGTCACGAAAATGTTTTTGAAACATACGGAAAATAATGAGCTAAAGGAGCCCGAGTGGTGTACATTTTCATTAAGATAACATTTTCGTATATATCAAAAATAATACATACTTATCTGATTAAAAATCAATTTTATGCCTTAAACTTTTTTCTTTCTTTCTTCCTTTCTTTCTTTACGTGTAACCCGGGGATAAACAGAGCAGGTTTAAGTGCGACGGTGAGGGCAGTCTCATTCGATCATAACCACTCGGCTGGAGAAACTCACGCTTTTGGGTTCAGTCCTGCTTACCTTATCACGTGTAAGGATATTACTCTAACTTCCCCTATTTCCCTCCCTCGGTTAGTAACCTATAACTTTACCCTCTAAATCCTTACACGCTTAGGTACCTCGTGATATAGTCATAACGATCTGTGGGGTTAGGGTAACCATCAGTAAAACTTTTTCAAATACATTTCTAAATCCATTTAAATCCTTTACTTTATCATTTATACACATTTATGCATTCTTTAAACATTTTTAAACCATAATGCCTTAACATATGCATACATATATAATTTAATATAAATATATATATTGATGCAAGATAAACATGTACACATTAAACTTTTTCATTTTACATTCAAATCATTTCCTTTAAATCAATTTGCAAAACATCATTTTACACTCCACGAGTTCACCGCTCAATCAAAACTTGCTTCGAAATTAATTCAGTTTCCCTTAAGATAATTCACTTTTCACTTCAAATACACATTAACCATAATTTCCATTTAATCCACCATACACACTCATTCCCTATATTCTTATTCCTCTATGAATCTATTTTACTTAGGAATTGGAATCAATCCAATCGGATCATCCCAACTAAAGTTATGGCATTTTCATGCCAACTAGTCAATTCTGGAATACACTAAAGGACAGTTGTATTACTCATTTTTCAGGGTCTTAACTTCTTATTTGACATTATCTCTTTGTACTATTTTAAATCTAAGGTCATAAGGGTTCTTCCAATTGGAATCACCCAAATCGAACCTTTGAAACTCCCGAGTTCGATCCTAAACACCGGGACTACTCTATGTTCAAAACTGAAACCAGAATTTGGCTTGTACATGGCCCCACTTTGAGTAAATTTTTAGGCTACCTAGAATCAGAATTTGACAATGCCTATTTCTGGATGTTTGATTCTAATTGAAGTCTAGTTTAATTAGCCACTTGAATCACTCAAATCAGATATTAAATGAGAAAGTTATCATTTAAAATACAGCGGTCGAAAGCAACGAGCGTTCTGTGCAGAGACGGTCCCTTGAATTTTTCGAATGTGTGTTTTCTTCCATTTTTTTCCATATGTTGATACCAAATCAACTCATTACGCCATATACACTTCAAAACCATTTCATTTTCATCTTGACATCTCTTTTCTATTCAAATCCTCTTTCACTACTTATCTTAACTCAAAAAACCTTTCCATGAATTTCTCCCGATACCATTCTTATATGGAGTTATGACCCGCCTCAGCCCAAATATGATGAGATTAGTTGGGGTTTGATTAGCTAACTCAATTACTCTCCAATTTACTCGTGAATCCAACTTAAGAGGATTCCATAACTATCATGTACCATATGGGTTTTTACCACCTATTTTCAATAAATCTTTGATTATGATGAAATCCTAACAAGCCCTAGGTTTGGGGACAACTAATAACCATGCTATTGTATGGAAATTCATACAAGAATTCATAGTTCCATACCTTTTTGGAGCTTGGCTTCTCTTCTTCTTCTCTTCCTCTTCCTCTTCTTCTCTCTTTTCCTCTTCTCTTCTCTCCCTCTCTACGGTTCTCTCTATTTGGAGACCAAATTTGGTCTTCTCTTATCCATGTTTGTTAAGGCGTGTTTGGCGAGTCGAACCCACTTTTTTTTCTTTTAACTTTCTCCTTTTTGCATCTTGGTCCCCGTTTCTCTCCTACTTCTATTCCAACTTTCTCCTAGTACTTGAATCCCATAACTTCTTCACATTCCATTTCCTTTTAACATTTCATATATTAACCCCTAGTCTTTCCCTTTTATGACCACTAGGTCCCAGTAGTAACTTACCTATTACCCTTGGCTTTATTATTAATTAAAGGTCTTTTCGTTTATTTCTGAAAATTCCTAGCGAAAAAGCTTTTAATATACCTACACAAGTCAGCGCTGAGGTATATTTCGAGGAGTGTTACCACGAACCGTCTCCTCGTGCGCTCCTTGCACTTGAAAAATGATATCCCTTGGCGAATTTATTTAATGCTCATTAATTGGAATCACCATACATGGACTACTCTCCACCTAAGTGCATATGCAATGCTCAAGAAAACACACATTCAAAGTAAATGCATGATCCTACTTGAATGTCTACAGCTAACTCATACCTCGAGTCCTCATCGGCTCCCTCACACTTGTCTAAGCCACGTGTAGAATCGTTATTTTTCCAAAACAAAGATGTTGTTTTTAATAGTGGACTACCCTCCGTATTAGTGGTGGATAGGCTCGATGTTATATTTAAGTGGACTACCCTCGATGTATATCAATTGGACGGACTCAGAGCTGATTGATATTTTATGGACTACCCTCGGATATAAGTAATGGACCGACTCAGATATTTATTGTATTAGTCAACCCTCAAGAGCCTATCTACGATGAACCATCTCATGCTCCTCGCATCGCTCACAGAATTTCAGAATTGCATATGGAATGCATGATGTCATTCAATATAATTATATAACACATGCAAATATATAATCATGAATATATTCATAATTTAAATCACACAAACATGTCATGTAATTTCACAATTCATTACACCAAAAGTGAAAGCTCACTTGGGCTAATTATGACGAGCAATTCAACTTGAGATTACTCGACCAAACATTATTTCACAAAATATTTATGAACACTATTCCTATGGTGAAGCCTCGGAGTTCTTGTTTTAGACAAATCATAATCATCCCGATTTCATTTTGTGAACCCAGAATTTCCATGACCATTTCGGCCCTATGCACATCACAACACAATCCATGGCATAAATTACACAATTAGCCGCAGCTTGATCAGGTAATTCGCGTTTGTAAACAGGTTCCATAAATTCAAACAATTCGGTCCCAAGTTTTGGGACCGATCAAACGGCCGTTCAAGTCCTTAATCCAACCGAAACATTATAAAACACTTAAATAAAGTGTAAAACCCAAGTAGGATGAACCCCTACCTCACGGAGTTTGTCGAAAACTCCCAAAACTTGAGCCCACAAGTAGGTCTCGATGCGTAGAGCAGCTTTCCTTCTCATCCCGACGAATTCCGACAGTCGGATCGTCCGTAAATCTAGAGAGAAGTGGCTCTCTCTCTCTCTAGAATTTAAAAATGCGGACCTCACTTGCATCCCTCGCACACCCTTCACGTTTTCCTTTTCTAATTGGAGAGAATAAACAACATTCGCTATTTCGTCTTTTCCTCATTTAAAACAAATTCTCAAATGACCATTTTGTCCCTTAGCTTGGATTTTAGACATTTTGCACTATCTCGGCCATCCATTTCCATCATTTCTCTACTCATGCCACTTATGGCACATGAATACGTGTTATACGTGACTTTTGTCACATTGTATATTGTTTTATAGCGGCCGGCGATGCGCTTGGCGATGTAAATTTATTGTCTCGGGTCCGATGAAATTCGACGTGCTAGCTAGATTTGAGGCGATTCCAGCGGTGAAATCCGTTTCGTCATCGAGGATCTGACCAATTTGGTTTCTTGGGGAAATTACGATTTTACCATTTTTCCAAATATTGGAATTTCTCGGGTCTTACATAACACTGACCATGAACCATTAAATCTCTTGAAGCTATTGTTGTTCTATCATTGAATCCTCTTTTCGTATCTTGAAACATTATAAGCTATGAATGAAAATGTACTTGTCAAATCAATATAAGTGTAAATGTAACGAAATAAATTGAATCAATTAATTAGAATTGTAACCTATTGATGTATCTCATTTCCAAAATTACCAAGACTTACATGGCGTGAAGATAATCTTGCAAATATTTCATGAGTGACTTGGGAGTAACTTCGGGGTCACTACTAACTCCGAGGTCTATTGAAATCTTAGTTCAAATGCTATGCTACAAAAGTGATTTAGAATTAGTATGTGATAAAAGGAAGATAATATACATTAAAGGTGATTATGATATCGCTTAGTTACCTACTGCATGAAGAGGATGTTTGAGGGTTCTATTCCAACGATCTGTGATGATTATTTTGACCCAATCTTTGACAATAAGTTGATGTAAATTTTGCTTCATTACACAGATAGCTCATACATAAATGGTACATTGTTAGGGGACGACTTGAATCAACAATGCGAGAAGAGCTTTGTATATAGTGCTTCATAGATTGACATTAGCTTAGAGACCTTCTCCTGTATGTATGATCAAACATAGTACTTCAATCGTAATCGATGGTCGATCGACTAAGCTTATGAGAAGCCCATTCATTACTAATAAATATCTTCTTCAAATCAGCCTTTTTTTTTAGAAAACTTTCTAGGGCGATGTAATTTGTTGCAAATCTTGTTGCCCTCGGATGCCTGATATCTCTACGAGACCTTTCTCATTTATAACAACCAACCATGATTGTAGATGAAGTTGGTGATTTTACATGCATTGGTAATCAATTCCAAAATCGGTAGCTCTTTTACTAATGTCTTCAAACATCCAGTCCATGCGATGTGTTCTTGCTTGTAGAGTCAAATATAATTGTCTTCTTCAATTGCTTAACTTCTCTCGCCTTCACAATGCCGATCCATTTATGCGTAACAATTTTACTTATTTACTTCTGACTTCCTTGATCACGTCCTTCAACAAACCATAAATGTATTTGTTGTGTTTTATCTTATCGGATGCATCAACAGACTTGAGGAATATTGTTCTTCCTTTCAAATATACCATGAAATTAATGATGCTCAATTTCGTGGGGCCGGTCCATCCATTACACATAATTGTGTACCCATAAGTATTCCATTTCTCCTTTTGGATGTTCACATAATCTTCCATGTTTATACTCCATATCCAGTATTTGTTTTTATTTCATATGAAGATGGTGGCTATTCCCATGCCTACAAGTATAATTAATGGGATTAATTATACGGTTTCAATTATAATATAAGATAACAATTTTATTAAGCTGGCGATTATCACATACCAACTTGTTGTGCACCAATAATCATGTTCTTGAGTGGTGAGTGCCTTTATTGATGTGTGACACTCATATATGAAGAATTTATTGATTAGTCAGCCCATCGTTTCTTTGATTGCACCACCTTTGAAAATATTTTTAATGTTCTTTTGTCTTGTTGTCAAAGATTTGTATAATGATGGAGCAAGAGGTGGTGATGGATCCGATTGTCTCACACTTTGAGATATTTCCATGCACCTTGTTGGATTGGTCGGTTGCGATTGTGAAGGCTCACATGTTGTAGTATCTCAATTAGAAATCGAAGTGAATTCGTTTATTTTATAAAAAAAATAATTTACGTTAAAGATTTACTCATTTTTCTTTTGCCTCTCGTAAATTCTTCTTCTTGTTGTCGTTCCATTCAATAGCTTTTGATGCGACATCTTTGCATGAAATTGACTCTTTCATCGGGGGAGTCGTATCTTTTAGGATCTGTGCTCATCTCGTCTTCTTCCTCCTCACATCCTCATCATCACCCGATAAGAGATGTCTATCCGTGTCCTTCCTTCACATGCCTCATAGTTTAAGTCTTGGATTCTTCTATATCTATTCCTTTCTTCGCTTTCTTTATTTTTAGTGCAAGAAGTTTGCCCTCGTTTCTCCATTTCATACAGGCACATTTGGGCACATGTATTAGGTGGAATGCGAGATGTGATAGGTGAGAAATTTAAAGTGAGTAGTCCACACCCTCCCTTATCACGAAACCATAGTAATTGCATCTTGTACCATTTCTATTCCTCCGCATGTGTGCAAATATTTCCCATAATATCCTTTGGATCTCGGCTCCAATATTACTTCCACTATCCATCTATTAAATTGAACTTAATTATATAAATATATTATTATACAATTCAAAAATGAATTTATTTTCATATAAAACTACATATTTATAATATGCATACAATAACTAATATATAACTTAATTTAAAATATTATTGTAACACTTGAAGGTTAATTAATTTATTAATATATTATTACTAAATTAAACTAATCTAAAATATGAAAGCTTTGTATAAAACTATAAATTTATAATATGCATATTACATTATATTAACTAATATATAATTTCATTTTCAAATATTAACTAATATGAAAAGTTAATTAATTAATATATTATTACTAAATTAACTAATTGGTTTGTATATGAAAGTATCATATAAACTATCAAATTAAACTAATATATAGTTATTTTAAAGAAGATATGTGACGCCCCAAACCCGGGGTGTCCGTTGACTACCCGTCAACCTACGGAAATTCTATATGTCTCGTATCGCGAGACTCAAACCTGAGTAAAAATGCCTCTTGGGCTCATAAACCAATACTCATAAAAACAAATATCACAAATATTCTCAATTATCTCTCAATAATTGATAGTTGATTACACTTTTATCTGAAACATATATTAAAATCTACAATTCTAATACATGTTATGTCCAAAAACCATCAAAACTACAAGCGAAACTATTCAAAATCGACCTCTAAATGAAATTGTCTTCTCGGAAACACTCCACATTGCACGAAAAATATAATCCTCGACGGGGTGAGCTAATGCACCATTAGTGGAATCACCTAAATGGGTTACTCTCCACTAGTGCATATGCAGCGCTCCAAATAAACATACCTTTCAGTAAATGCGTGATCCTGCTGAGATATGTGATCGCGTGTCGCGAGTGCTCCAGGCTCACTCATACTTGCCTAAGCCATGTATGAGAAATAATCATTTTCAAAACAAAACCTATTGTTCTTGAAAATATACTACCGAATTATTCGGTAAAAGTATGGGACTACCCTCCAGGGTGAGATTGGTTGGTGAGCTTTCAGGAAAGCGATCATGGTCACTCATCAGGTATGATCTGTTGGCCCATCTCGACCCAATTCTACGGGAATATCATCCTGTGAAATTCCTTTCGCAACCATGTCCGTTTTTACAAAAATCATGTCATGCACTCACACCTACTTCTAGGTTACCCAGTGCATATGAGGATGCATTATGCCATTTTCAAAACCATGTATACAATATGTCAATATGCATATTCTCAATCAACTACAATTCTGCAATGTAATTGACATCGACCATCATGATTTAGTTTCACTTGAAGCGATTTACATTATCATCTCAATGGTTTTACAAACCTGATTTAATCCGTATAATTGTGTCATTGTGTTAACACACATTCGTCATGTCTTAACCTATCTATTTCCACCTTCCCAAACCATTCATTTTAAATGGCTTACGGCCTTGCTAGCCGCGTGGGCCGATTTTGGTCTAATTCACACAAACCCGGGTTTGTTTTGCGGTCAAGCGAAACATAAAGGTGTCGGTGAAGCGACCCACTCATCGACATTTGTTCCACTTTTTGGAAACCAATTTCCCGCGACCATAACCGGCCTCACATCAATATGATTTAATGCATAGTCGTCACCCAAAGCCAGCCCGGTCAGTAATTTGTACAAGCGTCTCAAAAATTTCCAGCGGTCGGTTTCAAGTTTTAGGGTAGGTCAAGCGGCCCCCCTCGCGACCTCGTCGTGCTGAACATAAACACTTAAACCAGGCCAAAAACAAGTTGGATGAAACCTCTGCCGCGAAGTTTGTCGAAGCTCATGTCGGAGCCGCAGCGTTGTCTCGCCGTATTAAGAGTAGCTTTCGCTTCTTGCTCGTCCAAAATCCGGCGGTCAGAACTCGAATCTAGAGAATGAGCACTTTCTCTCTACAGAATATCAAAACCTAGCCTCTGCATCTCCCACTGTTTTCCTCACACGTTTTCCTTTTCTTTTCTTTTTTTATTGCCTTTTCTTTTCTTTTTTTCTCATTCTCTTACCAATGCTTTCATTTCTCGCCATTTTCTCGTTCTCTTGCATTCTCCTCCTTTTGGGCGTTATTAGTATGGGTCCGAAAGGAAGTTCCTCCCTCCTTCCCTCGAAGCGAATGTGTGGCTTTCATTTTAAATGCACTAACATTTCGTAATTACTCTTTATGGCTGTCATCCTACGTACAGAACATGTAGTAGTGGAATCATCGTGTGTGGCTCAATGTTGAAACCATTCCTTTTTGTGCCGAGTGTCGCGGCTTTTGAGGTCTTAGTGTGGCGTCTATAACCATGTGTGTCATTCGACATCCCAGCGCCTCAGCTTGTAAATCCGTACCTCGGAATCAACGAGTCGACGTGGTTACCAGTCTCGTGAGCGATTTCAGCGGAGAAGTCGTTTCATCATTCGAGAACTAGAAAAATTTGGTTACTGCAGAAATTTGATTTACATTTTGAGAAAATTGGATTTTCTCAGGGTTTAGATATCACTATAATTAAATATATAATCTAATATAATACTATTTTATTAAATTTATAATACAATATAAAACTAATATATTTCTATTTTATTAAATTTATAATATAATAGGAAATTATGTAAAACTAATATATAGTTACTTTAAAGAAGACATCACTATTAAATTTATTATACTATATAAAACTATAATATTATTTAATAATATACTATATTTGATATTACTTAAACCAATATAAAATTATATTGTTAAATTCTATAATCTAATAAGTAAATTATAAAATAAACTAATATATAGTTATTTTAAAGAAGGCTTTACTATTAAATTTATTATACTATAAAAAACTATAGTATTATTTAATAATATACTATATATGATATTACCTTAAACTAATATAAATTATATTGTTAAATTTATAATCTAATATGAAATTATAAAATAAAACTAATATATAGTTATTTTAAAGAAGACATTACTATTAAATTTATTATACTATATAAAACTATAGTATTATTTAATAATACATCATATATGACATTACCTTTAAATTAATATAAAATTATATTGTTAAATTTATAATATAATATGAAATTATAAAATAAAACTAATATATAGTTATTTTAAAGAAGACATTACTATTAAATTTATTATACTATATAAAACTATAGTATTATTTAATAATATACTATATATGACATTACCTTAAACTAATATAAAATTATATTGTTAAATTTATAATCTAATATGAAATTATAAAATAAAACTAATATATAGTTAACATACAAACAAAACATAAAATAAAACTATTATAATAATAAAACATAAATACAATAATGGAAATTAAAAGTAAATTAACATAAATACATACCTTAATTAACCTTGTTAAAATTTGGAACTTGAAACCTTAAACACCAAAATTCCCACCTTTTTTTTTTAGATATATCACAAAAAAAAAAAAAAAAAAAGAAAAGTTGAATGAAATGAAGATTGGATATGAGTAGAAAGAATTTGTGATAAAATGGAATGATTTTAGAGTTATTTATAGATTTTTTTTTTTGTGGTAAAAGAAGCCATTGGATGGCCAAAATATATTTGTAATTTAATTCTAACTGTTGGATTTAATTTGGTGAAAATCTGACCGTTAGATCTTCTTTAAACCTTTGAGATTAATACATAACCGTTGGATTAAGTCAGGATTTCAAATATGACCGTTGGATCAAAAATTTGACTGTTAGATAACATTCAAAATTCGGGTGAAATATGGGTCATAAGATCAAAGCATATTCAAATTTGGCCCTTGGATTAGTCAAACTAGCCGTTGAAAATGTTTGAAAACGCGGGTGAAATCTAGACCATTGGATCATCTGTAGGATGATCTCAATTGTTAGATCAGTCAACAATTCCACCTTCAGACCGTCGATATATACGATATATCGAATAATTGCGTCTGAAAATCACGCACACACGTGTGTATCTCACTACCGAAACTTCACTGATATATCGGTCCGATATCGATACATTGCCGATATTAACGATTGTTTTTTCAATTTTTCCCTCAAACGATTATCGATTGCCTATATCGTATTGCCCCTTACCGATATCCGATATATCGACGATATATTATGATATTTTAAACCCTGATGGTAGCTAATAATTTCGGGTCCATGCTAAGTATGTTTTCTACTTATTAAAAATTAATATGTTTTTTTGTTCAATAAAATTATTATTTTGTAATCTATTTATTGAGTTATTTGATTATTGATCAATTGTTTTTAAGATCAATAAATATTCTTAATTTTTATGTAAATAATTTAAATAATTAGTATCGTGAGTCACTTTAATTGGCATTGAAGCTATCAATTTTATTTTTTTGTATTTTTTGAATTTGTTCGAGTTTATTCACGTGCTCAATTATCTTAAGGAAAATTTTTTTAATATAAAAAAAATATTTTCATGACCGATTTTGATCAAAAGTAGAAAAACAATTCCTTGATATTTATTTTGGCTTGATCTTGATGATAACAGTGTACTAAGACCTATTTCTTTTTATGAAATCAAAATCATAATACAATTTTGGTAACAGCCGAATGATTGTTTGTATACTTATAATATTCTAATATAATTTTAATCATGACCCAATGATTATTTGTCAAAGTTATAATATTAATATTATAATATAATATAATATTTTTTTGTACCGATTGGATTGCTGTTCTTTACAGACGGAATTTAATGCTATCAATTTCAATTAGGTAATAATTTAATGTATTTTATTGATTTCGGATGGTATTCGCTTGACTAATTGTAAATTAACGAATAGAACTTCAATGTATTGGTCTTTGAAAATTGAAATGACGGTGGAATTAAAGGGAGACAAGAAAGTTGTCACCAACGTATATATACTATTTCGGAATTTAATTTATTACCCAATGAAAATATGTCATGTGCTGTTTGAGTTTATCAAGTTAAATGAAACAAAATCAAAGTTTTTACCTAAATTTGCAATCTTTTCATTAGTTTTTTTTAACAATTTATGTTTATACTATTTTTAGATTATTTATAACATAATGTTTCAGATAAAATGATATTATTGTACTTGGATAAAAATTGAGAAATATTTAATGTTTATGAACTTGTTTCTCGTGAGTTTGAGCATATCAGATATTCTTGAAATTGATATTACAGTTGTTATATCTCTCATCTTACATACCAATTTTGCTAAAATCCATACGGATTGTGAAGTTATCATATCTATGATTTTATTATTTGGTAGGATGCTTAGTTTGATGAAGAAATTTCATAAGTATCATGATCCCCGTAATTTTACTACCTTATCAATAAGAAATTAATGCATTTGGTTGTGACAACTAGTGAATTGTTCTTACCTATGTACGAGTCTTTTTGTATTTTATAGACTTTAGCATTTGGTGACCACTTTTGTGGGTCATTTGGTGAGCCGAAGAATTGAGCAATTTGCATGTCTTTGTTTTACGATTACATCCCAAAGTTGTTAATAATTGCCGCCCTACCCCAAGGTTCTCGCAAACCCTATGAGCTCACTTCAGCAAATCAGCTTTCACCTTCACAACTCTTTATTGATAAACTAATAGCAATATTTATCTATTTACACAAGGTTAATAATATTTGCAAATTAGCAATTCAAGAAATGTGTATATTTTAAAAAATTTTAAATGACTAATCTTTTTTCTGTAAATGACGTTTTAATTCTTCAATATTTGTATACCTTATTTCTAATAAAATTTATTAATAAACTAATAGTAATATTTATCTATTTGCATAAAGTTAATGTTTTCACACTTTAGCAATTCAATAAATTTGTGAGACCCCGGAAAATCCATATTTCCTAAGGAAGGATAAAATGGTAATTTTGTCAAAATCCGGAAATTTTCTAGATCTCGGATGACTAAACGGACGGCACCGTTGGAATCGTCTCGCGAAATCTAGCTACCACGTCGAATTTCGTTGGATTCCGAGGTGGTCGGGATTTCACGTTTTTCGAGACGTGAGGTGTCGGATGACACATGGCTAGGTAAAGGGGATGCCAAGTGACAAGTGACAGATATACCGCCACGCATATGACCAAATACCAACAATTGCATGTTCTCATGAGGACACATGGCACTGGGAATGAGATACATGGCCTACATTGAGCCATGTGTGTGCGGTCGAGAAAGTCAAAGAAAAGGAGTAAGAACCAGAATTTTGAGGGAGTAGAAGACATCATCTTCTCCATCTTCATTTTCTTCCTTTGCCCGGCTTTCGACTCGGCAGTTGGTCGGAGGGTGAGTTTTGAGCAGAAAGTCAAGCTTCTAAGATCTACTTACGACGGACCGCCGGTTCGCTTCAACGCAAGAAAGCCATTCACACGCCGAGGGCTACGCAGGTGGGTAATACCGACGGAGGAGTTTCGATAAACCCCAAAAAGGTAGGGTTTTCCTACTTGTATTACTTTTTGCTTAAGGGTCATGTAATGGATGGAGATTTGTTGAGGCCTGGATGGCCGTGACTTCGGTTCCAAAAGATTTGGACCGAGTGAATAAATCCTTGGTGTGCATGGGCAGAAATTCACCCGGACCGCTTCATGCACTCATACGACGTGTGTTATTGCCATGGGTGAATAACATGTTGATTTAAATTGTGGGTCGTTTCTAAGACGAACCTGATTGTGCCTTAGCCCATGTGAGGCCAAGTTTATGTTATTATTATAAACCGAATAAATACATGTATGGAATTTAAATTTGTTAATATATGCATGAGTGATATATTAGCATGTGTTGTATGTTTGGTGTGTCATTGCATTGCACTTAGGTGGGGAGTAACCCAAGTAGGGAAATTCCACTACTGGGCTTTGCTCACCCCGTTGTGGGAATATATTTTTCAGGTATCGAAGACGTACTTGGGGATGGGACGCTCCGGGACCTTAGAGGCGAAGAACCGGCCAAGATGGCCTTATCTTATATTTTTGTAAAATTTGGGGCAAGAGACCCATTTTTGTATAAATTGTAATAAAAAACAATTGTGAATGAATCCCTTTTTGTATAAAATTTATATTTGGGTTGTCTGGATGTGCGGGTCCTATTGGGCCGTTTTACACGTGTATGGGTCTCATGACGTGAGACATAGATTTTCGCGAGTTGACGGGTAGTCAACGGACACCCCGGTCAAGGCCACAAAGATGGTATCAGAGCAAAGGTAAACGTTACCTGGGAGCTCCTATGGGTGCAGAGGTATACAATATACTCAGACTTTGTGGGCAAGAGGATAGACTATACATCAAAGGTGCATTTCTGGGTGAATTAAAATGTGATGTGATGGTGTATAACATGTTTGTTGTATGTGAATTGTATGAAATTGTATGCTTTGTGAGTAGCATAGGAGGAATTGTTGAACACTGAAAATATAACCTTAGGTGTTCTGTAAATTATGGGCGTAACAAATTAAATGAAAAAAAAAAATTTGACAAGGTCTAGCTTTTTGAAACGTAATGGGTTTTGTGGAATTTTGGAAAATTATTCCACAGACAAGAATAAGGGTTTTAATTAAACTCCCGAAATGATAATTATATAAATTAAAATTTTATATAATTTTGGTGTGATTTGGAGGGGTTGCTTACCGTGATCATCAAGTGGTAGCAGGTTTTGTAAGGCCGGAAGGGGCCTAGAGTAGCGGTGGAAGGCTACCGGAGGACGGAAAAAAAAAAAAAAAAAAAATTTGCAAAGTAGAAGCTGGAATGGCGCCGCCAATTTCCAAAGATCGGGTCACGACGGCTTTGAGGTCGTGGACAGGGAGACAAGAAAGCAGGAGCACAGAGTACAAGAAGAATAAGGGCCATGGCTACCGCCCATGACTCCGCAACGCGCGTGTGCGACCGGGCTGTGATAAGGCGAGGTCAGCGACGCCCACCGTGTCGCGACCGACCAGAGAGGGCGCCAGGCCGCGACATCCCTCGTGTCGCGACATGGCCGGGGTTAGATTGGTCAGGTTTGTTGGGCGGAGGTCGCGACCAAGGTTGAAGTCGTGACTTGTACGGTACAAGAGGTCCTTCAGCTTCGCGACTCCAGACTTCAGCGCCGCAAGAAGACACTGTGAGGTCGTGTCGCGACCAAAGAGGTCGCGAATCTTGTTTGTTCCTGATTGGGCGTAAAACGACGCCGCTGACATGGAACCGGCGTCGCCGGCTACGGGTAGCGCGCTGCGGGAGGCCGCGACCGAAATCTCGCGCCGCGTGAAACGTCGCTGACATGAAAACGAAGCTGTCGACATAGGTTGGTCGCCCAGAGGTCGCACTGAAATCGATGTTGCAACCCGCCCGGCCGGGCAGGTGAAGGAGGTCGCTGACATGCGCCCACGACTGGCTCTAAGGCGCCGCACCGAAAGTGCACGCCGAAGCCGACCGCTACTGGCTGTGCATGTGACATGCGCGCGACATGGGCGTTGTGCGCGCAGCCAGCCACGCACTGCACCGCGCCGGCGCAGCGCCGACCGGTTCGGGTGTGGCACCGCACCCAACCCGCTTTTGATTCGCGTAATCGCTTACGGGCCACCGCTTGACACCGTTCGGACACTGCTCATGCTCATAGGGTAAAAAAAAAACACCTGCTCATAGGGTAAAAAAGAGTATAAAATTTTTAAAATTTCAAAGGCAGGATTTAATATACGAATATTTATATCAGAATTTACGTTGGTATGTGAAATTTTCTTCCATGTGAATTAGTGTTCCCAAATGTTTATTCAGAGATACTTCATTGAAATTTCTAATCTACCACATTAACTTGTAGATGGCTATAGGAGGGCGAGGACGAGAGACGCCCACACGGCAATCAGCCCAGACACCACGACATTCGACCAAATACCTCAGATTCACGCATGCCTTTGCTAAGGTCAGGTATTGCGGTGGTCGCACCGTGACAGCCAACAGAAAGGTGCAGTCGTGAAGGTCCTAGCAACCTCCGCAGGTTTAGGGGCACACCATCCTCCTACCTTCATAGGGGGAGTGAGATCCATGGTGGCAAAAACCATTGGTTTAAGTGATTGAGAACATACTGGAGGCTACGGAGATCACCTCCGATGCGACCAGGATCAGCCAGTCGATTCCAAATGGAGGGCGAGGCCCAAGGGTGGAGATGGCCAGGCTTCTAGAGACTTAGAGGCTAGGACATGCGCAGTTTCGTGGAGCTGCCTATGGTAAGTATTTTCCAGACCGCGAGACATGTAAGGTTCAAGAGTCTCGAAATGGCGGTGGGGCGAAGACTGTGATGGACTACGCTAGATCTTCACGTAGCTAGAATGATTGGTCGATGATTTACGTAATAAACACACATGCTAAAGGAGATTCGAGAATGGCTGAAGTTGTCCATTCGGGTAGGATTGTAGGACTCACTGGCTGGGACATGGACTCATGGTCACGGCCCCGACCATAGAGAGATCCAGGATGCTCCTGAGCACTGGGATACCCGTGTTGCAGAAGAGGGAGGACGTTCTTCTTCAGTCTGCACTGGAAGAGGGCGTAAGACTTCACTACACGTAGTTTCGTGGACTGTACGATTGACTCAAGTTAGTCAAAGTGTATGTGTGATATGTTATTTCGTCGACAAATTAAGCATGCAGAGACTCTGATCATTCCCTTTAAGACAGGATCCCAGATTTTGGGGGACACAGCAGAACCCACTAGTCAGAGAATCACTGAGACTGCAAGGCCCATTCTCCTGGCGAATCCCAGTACTGGCCGAGGAAACCAGCTTCTTCAGCCTGGGGGAGGTTATACTGAAAGCACCTCGCAAGCAGTGGGTCGAGGCCGAGGCTGGTCGAGGCTCGTGTGCCGTGGACTCACAGCCCTGACAACTGTGCACGACTATATGGTTATCTCGCACTGGCATGAGGCGAGATTGTCCTAGGGAGGCGAGATCTCGTGGCATAGACCGAAATGCGATTTGTTTTGATGTGCAGTAAATGTTCTACTCACACTCATTAATGAGTAATGCTTAAACTGGATGCATCATACTCATTCTTGCTAAATCTTGTGATAGACTGGGCTTAGGAGGTTGAGACCTTTAGATAGCCAATATGGATGTTCTTCCTAAGGTAGGTGAGAGTTGACCGGATAGGTCGGGATTGCCTTCATGTGCATGGTAACATCACGTCGAGTCTGGGCGCACTCCGTATGTCATTCACCACTCTTAGTGAGTATGGATTGAGTTGGTCTTTGGGACTACGTCCAACGAAGACTCATAGTTCGAATCAAGAAATGAAGAGTAATTAATGTGTGTTGGACAAAGGAAAAAAAAAAAAAAGGGTCGTTAATCCCCTAAGGTGAGAAGCCTGGAGTTAGGGTGAAGGAGACCCGCGGTAGTATCCGAAAAGTCATGTATGGGTGTAAGAGACCCGGGGAGATATCCTTAATTTCTGTGTGGGTGTAAGAGACCTGGGGAGATATCCCGAATTTCTGTGTTTGTGTAAGAGACCCGAGTAATCGACTTTTGTGTAGTGTAAGAGACCCTCCGAGAGATCCTCAATTTCACAGGTGGGTGTAAGAGACCCGGGGAGCATCCTTGAATTTCGCGGTGGGTGTAAGAGACCCGGAGTAATCCCGACTTCTCGCGGTGTAAGAGACCCGGGAGCGATCCCGAATTTCGTGTGGGTGGTGAGACCGGGGAGCGATCCCGAATTTCTCGTGAGGGTGTAAGAAACCCGAGCGATCCTAAATTTCAGGTGGGCGAAGAGACCCGAGCGATCCCGGCTTTGTGTGGGTGTAAGAGACCCAGGAGTGATCCCGACTGCGGTGGGTGTAAGAGACCCGGAGCGATCCCGACTTCTGTGAGGGTGTAAAGAGACCCGGAGCGATCCTAAATTTCGTAAGGCGAAGACCCCGAGAGCGATCCCTTCAATTTCGTAGGTGTAAGAGACCCGGAGATATCCCGACTTCTCAGGTAAGAGACCCGGAGATATCCCGAAATTTTGTGGTGGATGTAAGAGGCCTGAAGTGTGTTTAATAGTTCTCAAGTGTTCGGCGAGATGAAAAACATTAAGGGAGAATGGTTATCACCCACTTCTTAGAGTCGGGTTTATTGGGAGTCTGGGAGAGACTCAAGATGAAAACACACGGACATAGTTATCACCCAGACTTAGAGTTGAGTGATAGGAGTCAGGAGAGACTCGAGATGAGAAAACACATGGACATGGTTATCACCCAGACTTAGAGTTGAGTGATAGGAGTCGGGAGAGACTCGAGATGGAGACGCATGGACATGGTTATCACCCGGACTTAGAGTTGAGTGATAGGAATCGAGAGTGACTCGAGATTTGGATACCCATTGGAAATTGCATTGGGCGTTGGTGAGCCCCAAGTAAGAGCTCTGCAGATACTAGATGTCATTCATGACATGGATTAGTTGACATTCATTGGATTGTTTCTGGGTGATTGTGACCTTGAAAGGTCATCGTGTACACACCAAAGGTGGAATCGTGGTGTAAAGGTTATATATGCACGTGGTTGATGCGTATGTGTGGAATTTCAGACGAAATTCTTTTATGGGGAAGAATGTGAGACCTAAAAATCCATATTTCCTAAGGAAGGATAAATGGTAATTTCGTCAAAACTGTAATTTTTCTAGATATCGGATGATCTAAACTGATCACCGTTGAATCGTCTCGTGAAATCTACCAACACATCGAATTTCGTTGATTCGAGGTGGTCTGGATTTCACGCTTTTTGAGACGCTGCGTCGAACACAATATTAGGTAAGGGATGCCAAGTGGCAGAATAGATGGTTTCGCACGCCATATGCACCAAATACCTCAACAATCGCGATGTTCCCCTTACATTACTATGGCACCAAATGAGATACGTGGCCCACATCGTTCATGTAAAGTGAGTTGAGAAAGTCAAGAGTGAGGCAACTTGTAATTTTGAGGAGAAGACATCATCTTCTCCATCTTCATTTTCTTCTTGCCTGGTTTTTGGACGACAGTGGCTGGAGGGTGAGTTTTAGAGAGAGAAAGTCCGGCTTCTCTCTAAGATCTACGACGATCGGACCGTCGGTTCGCTTCAACGCAAGAGGCAAAGTTGGTCTACACGTCGAGGGCTACGTGTGGGTACCAGATTTGGGGAGTTTCGACAAACTCCAAAAAGGTAGGGGTTTTTCTCCTACTTGTTTTACTTTTTGCTTAAGGGTCATGTAATGGATGAGGATTTGTTGAGGCCTGATCGCGGACTTCTGGCTCCAAAAGATTCGACCGAGTAAATAAATCCTCGTGGGTTTGGACAAATTCACCTCGACCGCTTGTGTAATTTGTGTGATGTGTGTTATTGCCATGGGTGAATAACATGTTGATTGCGAATTGCGCTGTTCCAAGACGAACCGGATTGTGCCTTAGCCCATGAGCTAAGTTTATGTTATTATTATAAACCGAATAACAAGATGTATGGAATTTAAATTTGTTAATATATGCATGAGCATATATTAGCATGTGTTGTATGTTTGCGTGCCATTGCATTGCACTTAGGTGGGGAGTAACCTAAGTAGGGAAATCACCACCGGGCTTTGCTCATCCCGTCGTGGGAAATATATTTTCGTGCAATCAAGACGTATTTGGGGATGGGACGCATCCGGGACCTTAGAGGCGAAGAACCGGCCAAGATGGCCTTATCTTGTATTTTTGTAAAATTCTGGGCAAGAGACCCATTTTTGTATAAATTGTAATAAAAAACAATTGTGAATGAATCCCTTTTTGTATAAAATTTATATTTGGGTTGTTTGGATGTGCGGGTCCTATTGGACTGTTTTACACGTGTATGGGTCTCATGACGTGAGACATATAGATTTCCGCGGGTT
Source organism: Tetrastigma voinierianum (assembly GCA_016808115.1). Classification (NCBI taxonomy): domain Eukaryota; kingdom Viridiplantae; phylum Streptophyta; class Magnoliopsida; order Vitales; family Vitaceae; genus Tetrastigma; species Tetrastigma voinierianum. The sequence continues at coordinate 202,632 of JAEQBH010004097.1, forward strand.
GACGGGTAGTCAACGGACACCCCGGTTTTGGGGCTTCACAAAATTTGTATATTTTAAAATTTTATAATGACTATTTTTTTCTTCTTCCGTAAATGATGATTTAATTCTTCAATATTAGTATACCTTATTTCCAATAAACTCACCTTATAAATCTAAATTATTAAAAAAAAAAAAAACTCAATAATAAATTGTGTTAATATTCATATTGGTCATTTTACACAATTAAGTAGCTATCAGCTATATTTGTAAGACCCGAGAAATTCCAAATTTTGGAAAAATGGCAAAAGCGTAATTTCGTTACAAAATTGTTATTTCGGCAAAAAAAAATCTGTAATTTATTCTCTAAATCTCGGATGACGAAACGGATTTCACCGTTGGAATCGCTCCTCAAAATCTAGTTATCAATGCAGTACTTCGTAATATTCGGTGACATCGAGTTGGCACGCTTTTCGAGGCATCGTGATTGGGTGTCAGAAACGACATGCTAATAAAGTCACATATAACAAGTACTCATGTACCATAAGTGGTATGAGTAGAGAAATGATGGAAATTGACGGCTGAGATAGTGCCGAATGTCAAAACTGGGAAAAGAAGGACGAAATAGTCTTTTTTGAAATTGATTTAAGTTAAATAAGGACAAATTAATAACCGAGGTACGGGCTGTTTGGGTGCAGTTTGTGTAATTTGTGCATTAAATGTTTGCTTGGTAAGTGTGATTAACAGAATGCCCGTGGATCGCGAGTTCACTAAGTGAACCGCTGAAATGTGGATTTTTCTGAAGAATCGAGGGCTCTACTATTCCCGAAAAATGCTGTTCTAAAATTATACTTTGTAGTAATATGTGTCAAGCGAGTGGCTTAAATTAACTATTGTTTGATTATTAGCCCAAGTGAGCTAATTTTTTTTATATGTTTGAGTGAAAATTAGTACACATGATTGTGTGATTTGATATTATGTAAATATGTGTAGGTTCACATATTCAGATGGATGGGATCGCTAAGCAAAATGGCATACATGACTCCATATGCACTGAAACATCCTGTGGACCTATAGGAGCGAAAAGTATTGGGACGAGCCCAGAGAAAATAGTCTCGAGGGCTGTCTAAAACATTAATTATCGGAGGGTAGTCCAAATTTAAAATATCAATCGTCGGAGCGGCACAATTGATATTCATCGGAAGGTAGTCCACAAACAAACAATATATCAATCGTCGGAGCAGCCCAATTGATATATATATATATACATCGGAGGGTTGTCCACTAATAAAACAATAAATTCTCATACAAGGCTTAGGCGAGTGTGAGAGAGTCTGAGGACTCGGGATCCGAGTCTGGGTCATGTGTATTATCCAAGTAGGATCATGCATTTGCTTGAATGTGTGTTTAAATCGAATATCAGACTGCACTTAGTGTGTGAGTGTTCACTTAGCATGACATTCTCCCATTGAGCTTTAGCTCACCCCGTCGTGGGACCCCCTTTTTACAGGTACAGGGAGCGCGCGAGGAGACGGTTCGTCCTTGAGGCTGTTTTAGAAGAAAGTCGGGATGTGGCTTTGGTGTCACACTGTATACATGTATTAGAATGCTTTTCATTTTAATATATGATATTTGTATAAATGGTTATTAACTCTTGAAACCATTGGATATAGGTTGGACATATTGTGATGAGTATTGTATTATGGAAATTTTGGTAGTTTACTAAATGTTGGGATTATATTGGACTGTTTGGGGACAGGTATGTCGATCTTTGGCTGTTGGGTAGGCTCCGTACAAAGGAGACTATGCCGATTTTCTGAGTGGCGTCGGGTAACCCGACATCCACTTATATTCTGCGGGTTGACGGGTAGTCAACGGACCCCCGGGATCGGGGCGTCACAGCTTGGTATCAGAGCTTAGGTATACGAATACCTAGGGAGCTCGGGTTTGGGTATCCATCACCACTAGGTGGTTCGATGTTGAGTTTAGGTATGGGATTACCTAGGAAAATCACGGGACAAAACTAGGACACTACGTGCACGTGTTTTGATGTGTTTTGAGTGATTTGGTGAATTATTGTGTGAACATGTGAATGTTGATGAATGGTGTGTATACCATGTTGTTTGTATTGTGAAATGTTGTGTGTTTAAGTGGTTAGCACATAGGTGTTGGAATGTCACGTTTAGGAGTTTTACGGTGTGCAAGCGGAACAAAGAATAAGTGAGAATAAATTGGTAAAAAAAAAAAAAAAATTATTTTGTTTAGAGGTGAAGAAATTTAATTTTAAGGTTTCTGATCATAAGCGAAGAAAATTAAATAAAATAAATTTTACAAAATTTATTATTATTATTATTTGTAGATTAAATGAGGGAAGAGATTTTAAGTAAAGAAAGAACTAATTTTTTTGTTCCCATTTGTGGTGAGAGGAAAATAATTTTCGGATTTTACAAGTAGTAGAATTGAAGAAAACGGAAGAAAATAAATTTTTATAAATTTATTTGAGTGGAGAAAATTTTTCAGTGAAAAACTGGGAAAAGAAAATAAATTTTATAAAATTATTTGGTTATGAGGTGAGAAAATAATTTCCTAAGGTTTTACATGGTGTAAAACTGGAGAAAAATGAAAAAAATAAATTTTTGTAGATTTATTTGAGTGTTAAAGAAAAAAAAATGATTTTTAGTGATTTTAGTGATTTTTCCAATTGCTGGAAATAATGGAAAATATATAAATATATATTATAATGAAAAAAAAATCAATGCGGCTTAGTTTGGGCTCTTTGCCCAAAATCATGTGTGAAAATAAAAATTTTGTATTGCAAGACAAGGTTTGTATTGCAATCTAGGTGGCTGGAAGGTGGCTGGTTCAAGGAGAGATTGTATTGTGATAACAGGTTTTGTATTGCAGCCTAAGGGGAAAATTGTATTGAAGTTGGTTGGTTTGTATTGCAATAGAGTCAATCGTATTGCAGAGATAATACGATGCAGGAAGAAACGTGTGTCTGATACAATTTTTGTATCGATATTTAGCGCTGGTTAAATTTAAAAAAATTAATATCGCAATACAAAATATTGTATTCGCATTTGAAGAACTAATTTCTTGAAACATGATGAGCCTTTAGGCCTTGTGGTATTTGAGCCTGTAGTGACTAGGCGGCGTAGTAGTAGTGTTGGCGGCAGAGCGGTAGTGATGCTGCAGACGGTATGGCTGATGAATGGACCTTGGTAGCCATGGTGTATGACCAGCCAGCTGAGACCATCTTGGCTGAGACAGCCAGGGAGCCAGGCTGCTTGACACGACCACGGCTAGCTGCGACACAGCGCAGTCTGTATGATGCCTTTCGACGTACGGCTTTGGGCGCGAGATGGGCGTCTTTGTTTAGATCCCGCTCTAGACGAGATTGGTGCACTATACTGGCTCGGTCGACTTCGGTTTTTGGACCCAGTTTGACTCAGTCTTGTTCTGAATGCTAAATGAGAACCTTTGTTCATTACAAAAAAAAATTTCGAAATTTTTATTTATTTTATTTAATTAAAATGAAATAAAAATTGATAAAATTTTGAAAATAAAATTTTCAAAAATAAAATTTTCGAAAATAAAATTTTGTCAAAAACAATATTTTAAATGCAAAATTGATTCGCGTATGCGAGTTATGTGTATGATTAGTGTCTCGAAATTTTGTGTTTATGCCTTAGAGATCTTTGTATTGGATTTAGCTACCATTTGAAATCGTGGTGCGCGATTTTGCGTAGGAAATTATATGCATGGTGTGCGTATAGGAAAGGGTGAATGCTAAGGTTAGGAACTATGACCTTAGGAGATTTGGATAATGGAAATGAATAAGAAAACTTGGAATTTATTGAAATAAATGAGCGAGGTGGTTGAAACTTAGAGCCATAGGAAGTAGACGGGTCGATTCATGGTTGTTAAATCCCATTGGCATGTGCATTGCTAGTTAGGCGAAATGGAAATTAAAAAATGACTATTGTGCCCATTGGCGTATAGATGGCTAGTCGAGTACGGGGCGTAGAGGGGCGTCCGCGGAGTCTTCAGTCGAGCACCACCGGTGTTTGGTCGGCCCGGACTTTTGCCGGCGTAGGTATTACGGCCCGAATCTTTATAGCCTGAGGTTGGTATAGCGGTGAACGGGAAAGATCCTAGTAACCTTCGGAGGTTTAGGGCGCATCATCCTCAGAGCATTCCACGGAGGAGGGCAGATGGTAATGAAACCATTGGTTTATGCAGGTCGAGAAGGTGTTAGAGGCCATGGAGATTACCTCTGACACGACCAGGATTAGACTAGCTGCGTTCTAGCTAGAGAATGAGGCCCAAATATGGTGGAAATGGGCAAGGACCTCTTGAGACCTTAGAGGAGCCTTGGTATGTGAGTTCTCCCCTAGGGATTAGGGCGAGAATAGGGATGATATGTCGAGGTTACGAGTTGGAGATCTCGGGGACTCTACTTACAGTGGACCTGAGGATTATGGACATGTCAGAGTTCGATGTTATCCTGGGGATGGATTGGCTGATAACTTCTGGTCGATTCTACAGGTGTGAGTGTAGGAGGATTACCGCCTACACACGGGATGAATACTCACCCGTGGTATTTCGGGGAGACGAAGCATGATATTTTGCCCCAAAACGTTATCTGATCAGGTGTCGGGACCGAGTTAGCGGGTTGGCTAAGCGAGCCTTTACCACACAGAAGGGCGATGAAAGATCAAACTTAGATCTACCTCCAGTAGTATGCGAGTATGTGGATGTTTTCGGATGAGCTACGGACTACCTCCGCGAGGAGGGATGTAGACCGGTGTTGAGTTACACCACAGTGCGTCACGTCTCTATGACTCCGCATAGGATGGCACCGGTTGAGTTACGGGAGCTTCGTAAATCCCATTTACGAGCTCTTTGAATGAGGGTTCATTAGGCCAGAGCACTTCACCATGGGGCGCTCAGGTTACATTTGCGAAGAAGAAGAATGAACCAGCCGTGCATTGTATCGGCAGTTGAACGAGCTACGATCAGAATCGGTACCCATTGCCGAGGATTGGCGATTTGTTTGACCGGTTGAGAGGAGCGAGTCTACTTGAAGATAGACCTTATGCGGTTACCATCGGCCCGAGGTTAGGGAGATAGATATCCCTAAAGAGCGGCGTTGGGACGAGTTATAGGCACTGGGATTCGGTGGTGCCCTTGGGATTGACGGTATGCAGGCGGCATTCATGGATCTCATGCATAGGGTGTTTGACCCTATCCTAGATCGATTTGTTGTAGTCTTTGTGGATGACATTTTTGATCACACTCCTGGTCAGTGGGAGCATGAGTATCACTTGAGGATTGTGTTACAGTTACTGAGAGACCATCAGTTGTACACTAAGTTCAGTAAGTGCGAGTTTTAGCTTACTGAAGGGAGATTTTTGGGACACGTGGTGTCAGCACCAGGAGTGTTAGTCGACCTAGAGAAGGTTGAGGCAGTGATGAGTTGGGAGAGACCGAATGTCAATCTTCGAGATACGTAGTTCTTGGGATTGGTGTTACGAGAGACACGAGAGGTAAATTTGAAGTTGTTCATTCGGGACGGGATCTTAGGATTTCACCTCGGGATATGAACTCCGTAGTTGGGACGGCCACGGCCGTAGAGAGGAAATCGAGATACCAGAACCTTTCGGGATCTGGGTGTTGGTAGCAAGAGGGACTTTCTCTAGTTCGGGGAAGGCGAAGACTTACGCTTCACACTGGATTTAGGGACTAGGGCCAAGATTGAGCATGGTGAAGGGATTGCGGGGATCCTAAGACTTTGGGACAATGCGGTCCCAGTTAGTAGTGGGACGGAGAGTACAATTCATTGCTCCACCCAGTGAGGGTTAAGAGGAACGATTTCGAGTTTCGAGGTGCCGTACAAGCACTCCAGGCGGCACGGATAGGCCGGAGGGCGAGTGTGGGTCAATCGAGGGACGGTCGAGTTATCGAGTAGACCTATTGGTTGTTGATTGTTAGGCTTGACATGGATGAGTTGACAACCATCGGGTTGTCAGTAATTGAGACCTAGGCCGGGTTGTCATACTCGACACGGCATTGGATTTGGGCTTAGAGGTTAAGACCTTTAGAGAAGTCAAGTATAGATGTTCTTCCCTAGGGTGTAGGGTGAGAGTTGACACGATAGGAGTCGGGTGACTCGAGGTTTGGATACCCTTTGGAAATTGCATTGGGTGTTGTTAAATTTGTGAGGGCTCGATAAATGGATATCATGCATAGAAAATGGATTAGATTAGCAATCAATAGATACTCCAATGAAGCCCTATACCGAAAAATTCGCGATTCGCACAAAGTATATAAAATTATGTTGTATGGATTACATACGGGTGTTAGAGACATCTTTGCGAGCATCGTCTTTGATCATAAGGTAGATGATAAATTGCCCTTGGTGGGTCGCTACAATGATAGTTGTCGGCGGTATACGAATGGTACCATATGAGGCATTGTATGGAGGCCATGCAGATCCTTGTTATGTTGGGCCAGGGTGGGAGAGCTCCATCAGCGGTCTTGATACGATTGGAGACACCTCGAGAAGGTGAGCTTGATACAGCGCGTCTTCTCCGCGGCCACCGAGCCGCGAAGAGCTATGCTAATGCCTTGTCGACCCTTAGAGTTCGAGGTTAGTAATCACGTTTTCTTGAAGGTGATGCCTAAGAGATGGGTGGTCGGTTAAACAGCGGGAAGCTACTTGGCGGGTTTGTGGGCCTTCGAGATACTTTCGAGAGGATGAAGCCTTGTGCGTCTGCGGTTAGCGTTATCGCCCCAACATGTCAGTGTCGCGGTATTTCCGCGTCTCATGCTCGGGAAAATACTCGGATCCGGTACATGTGGTGGATTGGGGACGGTGAGTTGACGCGATGAGACCTTGAGGAGGGACCAGTGCATTTTGGATAGTGTGATCGGTTTGCGACGCAAGGCCCAGTAAGGCTAGTGAGGTGCTATGGCGGCACTATGGAGTGGGGAGTCACGTGGGGCCTTGGGACACGATCACGGGCCACCTATCCGCTCTTGTTTAGGGATGAAGTGCGTAGTTTACCCCGATCGTTTGAGATTTAAATGGCTAGTTACATGCATGGTAAAATTTGTCGCATATGCATGTGAGTGATTCTTATCGTCAAGAATTTGGGATGGAAATTCCTTTTAAGGAGGAATGTAAGACCAGAAATTCCAAATTTTGAAAATGGCAAAATCATAATTGATTAAAAATTGTTATTTTGGCAAAAAAAATCTGTAATTATTATCTGGTCTCGGATGGCCAGAAAGCGGTTTTATAGTTGGAATCGTCTCAAAAATCTAATTATCACGTAAAATTTCGTAATATTCGAGACAAAGCGGAGTTAGCCGTTTTGAACATCAGCGTTTAGTGCCTTAAGCGATTACCGATGCTCCCAGTCACATATAATCATGTACCATAAGTGGTATGGTGAAATGATGGAAATGGACGGCCAACATAGTGCCGAATGTCAAAACTGGGAAAAGAAGGACGAAATAGTCTTTTTTGAAATTGATTTAAGTTAGATAAGGACAAATTAATAATGTAGTGCTTCTTCTCCATTCAGGCTAAGGGATCTGCGATGGGCTTGGCAGTTTTAGGGCGGCGATTTTCCATTTTTGTTTTAGAGAGAGAGCCACTTCTCTCTAAGTTTCGACAAATCCGACCGTCGGCAGTCTTCGGGACAAGAAGGAAAATTGCTCTACACGGAGAGGAGCCAGCGTCAGATGCCGGTTGGGAGTTTCCTCAAACTCCTTGGTGGGATTTTCTTACTGCTTGAGTTTATTCTATTTTAAGTGTTTTGTCGATGTTTGAGTAGAATGAGGCCGTGAGGGGCCGTCTGATCGGTCCCAAACCTTGGGACCAAATTGATATAAATTTTTAAACAAAAATTGGAGCAGCCGTGTATGGGTACGGGCTGTTTGGGTGCAGTTTGTGTAATTTGTGCATTAAATGTTTGCTTGGTATGCATTGGGCCGGGAATGGCCGTGGATTGTGGGTTCTGCTCGTGAACCCGTTGAGTTAATGATTTTTCGGAATAGTAACGAGGGTTTCACTATTCAGCTTGATCATTCATTATACTTATATGAAAATATGTGTTGGCGAGTGGTTTAGTCGTCGCTCGTGTTTGATTAATGTGTAGTGAGCTAATTTTTATATGTTTAAATCAGAAAATTACATGATGATTGTGTGATTTGATATTATGTGAATATGTGTGGGTTTACATATTTGCATGTGGTAGGCAATATTCAAATAGCATGTCGTCCATACCTTGAACATCCCTGGGACTATAGGGTCTAGTGTATGGGACAGTCACAGAAAATGGTTCGGGTTATCTAAAACATTAGTATCGGAGGGTAGTCAAATTTAAAATATCAATCGTCGGGTATTTAATTATTCATGGAGGATAGTCACAAACAAATAATATATCAATGCGTCGGGCGGCCCAATTGATATATACATCGGAGGGTTGTCACTAATAAAACAATGATTCATACAAGGCAGTGGGGTGTGAGAAGTCGGTGGACTGCTGGGATCTGAGTTAGTCATGTAGACATTCAAGTAGGATCATGCATTTGCTTGAATGTGTGTTTAAGTGGAACATTCTTGTTTGCCTGGGTGGTGAGTAGCCCACTTGAGGCGATTCTCCTGCGAGCTTTAGCTCACTTGTCGTGGGACCCCCTTTTGCAGATGCAGGGAGCGAGGAGATGGTTCGATCCTTGAAATTTGTTTAAGAAGAAAGCCAGGGATGTGGCTTTGGTGTCTGTATACATGTATTAAGTCTTTCATTTTAATATATGTTGTATAAAATGGTTATTAACTCTTGAAACCATTGGATATAGGTTGGACATATTGTGATGAGTATTGTATTATGGGTGAGGCCGTTCTCGTGTTGGGATTATATTGGTGTTTGGGACGGGTATATCTGATCTTGTATTTGTGTAGAGCTCATTCAAGACTACGCCGATTCCCGAAGTGGCGTCGGGTAACCCGACATCCACTTGTATTCCGCGGGTTGACGGGTAGTCAACGGACCCCCGAGATCGGGGCGTCACAATATTTTACCAAACACATTTATACAAATAACTAATAGAATAAACTATCACCTTTTATGCCTCCAATTATTTTTATTTACTTTCTACAAGAATGTTTTATTTTTACAATCCTATTTAATAAAACAATTCAATTCAATTCAATTTTATTTAATAGTAAATGTTTTTTTCTAAATTTTTATATCCTTTCTCTCAACATAAAATATTTATATTTTGGTAGAAATTTATTTATTATAGAATATTCGGTCCAAATTGATTAAAAGCGACTTTATTGCTTTTATTTAGAAAAGTATTTTCCAAATCAATTGTGTTTGGGATAAAAATAATTTTATTAATTGGAAATTATAAATACATTCATAGAAACATATAATCAAAATCATTAAAACCATATAGAATGAAACACCAGCCCGATTAATAGCATAATAAAATGACTCAAATTCTATATATTTGATAGTTAAGTCTACACACTTGATATTATCATCGTAACTAAAATACTTAGGCTCTGTTTAGTAGGTAGAAAATTTTCTGTTTTTTCTAATCAAACTTTTCGAAAACAAGGAAAATACGTTTGGTGAATCTGATTAAAAACAATTTTGAAAACAAAGAAAATGAATTCACTATTTTTCAACATTTTATATGAATCGGCATTCTGTCTTTGTTTCCTTGTTTTGAATTAAATGAGAACATGGGATTTGGTTGATTGAGATAAAACGAAAACACGGGATTGTGGCTATTTTATTCTTTTCTTCCCCTTTCGTCTTCCACTTCGATTTTCTTCTCATAAGGCTCACGAAAACACGGGATTGTGAATAGTAACCTGCATTTTAAACACATTTTCATTGTTTTCATTAACTTCATTTTCAAGAAAATGGTTTTACAAAACAGATTTTCTTATTCTTTATTTTCAACCAAATTCAAATGCAAGAAGCGTATTTTCTGAAATAAGCTAAGGTAAAATATATTGAAAATTTTCATATTCTGAATTTTGGATAGAGTTAAAAAATTTCGTGAACTAAATGGGACATGCCAGCCCATGTCCTGCGGCGTGATATTAACGCTGAATTGATTTTAATTGTCATTGATTGTATATATTTTACTAGTCTAAATCCGTTACATAAATGTATCGCATTACAACAACAACGAACAAGCGTCATACCAAAAACGGCGACAATCATAAAATTTAGACCAAAACTATAGTTAAAACGCGCTGAAAAAACAAATGAAAACATATATCTTATGGCATAACCATTTTATTGATGAAGAAAATTATGGAAAGATATGTGAGGGGTGATTTCATACCAAGAATATGGAATTAAGACGTAAAATATGAAATCACTTTTTGAATTTAGACAAATAAATATAATATCTATTTAATAACAATTGGATTGATTCTCAGGCTTGCCATTATTGACACAATCTTATTGACACCTCTTTCCATAATTTTTCTTTCTCAATAAAGTGGTTATTTCATATAGATCTAGGTTTTTATTTATTTTTTTGTGCTTGGTTGTCGTCTTGGTATGGCGTGTGGTTGTCATCGTCTTGGTGCGAAGTTTGTTTGTCATCGTTATGGTGCAACGTTTATTTATGTGAGAGCGATTCAAACGAGCAAAGTATATCCGATCAACAACAAAAAATCAAATTAATGGTCATTAATATGTTGCATAAATTTGCAACCACGAACATTCTAATACTAGTAGTAATATCAAATGTATAAGTTTTTATCCGATTCATTATGCTATTAACCTCGATGTTGTTTCATCATTTGTGGTTTTTAACAATTTTGATTCAATGTTTTTATCAATGCATTATTAGGTTGAATCAATAAAATTATTTTTCTCTTAAAAAAAAAAAGAGTTTAATAAATTTTTCTTTATGAACTGTTTATTTTTTAAGTCAAGTTTATGATAACCAATTTCAGTTCTTATTTAGTTAAAAAAATATTTACAAGATTTTCGATCCATTTTCTTTTTTGATAAGGAACACTTTATTTACATTATAGTAAACTGTTTCTACCAGACTGGAATGGGGATTCCTCACCATCCTATGCCTTGCCTATTTAAACATTGATAGTTCTATCTTTCTCCCGAGACGATGGGCCAAGTAATTAAAATGCAATAAAATTAAGTAAAAAACACAACAGAATATGAAAGAAATACATTTTACGAAAACGAAATAAATATACAACAAATAAATGACCCATATATAGTAAATAAACATGCTTGTCAAATGAGCGTCAACCTCAAATAGGTTAGGCCTATAAATTCTAAGATCGTTTGGTTCTTTATGATTTCTTTGTTGTTTTTGTTTTTTTGAGAATATAAAGCGATTTTGAAAACACTGGTGATTCTCTAAAAATTGTTTTTTGAGCAATTTAGTGATTTTTTGTTATTGTGTTTCAAAAAAAAACACGGAAATCAAAGCAGGTTCACTAGATTATCCTTTTTAAGAACAAAATACAGTTTTCAAAAAATAGGAACTAAGCAAATTTAAGCATTATCCAATGTCCAAGCCCACCCACCAAAGATACAACGGTTCGTTAAACCTAGAGATTGAAGATAACTCCAAATTAATTATAGCTTATTATTTTAAAAAATAACTTATTTCAATTATTCTGCTGAAGGGTATTTTGGAGGCTTTGTGAAAGCAAATATAAGAACAGATTGTTTAGTTAAAAAAGATATTTGCAATACCGATTCATATATTTGGTAGTTAGATTTTCCTAAAGATGTTTGAAAACTTTCCTAAACATCGAATCGATTTGTCCACAACCGTAGCTCAGTTGATAGAGCGGTCAAAGTTTAAAGATGCAGGATATCCAAGGAGAGAAGGGAACGTCCTAAACTCGAGTCTTAATGAGGACAATTTACTGTATTATAACAAAGTGCTTAGTTATAAAAAAAAATCAAAAAATAAGAAAAAAAAGAAAAGAAAAATTAACTGATATCTCCAAAGCCCATAACCAAAATAAATAAGCCCAATTTAATAACGTGAATAATAAGTGTATAATTGAGAGGCGACAAATCAAATTTAAACTGGTGAAGGCCCACGAGTAAAAATCAAAATCAAATATGTCAAGCCCACTATGCAATAACACCCTAAGCCCAAAATCAAACAATTCTCTATTGTTTTTAGGAATGAATTTGTGTTTGGAAACTCAATTCTAAAGAACTTGTCCCCTTTCATTTGTTTCAAAGCTAGGCATTGTAAAAAAAAAAAAAAAATTCATTTACCTTAATTATCAGTCATGACCTAGTTCTCATATAAATGCATTGAAAACAAATAAAAACATGAAATTTGTTATAAAAAAATGACCTTATTTGTAAATGTTTTACTAAAGATTTATCAAATGTCAATTTCTTAATATTGAATTGTTATTTTTTTGTACTAGAATCAAAGAAAACTATTTTAAATTGTCTAACAAATTGACAGAAGAAATAGAAACTACATGTAACATTTTATCGAAATTATTCTTAAATTTAATGATATTAAAATTTTTATATTAGATTTCATATTACTTTTTAAGACTTTACAATCATGCTAGTTTGACCTTAGGTTTGCTCTTTAATGGTCATCGGTTGGAATCCTGTTAGGACCATTGAAAGTTTATCCGTACTTGACCGGACGATCATATAGATATTATCCGTTTGGGCCCCGAGGACCTCCACGACTTTAAGCAACCTTCCAAAGCCGTTGGGCTCCTTAGGCCCAAAGCGGACAAATTTATGGTTGGGCGGGCCATCTAAATAATTATCAGGCGATCCGATTCCGATGTGGGGGATTGTTTGGCTCCTTAGGGGATGTTTGTCTATTCAGTTTGACCTTACAATCACATGAGACATAAGGAGGACGTTGTGTATGTATGGAGGAGTGTTTGTTACATCCAAATGACCTCTCTCATTAATCATAGTCTGTGGGGTCCCCACCCTTCATCTCTCTTCAGGTGGGTCCCACTCATAGCAAGAGTGCTATTGCGTGAGTCCCAAGCCCCGTCCTTTTCTTTCGCCTCCATGAGAAGCTGGGCCACCGTGAGGACTCTTTGAGTGGGAGGCGCTCTCGCCTGGCTTAATTTAGTGGCTCGGTTTGGTAGTGCTCCCCACTTCTATAGAGTGGGTGAGTCAGCCTCTGAAGGCGAAAAGGGCCGATTGAGCTAATGCGGCTCACCTGATGGGACCACAGTGAAAAATTGAGAACTTATGGTCTCATTGCCACATTTAAAAGAAATTAAAAATTCTAAAATGGAAAATCAAGAGGACCCTCTCTAATGATTTTTAACTTTTAACGTTTTTTTAAATATTGCAATTGACTAGGATTAATTAGGGTACGTTAAGGTTTTTTCAATCATTGCATTTTACATGAAAACCTAATTATTTTTTGCTTCAACCATCCATTTCAAATTCTTCACCCCATTTAAAACACTATTTTAGGATTTGATAACACATTTTATACTTTATCCTAAACATGGAAATTCAAATAGATGTTAGTTTACCGTACCATTTTTACGCCAAAGTTGAACTATCAATTATCACCTTTTCCTTCTTATTTTTTCTTGTCGGGTCAATTTCGAATACTTATAAATCCTTTAATGTCAATTAATCATTATTTGCCATTTATAAAGTTTAGTCGCTTTTATCCATTGAAAATAGACAAAGAAATCGTCGTGTGAAAACTACTTAAAAAATGTCAAAATGTTACGTCAGAAATTGAAATTAAAATTTTCAGCAAACCACTTGTTAACTATAAGAAATTAATTTTATTTTGCCTTGGAGTTATTTACCGTTGATAATGACTGGTGGGGCATACTTTTTTGAAATTTTGAGATTTATATATATATATAGAGTTCATTTAATAAAATTTGATTTTGCTCATTTGAAGTATCTCCTATCTTAATTAATGATTTCAAGTTCAAATCTTATAAATATAATTTTATTTTATAATAAAGTTTTATCGTTCTTGTAATTCCTCTTATATAAAAGTTAATAACAAAAAACGGATTAATGCTTTATAGGAAATTTCAATATGAGAAGGTTCCATTTCCTATTGCCTCTTTGTTTTATGAAAATTTTCTCTTTCATCCCAACACTTTTCTTTTCAGAAAACTGCTTTTCTTCTTAGTGCTTAATTTTTATTTCCTTTGTGGCAAAGTCATTGAATTGTACGCGGTCTGGCAGCCTAAGCCGGAAAAAGTCAAGTCAATGTATTTTGAGTGACTTCCTTGATATTATAATAAATGATGAGTTGTAAGGCACTTATAACTAATTTGGTCTAGAAGTACTTTAGAAAATGTTTATTTGGATAAATAAATTTTTTAATGGTTAAAATTCACACTACTATATATATATATATATATATATATATATATATATATATATATATATATATATATATATATATATATATATATATATAAGGCACTTATAACTAATTTGGTCTAGAGTACTTTAGAAAATGTTTATTTGGATAAATAAATTTTTAATGGTTAAAAATTCACTATATATATATATACTCAATAATATCATGGAGAATGTAAGTGATATGATTAGGTATATGATAATTTAATCAGTGGTTTCGAGGTTAGTGCTCTTTTAATTTGTCGATGGTGAGTTTGAGTTTTTGGAAGATCTGATTATATTATGTGATAGAACTTTTTATCGTTATGTGGATCACGTGTTTATTCCAACACCCTTAGTAACAAAATCTACTCAATAATTTAGAGTTTAAGTTATAACTTAATTTCTTCAATAAGACTCATCTAAAGTGAGCAGATGTCAAAAATTATAACAATTTTAATTATTAAAGAGATTAAATATATTCATTAAATAACTAGTTAAAATCATAAATTATATTGAATATTAAGTTAAAACTATAAATTAATTATTGTGTAAATTAAGTTTACTTATCAAATTCCTTGAAAGTTATTTATAACACTCATTTTAATTTTTAATTTTTTAAAATTTTTGGAGTTACTGCTAAATGACATTTTAATTTAATTAATTTGATTACAATTTATGGGTGCAGTCAAGTAAAATTCTTGGGAAAATTCACTCACACCCCAACCTTGTGAAGCTCCCTGGAGCTGTTATTTGGGAGGATAAGCAATTCCTTGTATGAATACATGCAAAAGGGAAGCAGAGAATCATATTTTCAGAGGTAGAAGTCTTTATTTTCTAATGGGTTGAAAAAAAAAAGTTCAAAATATAAAATTATTTTTAAGAGCTTTTTTTTTTTTTAAGAACTTAGATACAAAAGAATCAATTTTCTGGTTCTTTCTCTATAAAGAAATCATGCATATATATGTATATAAAAGCTTTTTGTAGCATTCCCCATGTTTTTAGTTGTTTCTCAAAACACCCAACAAAGAATAGCTAGAAACATTTTGAGCTTAGTTTTATAAAAGGAAATCTATGTTATGGGTACTCATTTTAATTTATTTGAAAAGTGGTATCGAAAAGACTGAAATCAAGATTAAGGTCTTTTGATTTTAAAAATATTTGATAAAGGTAGATACAACCTCATTAAACCTTAGGTATGAGATCGTATCTAACATATATGATAATACCCAAGATTTGTGGTACAACCGCTCGTTACTAACAATATCCCTAAATTTTTCCTACCCCTAAGATCCTCCCAAACCCTTCCTAAAATATCCCTACAAAATGCTGAACCACCCACACCCCACCAACTGCTACACATACCTAAACACTTTGAAAGTATTCACGTGCCTCTCGACTATTTCCTTCTTGAATGGGTGGCTTACATGCAGGAAGCTTATCAGTTTGTTGGACTTTTTATCAAATATTTTTTAAATCAAGGACATGTCCTCGTTTTCTAGTCTTTTGATTAAATTTTCAAATAAATTGAAATGGAGCCCATAACATATTTCTCACTTTTAAAATCACTTGTTTTTTATCATAAATTCCATAAGATACAAGCGCCAGTAAAGCCTTATGCAGATAAACCACATACTTAGCATGTGGTAATACCAAAAATTTTGAAGTCGTTAGCTAGGTTTTGTTATACCCTTTATCAAACATTTGTCATCTTTATTAAATATTTTTAAATTAGAGACCCGTCCTCGGTTTATACTCTTTTGAAGCTCATTTTTCAAATAAATTGAAACGGGAACCCATAAGATTATTCTCCCTCCTAAAAATCACTTGTTTTGTCATAAATTCTTTAAAAAAGATGTTGGCAACAGAAAATTTTATTATTAATATTTATAAATGTTGATAATTTATATTAACGTGGATGTTGCAGTTGGAGCGGAGCCACTTGCGTGGGAGATTCGGCTTAAAATAGCATTAGACGCAGCTAAAGGGCTAGCATTTTTGCACACTTCTGAGAAGACAGTCATCTATAGAGATTTTAAGTCATCTAATATATTGCTTGATGGGGTAATTTAGTCCAAATTGTGTACATTTATAATTCAAATTATTCCAGTATTATGATATATGACCTTATTTATTTATTTATTTATTTCTAGAAATTTTTAGGAGTTTTTTCTTTTTCACTTGTAGGATTATAATGCCAAACTTTCAGATTTCGGATTGGCAAATTGGGCCCATCAATGGCGATTCGCACGTGACAACTCAGTTGTTGGCACGTATGGCTATCACAGCACCGGAATATATAGCAACGAATTAAGTATTCTTTGGTTTTAATTCAAATTAGAGTGATTTTATTAAAAAAAAAAAAACCTTTAAAAGCTAAATTTTGGAAATATCATCATTCATCAAAAGTTTGACCTCATTTTGATAAAAAATACCTTTGTATTTTTCTTGTAAAAATAACTATTTTTTAAAAGAATATATATGTAAAATTATGAAATGATATTAAGGGTATTTTGTTCACAATAAGTCATTTTTAAGAAAAAAAACATGAATAGTGTTAGAGAGAGTCTCTTTAATTCATGTTTTTTAAAACTGATTTTTATTCTAAAAAACAAAAAGAATAAGGAAACATAAAATTTAAGGTAGTACAGAAGTGTCTTCAGAATGATATACGTGGTTGAGTCGGCTTGTTACAAATGGTATCAGAGCCAATCCTCGATCTCGATGTGAGGGTCTGTTTCGTTTGACCCCGTAAGGAGTGTTTGTCCATTTGGTCCCACACTCCAATGAAACACAACGAAGCGTTATTAATGCGCATGAGGTGTTTGCTCACATCCTCTCAGATATGAGAGAAATTTCCTGCTTGTTATATAAGCATAATTTCCTCTCAGCCTGGATTGGCTGCATTTTAAAGTCGTGAGGGCCTCTTGGACCCAAAACAGACAATATCTACATGGTTGGACATGATGGGTGTTACAAATGGTTAAGCACATAAGTTAGTCAAGTAAGGCGCAAAGGCAAACATAATATTAATCTTATATTTGCTTATTAGAAAATTTGTGAGGAAAAACATAAGGAAGGAAAAAGAAAAGAGAAATGGGAAAAATAGATTTAAAGTTACTAAATGGTACTTAATAATTGTTCAAATTCATTTTAGTTATTATTTATCTTCTTTATAAAGATTAAATTATTTAAAAATTTATAGTTTCCAACTAAAATTTAACTATATTTATTTTTCATATTTTTTTAGGTATTAAACTTAAGAAAACCATTTCATTAATATTAACTGAAACACTATAAGTAAAGGATGAAGTTGGAAACTGTGATTTTTGGGTATCTAGGGTTTTATAAGTTGATACGTACGATTTAGGAGGTAAATTAAAAAAACTCTAAAATGAAGTTAGAATTTGAAATAAACTCAAAATATTGTTCAAGAAGGGCCAAAGGCTAAAAAAAGGCCTCCATAGTTGTTAAGTTATATATATGAAGTTTTCACATTGCATTCTCACAGTAATACGGGAACACTTTTACTAAGTTTTGATTCATTAAACATCACATTCTATTTTATTTTTTGCATTAAAAAAAAAAAAAACTTCTTGTTTTTGCCACTAGACGAAACGATGTAATAGTTTGTCATTTAGGTGGCGTTTGTGTTTTTATTTTTTGCTGAAAACAAAATAGATTTTAATATTTAAAACCTTAATTTGTTTTTTAACTTTTGATGACTTGACTTTTTTGAAATTTTTGCTGAATGAAAAAGATCAAAAAGCTTTTGGTTTTTAATTTTTTAATGTTTTCTATTGAAAAATAAATATTGAAATATGAAAATAATCATATATATATGATCCAATTGAAACTCTCGTGATCACTTTCATGTTAATTAAATAAAATCATATGTATTTTTTATTTTTTATTTAAAAATTTGTTGTCTCAAAACTTAGATAAAAATTAAAAAGTTGATTTTTTTTTAGAAAAAAAAACAACTAAATACTTAATTCTATTTAGCACTATTCAAAACAAAAATTATATTCATGATTAAGAAAAAAAAACAAACATCACTTATTCTTTAATTAATACTGAAAACATTGATTATGAATTTCTAATTGTTAGTTAGTATATATCCCATTGTGGATATGGGCTTTCTCATACAATAGGTGGTTTCTTCCACCCGTTTATTTGATTTTTCTTTGTTTTCTTATGTTTTTTATTAAAGCCGACTTGTTGTAGCGTATGATTTATTTGTTAGTTTGTTCATTGGTTTTATTGGGCTGATTCAAACTCGTAACTTGCCTCGATCAGGAGAAGTACGTAAATCGTTGTTTATTTAGTATGCTTTTAATTAAAATTGGAATTTTATGTATTCTAGACATATTAGGATTATCTCTTGTGTAGGCCTTAAGTCGTTTCTTTTTGCTTTTAACTTGGATGCTATGTCATCTACTAATGTTTTTAACAGTTTGATTTATGTGTTCGGATATAGAGATATTACAATTCCGAATCAATAAAATTTCGATTTGTTGTCAATATATATATATATATATATATATATATATATCTCACCTCTCTCTCTTATTTTATTAATGTTTAAAGTTGTTTATATGCACTTTTATCATGGTATTGAAGTTTAGTTGACCAAGATCATGAGTTAGAGCTCTCTATAATTTGAATATTTGTTTTGTATCATTTATGCGCATTTGAAAGTTCATAATAATAAATTATGTTTGATTTGTTTAACTTTCCACATGTAGTATGTGGCTAGCACCAAAAGATGATGTAAACAATGTTATATATAACTTGACTCTTAAGAAAATTAGTTGAGCACATGAATAGAAAATTATTAACATTATTTCCTCCTTTTGTTGTTCTTCTCACAATTAATGATAACCCAAAAAGCGAGATATAATTTAGCAAAGAGTATATCTTGCTTACAGTAGTGATGTTCTGGTTTCTCTAACCATTTAATCTAATCATACAAATATTGTCCGCTTGGGACCCTCACGGATTTAACTTTTATCAGTTGAAGAAGATGTACCACTGAAGCCAAAAATACCACTTCCTGTGCTTGAAAATATGGAAGATGTGCCACCAAGAGACTGGTTATTAGCATTTGAGGTTATCATTTTAAAATCAAACCATTTGAAGAACTCCGATAATCTGTTTTAAAGACATGAACAACTGGGCTACAAAGAAGCAGAGCACGTGATTGACCTAAGTACTAACAGGTCAACACCATCTGCAGTGTTTTGAACCTGTAATGTTCTTGGGCTGTTATCCTCAGCTTTTCAGCTGCCTGTACAAGTTTACAACAAAATTTTATTACGAAGATAAATCATACCTGAAAATCCTAACTTTTTTATTAATCTAATACCTTGGGAGCTGTTTGGGCAGACTTCCACAATATTGCAGCACATGCCTCAGGACTGATCACAGAAAAATTAATGAGAAATAAATTTGACAAAAAACATCGCCTACATGTGTCACAAGGAAAAGCAATAGAGCAAGAGTCCAACACCAAGGAGAAAGATGAATGTTTGAGAGTAAGGAGCTCATATTCCTTTCAATTTAGTGAAAGTAATTTGAATCGACATAAATTAAAAAAAAAAAAAGAAAAAGAAACTCATAAAGTTTACAGCCGAATATGCTATTTCCCGTGTTTGCTGTTGCAGGAGATGTATACCAAAAGACATTGGTTAGATTGCCAAACGTTGTTTCCTTCTTGGTGTTGGTATCTTCTATCTGTATATTCTACACCTGAAGTTGCCAGAACTGGAAGCTGAAATTCAATGAGGCCACAAGAGGATCCAAATGTGAAAAAGGATGGTGCAGAAAATGAAGGTGATACAGGGATTGATACAGAGAGAGACTGCTACTGTGGCTAGTTGATACAGCAAAAGCATTTGCTGCAGTTGCAGCATTGACGGTAAAGCTGTTGGAGACACTTTGATTTGAAGCATTGAACTTTCTGGCAGTTGAAGCATTGACGGTAAAGCAGGTGAAAGAGAAGTTAAAATCAGTCGACGACCCCAAAAATTATCACATTAGTACTGAAACAAATAATCAAATGTTGAAAAGTGGATACTGACCTGCTTCAACTTTCTGGTTTTGGTTCTGAGAAAGCCCCAAAAGGGTGGAACCTTTTTGACATCTTTTGAGTCAAAACTAAACACAGGAGGAACGCACATTCCAGTTCTTTAGTGGAGACAAGAAGGAAGCCCAACTGGCTGCACAGTCATACTGGATACAGGTGCTAGTGAGGTCAGCTATTATCTTGTCAGCAAGACATTCACCAGCATACTGAATTTCAGTTTCCATGCATCCACCACCTACTTTATTTATAAGATGAGACTTTCTCAGTAGTTTGCGCTTTAACTGATTCAACAGCAACAGTCTCCTTACGATCCACCAGTGGCTTATCCAGCTTATGAAAAAAAAAAAGGCACTTTTATTGGAATATATTTTTATGACAAACAAGTACAAGTATGCAACCTAATAGTCCACAGGGAGAACAAGAATAAAGTTATTATAACTATAGTGAGAGGAAATACGGGTCACCACTTGATTATCAGAATACAGCAACAAACCATAACAAATGAAAATTACTGGTCAAGACCAAGGAAGAAACAAGTATACCTCATGGACACTAGTCTGAAAAGCCCTTTTTTTCTGTGTAGGAGAATGAATGACAGAGTTCTTCAAGGCATAATCTGCATTTTTAACACTAGGGACAGCGTCCTTACTTGAGGCTGTAAGTCAAGCATTCTCCAGGCCTTTAGAGCCTGTCCACGTAACATTGATGGTGACAACTTAGCAGGTGATTTCTCTTTCTCCTTTGCAGCAGCTAGTTGAGTTGAGATGATTTCTCTTTTGGTGAAGGGGTCAACTTATCAAGTTGCTGCAATATTTTTTCAGCCATTTCACTGGACTGGGAGGGAACATGGGCAAAACTAATTCCAGGACGACTGTTATCCCCATTTTCCATCAGCGTGCGTAAAATTGATGTGCGTATAATTCGCAGTATGGGACCAACAGATCCAATATTACTGTCCAGGACTGAACTCCTGCGCTTTAGTAGCTGCAAATAAAAGCAATAAAATCCATAATGTGATAAAAAAGAGGTTAACTTCAAAACTCAAGCAAGTATACCCCTTGTTTAGACCCAGAAATTCTATTTTGCTCCAATGCAGACTGAGATGATGATGGTCCACCATAAACACCAAGTGTCGATGCAACACCCTAACAGATAAACAAAATAAAGAAGATTGAAACACTAATTATAAGAGGGTAAAAGAATGACGGGTTATATTTTTTACCCAGCATACCTTCATGGTAGTAGTTGTTGGATTAACTATGGAATGAGCCATACTGTATAATGCTGATATGCCTCGAGATCTTTGAGTCATAAAACCATTTTCAGAAATCCCAACAGGAGGGGGAAGCGCAGGCTTAGGGAGCGGCTTCCCGAAAGCATAATTGAACAGTATACTGAGTTTGGAGGCTGGATAGACGACCTTGGAGGCTGGATAGACGACCTTGGACAACCACCTATTACTAGGGCTCCTGCCTCCTCTTCCTCTAACTTCATTAGAGCCTTCGCCCGTCATCGCCATCGCCATCAAAGCTATGTCAAAAGGTGTTTGGAGAGAGAAAGTTGTCGGAAATTAAATTAGTGTTTGACACAACAATGCAATGCTTTTTATAGTTATGCAAGGCTGGATAGAAGTTTTTTTTTCCCAACTACGTTTCAATCTGGCCGGCAGAAAGGGTTTTCTTACCCCCTCCCCATGTCTCTCGGGATCCAGGTGTAAATTTGTTCTTTCTCAAAAAAAAAAAAAAAGAAAAAAAAAAAGAAAAAGGAAAAAGAAACAAAAAAAAGTTGTTTTATATTATATGTATATATAATTATTTTAGTAATGTATTTTTATATGGTTATAAAATATGAAATAAAGAAAACATTTATTTAAAGTTTTGGAAAGGAAAAATACAAAAATACATTCTTTAGTTTTTTTAAAAAAAATTCATGGATAACGAATGAGAAAATTTATATATTCCCTTTTTTTACCTCTTTTTCTTTCCTTCCAATTTTTCTTTTAGGTAATATCATTGGTTGACCGTAAGTACTAAGGAAAAAATTTATTAGGAAAATTATTTTATTTTATTTGGATGTCTAATAAAAAATCTCAAAAAAAAAATCAAATATAAACAAAATTACAAAGAGCTGTATGTATTTTCAATTTATTTCATTTGAGGATGGAAAAAATAACCCCAATGACTTTTATATACGTATTTTTAATTTTTCTTTCCTTCTATATATACTTTCTGGAAAAAAATATACCAACAATTATGAACTACGGGAAATTTAAAGGCAACTAGAATTTGTAACCAAGTCGGCTAGAAATTTGCTTCATTGCGTTAAGCTGATGAAATAGCTCGAACTCGTTTATTAAGTTAAGCGAGTCAAGCTAAACATCATTTTATGGCTCGTAAGTTAAAGGCGAGCGAGCAACCTCAAACTTCATTTCAAGTCGGCTCAAATAAACAAGCTCGTGAATAGGCTCATTGAGGCGAGAGCACCGTTCTTGGGCGTGAGCCGAAGCTCGTGAACAAGCTCTTGAACATGGAAAGCTTGATGCACAACAAATTTTAACTGAAATGAACATAATGAATATTTTAACTTGAACTTCAATCAAGTTAATTGAACTTTATTGTCTTATCTTTTTAATTTAGTTGTATATTTATTATTTTAGATGAACATTTTCTTTAATTCGAACATCATTTTGAGGCTCGTAAGTTAAACGAGCCGAGCCTGAGCACCCTCAAACTCAGCTCGTCAGCTCGTAAATAGGCTTGTGAATAGGCTCGTGAGCAAGCTCGTTAACCAGGCTCGTGAGCAAGCTCGTTAACTAGGCTCGTGAACAGGCTCGTAAGTTCATGAAGCAGAACTGAGTACCCTCAAACTTCGGCTCGTCGTAGTAGCGGGCTCGTGAATAAGCTCGAACCTACTCCTTTAAAATCGATCCGAGCCAAGCTTGCCTAATACTCGGCTCAACTCAACTCAGTTACACCCCCAAAGGCAACTGGTCATTAAACATTTTTCATATCCATTTAAAAAAAAAAAGCATTCTTCTTTTCCAAAAAAATAATTAGATATTTTAAGAAAATATAATTAGATTTTTAAAATGAATGTAATAGGAAGGAAAAATAATTAGATAATTTATGAAAATATAATTTGATTTTTAAAATGAATGTAAGATATTATCAGTATATTAAAAAAAAAAATTCGTCTTTTCCAAAAATATAATTAGATATTTAAAAAAATATAATTAGATTTTTAAAAAGGAATGTAATAGGAAGGAAAAATAATTAGATAATTTATGAAAATATAATTTGATTTTTAAAAGGAATGTAGATATTGCTCCCGGTTTCAAGACATTTTTTGATTCAAAAACGTTTTCATAATTTTACGAATGCCCTTTTTTTCTCCAAAAAAACACTTAAAAGTATTTTTAGGCCTAAAAATACTTATAAGAACTGTATTAAAAAAAAAATCTATAACAACTAATTTTATAGATTAATAATTAAGGAGCTGTATTTCAAAATAATAATAATAATAATAATAATAATAATAATAATAATAATTAGAACATCAAAAAAAATAAATTAATAATACTTAAACCAAAACTACATTACAAAAATTTATAGTACGTGTTCATCATGCAAAAATGGGGCATAAGGAGAAGAGGTCCGATTGGAGTCTAATAAAGATAATTTATTACATTATAAGCTAAAAAAGTATTTAATTATAAAAAAAAAACTTATAATTATGTCCTAATAAATAAAAACTATTGTTGAAAGGCTATTAGTTAATAATTTCATAAAACCTATACAAACTAGGTTTCAATCTGGCCGGCGGAAAGGGTTTTCTTACCCCTCCCCATGTCTCTCCAGGATCCAAATTAATAAATTTGTTCTTTCTCAAAAAAAAAGAAAAAAAAAAGAAAAAGGAAAAGAAACAAAAAAGTTGTTTTATATTATATGTATATAATTATTTTAGTAATGTATTTTATTCTTACATTATATTTCCTATGGTTATAAAATGTGAAATAAGAAAACATTTATTAAAGTTTTGGAAAGGGAAAAATACAAAAATACATTCTTTATTTTAAAAAAAATTCATGGATAACCAAATAAGAGAGAAAATTTATATATTCCTTTTTTTTTACCTCTTTCTTTCCTTCATTTTTTTCTTTTAGGTAGTAATGTTTAGTTGGCCAGTAAGTACTAAGGAAAAAATTTATTAGGAAAATTATTTTATTTTATTTGGAAGTCCTAATAAAAAAATCTCAAAAAAAAAAATCAAATATAAACAAAGTACAAAGAACTATATGTATTTCAATTTATTTAATTTGAGGATGGAAAAAAATAGACATTGACTTTTCTATGTATTTTTAATTTCTTTCCTTCTATATATACTTTTCGGAATCGGTCGGACCGTCGACCGAAAGGTTTTCCGGTCCAGTTCACCCATTGTGTGACACCCCAAACCCGGGGGTCCATTGACTACCCGTCAACCCGCGGAATACAAGTGGATGTCTGGTGACCCGACACCACTTTAGAAAATCGGGGCGAGTCTCCTTTGTGCGGGAGCTATGATTACAATGCTGTATAAAACCTGCATTTACATGTCCCAAACAGTCCAATATATGCAATATATATCCAATACAGCCACTTGGGCCCATAAGCAATTACTCAATATCTGGACCAATCATGGAGTCCAACTATATATCCAATAGTTACAAGAGAGGTAATCAATTCTCCCTTATACAACACATATTAAAATTCTAACATTCTAATACATGTATACACCAGAAGAACCCTCAAAGCCACACTCCTGCTTTCTTCTAAATCTTGGTCTCTAGGATGAGCCGTCCCCTCGCACGCTCCCTGTACCTGTAAAATATGTTCCCTCGGCGGAATTTGGTATCTTCCGGTAGTGGAATCTACTAAGTGGGCTCTCTCCACCTAAGTGCGGTCACCGATGTTCCAAAAGTAAACACACATTCAAGCAAATTCATGAATCTCACTTGAATGTCTACATGCTATCCCATGTCTCGAGTCCTCATAGAGCTCCTCACACTTGCCTAAGCCATGTATGAGAAAATAATCATTTTCAAAACAAATCTTTTTGTTCTTGAAAATATACTACCGAAATATTCGGTAAAAATATGGGACTACCCTCCGAGGCGAATTGGTTGGTGAGCTTTCCGAAACAGTCATGGTCCTCATCCGAAATGATCTGTTGGCCCATCTCCCAACCCAATTCTTCGGAATATCATCCTGTGAAATTCCTTTCAAAAACAGTTTCGTTTTTCTTTCAATTTTTCCATGTCATGCACTCACACCCCAGCTTAGGTTGCCGATGCATATGAAATGCATTGTGATGCCATTTCAACAACTCATATAACTTTGTAAATATAAATGTAAATATATTCACAAAACATTCAATTCCACCACAATCATGTCGTATAAATTCATTAATTCATTAATTCATACATCAAAATTAGCTGCTTGGGCTAATGATCAAACACGAGCAATTTAATTTAATCCACTTTCGACGAACACGTATTTTCTAAAAATTATTTTTGTGTCCCTTCCTAGGAACAGTAAAACCCTAGGGTTTACGGTTCCAACACTCAACAATTCATCGGTTCACTTTATGAACCCGCATTTCTCGGCCAATTCCGGCCTCATACACATCAAAGCATACATTTTCACATAAATGCACAACTAGGAACCCAAATCAGCCCGTGGACAGTCACGGACTGTCCACATGGGTTTCAAAATCCAACACCTCGGTTCCAAGATTTGGAACCGATCAAACGGCCCCTCACGGCCTCAATCGACTCAAACATTTACAATGTTCTTAAACAAAGAGTAAAACGCAAGTAGGGAGAAACCCCTACCTCTCGGAGTTTGAGGAAACTCCCTAAATCCGGTACCCACGCGAAGCCCTCTCTGCATAGAGCAGTTCTCCTTCTTGTCCCGAAGACTGCCGACGGTCGGATCGTCCGTATTTCTAGAGAGAAGTTTCTCCTTCTCTCTCTAAATTCTAAGACAATCGGCTACTGGACCAAAATTTCCCCTCCTCTCACGTTTTGGCTCTCTTTTAACATTTGGGGAAGAGAACTATTTACTATTTTGTCATTTAGTGACTTAAATTTTTCCAAAAATGACCGTTATGTCCCTCTTTTCCCAGTTTTGACATTCAGCACTATCTCGGCCGTCCATTTTCATCATTTATCTACTCATACCACTTATGGCACATGAGTACTTGTTATATATGACTTTCGTCTGGCAGAAAATCGTTATCACGGCACCGGTGCGATGCCTCGAAAAGCGTCGCATTTCCAGAAGCGTCGGGATTCTACGAGGAAATTTCGTGTTAGCTAGATTTCGCGAGACGATTCCAACGGTGAAATATGTTTTGTCATCTGAGATCTAGAGAATAAATTTCGGATTTTTAATCGAAATTAACAATTTTGTAATCGAAATTACGATTTTGCCCTTTTTCCAAAAATTGGAATTTCTTGGGTCTTACATTCTCCCCTCCTTAAAAGGAATTTCGTCCCGAAATTCTGAAATCTGATCTCACATGCATATGCAACTCTATCATGCATGTAGCCCAGCCATTAAATCTTACTTATTAATACGTACCTCATCCTGACAAGAAGGGATAGGTGACATCATCCTCGTGTTCCAACGTTGACTCCTCCATATAGTGCCGCCATAACTCTACTTCAACTTTCCAGCGGTCTTTGTCATGAAAGCTTGATCGGCTATCAACAATACTGCTGGTCCTCTCGAAGGTCCATCAGTGTCAACCTCTATCGTCCCCGATCCACCACATGAAATTTGGATGGAATATATTTATGGAGCATGGAGGCGTGAAACACCTCGTGGACCCGACGTGCGACGTGCGCTGCGATTACTGGTGCCTATCTCTCGGTATTGAAGGTTGATAACCTCGGTGATAGCTTCCGCTGCGGGCGACCACTCCTCTCTTGAATCACCTTGGCGTGATCCGCGACCTCAGGCTCTAAGGGTCGGCGTCGTACATCCGCATAACCACTGCCGACTCGGCCGTGAGAAGGCGGCCCGTAAATATCAAGCTCACCTTCTCTAAGGTGTCTCTAATCAGATCAGGACCAGTGATGGAGCTCTCTTCCACCTCGGTCCAACCTAACGGTGACCTACATGGCCTCCCATACAGTGCCTCATACGGTACCATTCGAATACTTGCCTGATAACTATTGTTATAGGCGAATTCCACTAAGGGCAATTGCTCTTCTACCCTTATGATCCAGGACGCATGCTCGCAGCATGTCCTCTAACACCTGTATATAATCCATACAACATGTAACCCTACAACCCATGTTTGGTGTGTAAACACTAACCTTCCCAGGTCACAATCAACGACAATCCAATGGGCCCAGTCAACCTAGTCCATGTCATGAATACATCCATATCACCAGGAGCCCTTGCCGGCTCCACTTGACACCCAATGCAATCTCGAAATTTATCAAATCTCCGAGTCACTCGGCTCCTATCACTCAACTCTAAGTCTCACGTGATAACTTGTTCGTGGGTTTTCATCTCGAGTCACTCCCGACTCCTATCACTCAACTCTAAGTCTATGTGATACTTGACCGTGCGTTTTCATTTCGGGCAACATAATTCTTCGGCTTACACTTCAAGCCTATTACATTCTCACAGAAATTCGGGATATCTCCCCGGGTCTCTTACACCCTAACTCCAGGATTCTCACCTGAGGGGATTTACGACCCCCTTTTGCTTTGCCCCACACACTCTAATTACTCGTCATTTCCTGAATTGAACTAAGAGTCTTCATTGGACATAGTCTCAAAGACAAACTCAACCTTCACTCACCAAGAGTGGTGAATGACCGTACCGTGCACCCACACCCAGATTCGGCGCGATGTTCTGAGTGCTACGAACAATAATGTCATATGGTGACACCCGATCGGGGTCCACCATAGGCGAATCTTAGAGATCACTCCTCATAAATCTCGACCCTATCGGTCAACTCTCACCACATCCCTGGGGAAAACATCTATACGGCTTCTCTAAAGGCCTTAACCTCTAAGCCCAAATCAATGTCGTGTCAAGTATGATGCTTGGCTAGGTCTCAGTCTGCAGCTGACCAGTGGTTAATCGACTCATCCATGTAGCTTGACATCAACAATATCGTCTGCCACCCTAGGTCCACCACGCTTTAGTTGACTTGACCCACACGGCCCCTGGCCCTGTCTGTCTTCTTGGGAGTGTATAGCACCGGCGAAACTGGCTGGTTCCTCGGCCGTACTAGGGTGTGGAGGGAATGAGGCAGTATACTCTCTGTCCTACGGCTAGCGGGACCACATTGTCCCTAAAGTCTTGGGATCTTTTGTCTCACGAGGCAATCCAGGTCACTCATGCTCAATCCGGCCCTAGTCCACCGAAACTAGTGTAAACAGTCTTCTGCCTCCCAGAACTAGAAGAGGCGATCCTCACTGCTACCAACACATTATCCAGGAGTGTTTCCTAGCATCACTTGATCTCTCTCTCTATGGTCGGGAGTGCGTCCCGGCTGGTGAGTCCATGTCCGTAGGCGAAGTTCTCTGATCTGCCCCGAATGGACAACCGGCCCATTCGAATCTCTATAATACCCGTGAATCCCAGCTTCATTGTCTCGAAGATTGACATTACGTCACTCTCCCGACTCATCACGGCCTCAACTTCTCTGGTCGGCCCGGCCTCACGATCTTGACACCACGGTGTCCTAAAACTCTCACTCGGTAAGCCAAAACTCGCGCGCGACTTGGCATTATAGTTGATGGTCTCTCAAACTTAGCGTGGAAACGTCCTCAGTGATACTCATGCTCCCACTCATACTGGGAGTAGATCAAAATGTCATCCACGAAGACCACGACAAACTGATCTAGATAGAGTTGGAATACCCGATGCATGAGATCCATGAATGCCGCTGGCGCATTCGTCAATCCAAAGGGCATCACCGTAAACTCAAAGTGCACATGTCGTCTACTTATCTTGAGATATATGCCACTAACCCTCGGTGATGGTAACCGGTCTGAAGGTCACATCTTGGAGTAGATTGGCGCTCCTCTCGTGATCAAACAAATCATCAATCCTGGTAATGGTGATTCTTGATCGTAACCTGTTCTTGCTTATAGTGATACGGTCGAAGGGTCTTGTCCTTGGCTTTTGTAGTGAGCGGAGCGCCCCATGGTGAAGTGCTGGTCTAATGAGCCTGTCCATTAACTCATGTGCTGGACTCACGAGGTTCCACAACTCAGTAGATTGCCATCCTATCTGCGAGTCATAGAGATGGGTGAAGTACCAGGAGTTAACTCAATCTAGAAGTCTACATCCGTGTGGAGGTAGTCGGGTAGCTCATAATGGGAACATCCACATATTTGCACGCTCTTCGAGGTAGATCCAAGTCGATCTCTCCCCCAGTCCTCTAGGGTAAGGCTCGCCTAGCCAACTCCTTCAACATCCCCGACATCTAGACTTCATTATCTTGTATGGAACCTAAAATATCATGCTTGTCCTGGAAATACCATACTAAAATGCGGAGTCTGCGTATAGGCGGTAGCCTCCTACGCTCCCTGATTGATAACGATCACATGCGCTATCGGCTGATCCATCCGAGGATGACGTAGAACTCGACATCCGCAATCCTCGGGTCCACTTGTGAGTAGAGTCCACTGAGATCCTCAGGTTCACAACCTCGACATATCATCCTAGTCTCGCCACACAGTCCACACAGGGAGAACTCACCTGCGGCTCCTCTAAGGTCTTTAGAGGTCCTTTGCCCATTTCACCATATTTGGGCCTCATTCTCACAGCTAGACGCGGCTAGTCTAATGGGATTAGCCTCGGAGGTAATCTCCATAGCCTCCAACACTTTCTCGATCTGCATGAACCATTGGTCTGCCACCATCAGATCTCCTCCCCTGTGAATGTCGGAGGATGATGCGCCACAAACCTGCAGAGTTACTAGGATCTTCTTGTTTGCTATACTAGCCTGTACGATAGCATTCTTTGTATCTGCAATGCCGGCAAAGAATCTGCTTATCAAACCTTTGGTGGTGCTGACCAATTCCGTGGACGCCCTCTCGTCTCGTCCTCGTCCTCACTAGCCATTTCACAGTTAACATGGCGGTTTAAATCTGTCTGGTATCTCAGAGCATCAACCGACCCGAGACACTAATCCTTACACATAAATCGGTGTATACACATTGTCCTTGCATTCTGATGTCTGAGGCAATCCATTACATTAAAATATTGTTCAGCAAAATTTTATTTTTGAAAATTTTATTTTGAAAATTTTATTTTGAAAATTTTATCGAATTTTATTTGATTTTATTTTATTTTAATTAAATTTAATAAATTTTTTTCGAAAAATTTTGCGATGTCTGATGTTCATGAACGGTGTTCATGAGCCGGGTCAACGTTGACTCATAAACATTGCAGAATTCGAAAAGCGGTCGGTGGAGCGGTGCGAGCACCAAGCGCGACTAGCCCGGTGTGCGCCGCGGTCTTGTAGCGTGGCCGTGTCGTGGGCGGCACAGCCTTCACGTATCTTGGCGGGCCCACGGCGGTGTCGCGGCGCTCAGCGCCGCCGCGCCTGGCGCTTTCTGCCCGCGCGCCGCGCCTGCCTACGTGACACACATGGCCTTGTACCTCACATCCTGATACAATTTTGTATTGCGTCACGATTTGCCTCACGCAGCCCTTCCGGTCTGTCACGGCATGTGGCGGCTGCGATACACCTTGCCATCAAACCCCTTTGCCCGGTGCTATGTCACGATACAATTTCTTTGTATCAAGACACAGTCCCTCAGCCCACTAGCCTTCCTATTGCAATACAGTCCAGCCTTTACCTCTGCAATACAAACCACTGTATTGCAACACAACCCCCAATCCTACTAGCCTTCTAGCCTGCAATACAATATTTGTATTGCAACATACCTCTTCCAAACCTGCTGCAATACACTTCTTTGCTCACAATACAATTTGGGCAGTAGCCCAAAAACGGTTTGCACTCCAATATTTTTTTTCATTTTCCATAATACTCAAATAAATTTCTAAAAATTTATTTTTCTTCATTTTTTTTTTCATTTTTTCCAGAATACACAAATAAATTTCTAAAAATTTGCTTTCCTAAATTTTCTTCAATTTTACAACTTGTAAAACCTTAGAAAATCATTTTCTCCTCCTCTTAACCAAATAAATTTTAAAATTTATTTTCTTTTTCCAGTTTTTCACTGAAAAATTTTCTCCACTCAAATAAATTTATAAATTTATTTTCTTCCATTTCTTCAATTCTTATCCAATAAATTTATTAAATTTATTTCTCTTCATTTTCATTTCCAGTTTTTGTACCTTTGTACCACTCAAAATATTTTAAATATTTTCTACACATTCATGTGCTTCAATCTTAGAAAGCACACATAATCGAATCTCATCACACAACATGGTAAGCATACCATTCACACAATAATCAAGAAATGCACAAAACACTTCAACACACGTGCATGTAGTGTCCTAGTTTTATCAGTGATTTTCTAGTAATCTCATACCTAAACTGAACATGAACCACACCTAGTGGTGATGTTCTTACTACGACTTCTGACAAAAGCGACCCTCAATCTAGGTTTCCATATACCTATACTCCATCAAATACTAGTGGTGATGGATCTGACCAGGCTCCACACAGGTATTCGTATACCTAAGATCTGATACCAAGCTGTGGCGCCCCAAACCCGGGGGTCAGTTGACTACGTCGACCGCGAATACAAGTGGATGTCGGTGCTGAACTACTCCGAGAATCAGTGCGATCACTCTGTGATCATAAATTACAGCTGTAATAAAACGATCAGCACCATGAATAGTGTTGAAATCTGTAAATGTCCAAATGACCAGCACAATGATACTCTGATATCTGGGTCGATGAGTCGTTCTTATATTAATAATTTGCAAATGATAATCAATTCTCTGCTGACATGTTAAATTCTGCATTCTGTGTGTGCCTTTGGGATTTATGACCTGAACACAGATCTTGATCCTGGGTTTGAGTGGATCCTCGTCTGTAATGCCTCGTGGGATGATGCTCGTTCAGTGATCTAAGTCGATATCTCCACCTGGGGTTGGGTGTGTTCAAGTAACAGCTAATCAAATGTATCTACCCAAATCATCTGTCACCTATCCATCTCTTCAGATCTATATTCCTCTTTATAAGTATAGAATATCCTTCAAATAAATGTTCGCCCGAAAATATACTACGAAATATTCGATAAAAATATGGGTTCTCTCGGCGAATTGGTTGGTGAGCTTTCGAAAGCGATCATGGTCCTCATCGAAATGATCTGTTGGCCCATCTCGACCCGATTCTCGGGAATATCATCTGTGAAATTGGCTACCAGCGTTTTAAGTTTTTCTTTTCGATTTCCATATTGCACTCACACCTAACTAGGTTACCCGGTGCATATGAAATACATGTGATGCCATTTCAACAACTCATATAACACATGTAAATATACATACATGCATATATTCACAAAACATTCAATTCACACAATCATGTCATGTAAATTCATTAATTCATTAATTCATACATCAAAATTAGCTCACTTGGGCTAATGATCAAACACGAGCAATTTAATTTAAATCACTCGGCCAAACACATATTTTCACAAAAATTATTTTCTTGTCACTATTCACAGGAGCGATAAAACCCTAGGGTTTATGTAATGACCCGAACCGGGGGGTCAGATTGACTGCAGTCAGCTCGCTGGAATACAGTGGATGTCGGGTTGCAGCGCCACTTTAGAAAATTGAGCGAGTCTCCTTTGTAGGGAGCTCTATCAATACAACTTTGCATGAAACTGTCGGCGGTCGATATAATCACGAAACGTAATTAAAAACGCGACCGCTTGGGCTCAATAACCATACTCACCATGATACCATGACTATATCCCGTGTTTCAAAGATTAATGTTCTCTTTTATACAACACATATCAATAGAATTAGAGATTCTAATACATTTTATACAATCACAAAACCAAAGCCACAATCAGGCTTTTCTTCTAAGCTTCGACCTCTTGGGCTGAGTCTCGTCACGCTCGTACTGAAAATATGTTCCCTCAGCGGGAGTGAGCTAATGCTCAGTAGTGGAATCACCTAAGTGGGCTACTCTCCACCTAAGTGCATATGTAATGCTCAAAATAAACACATATTCAAGCAAATGCATGATCCTGCTTGGGCCATCTAACTTATCAACTCCTGCCACGAGTCCTCCGCAGAGCTCTCTCACACTTGCTAAGCCATGTATGAAACATTAATTTCAAACAAAGTTATTGTTTATATTTGTAGTCTACCTCCGATTTAAGTAGTGGGTATCTCCGATGTTATATTTGATATGGACTACCCTCGAGATATATCAATTGGGCGTCTCAGACGATTGATATTTTATATGTGGACTACCCTCAGATGTATATCAATTGGTAGTCTCACGGCGATTGATATTTTAATGGACTACCCTCCCGATCATTATTATTATTTTTAGCCTGACCCTCCGAGATATAATGCATTTTACTAGTCTACCCTCGAAATAGTTCTCTTAGAAACTACCTCATGCCTCCTCTATCTCTCTAGGGTGCGATTGCATATGGAATGCATGTATGCCAATTTCGATATAGTCTGAATTCACATGTAAATATATAAACATGCATATATTTACAAAACATTCAATTCACCTGATCATGTCATATAAATTCTCATTTCATACATGAAATTAGCTCAGCTTTGGCTATGATCAAGCAAACATTCCAACTTGAATCTTTCGATCAAACACATTTTCACACAAAAATTATTTGTGATCATTGTTCCGAACGGTAAAGCCCACCGGTTATTGTTCCTTTCAAAGCCTGAGTGCTCGGTTCACTTTGTGAACGTATTTCGGCCGATTAGGCCTCATACACATCAAAGCATACATTCATAGCACACATTTCACCATGGCACTCCAAAGCGGCCAGTGAGCGAGTCCCTTGGCTGTCCACATGGGTTTCAAAATCGACACCTCGGTTGAGATTTGGAACCGATCGAAATGACCCCTCACGGCCTCATTCCAACTCAAACATTAACATAGCTCTTAAGCGAATAAAACCCAGAAGTAGGGAGAAACCCCTACCTCTTGGAGTTTGAGAAAACTTCATAAATCCGGTACCTGAAGCCCTCTCGCGTAAACGACTCTCCTTCTTGTCGAAGGCGCCAGCGGTGAATCGCCCGTATTTCTAAAGAGAAGGAAGACTCTCTCTCACTAAAATGTTGCCATTTTCGTTTCTGTAAGAAATCATCTCTGCACGTTTTCCTTTCTCCTTTTTCAAATAAAGAAGGTCAAATGAGAAAAATATATATATATATATATATATATATATATATATATATATATATATATATATATATATATATATATATATATTTTCATTTCAATGATTGGAAAAATCACTAAAAATCATTTTTTTCTTCATTTCTTTAACACTTAAATAAATTTACAAAAATTTATTTTCTTCATTTTGAGTTTTACACCATATAAAGCCTTAGAAAATTATTTTCTCCCAATGAATAAATAAATTTATAAAGACTTATATTTTCTTCATTTTCTTTCAGTTTTACTCTTTATAAAACCAAAATTTTCTCCACCTCATTTTGTTTTTCCATTTTAATTAGGAAATGGTCGAATTTCCTCAAAGTCTCCTATATATATAACACTAACCCTAGTGTTCCTTCTCAAATTACTTAAGAATTTGATTTCATTTCTCAATAAGCCAATAAATTTCTAAAAATTTATTTATTTTATTTCTTCCGGTTTACACCTTTGTAAACTCCAAAGTGGATTTTCCAACACTATGTGCTTTATTTGTACCTAACACCTGAGCATTCACATCATACATCTGACATGGCATACACACCATCATACAATAATTCATCCAAATCACTGAAACATCTTGCATGTAGTGTCTGAGGTTTGTCAGTGATTTCCTAGAGTAATCATACCTAAGCTTCGACATGAACCACCTTGGTAGTGGTGCACTCACTATAAGCTAAGCCAAATCTACTCCCGATCTATAGGTTTCCATATACCTATACTCAACATCAAACCACCCAATGGTGATGGATGCCCAACCCGAGCTCCCTAGGTATTGGTATACTAAACACGATACCAGTTGTGACGCCCCCAGGCGGGGTCCGTTGACTACCGTCGACTCGAGGCTGAAGTGGATGTCGGGTTGCCGGCAGCCACTGGAAAATGGGTGAGTCTCCTTTGTGGGGGGCTATCAATACAACACACATGAAACTGTCCCCAACGGAGTCAGTATAATCACAACATAATTAAAACGACCATGACTCAAATAATCATATATCATGATATAACAACTATATCCAATAGTTTCAAAGAGTTAATCAATTCTCTTTTATACAACACATATATTAAAAAATTCAGAGAATTCTAATATATACAATCACAAAACCCAGAAGCCACAGAAGTAAAACTTTTCTTCTAAGCTTCGACCTACAGGACAATGGTGTGAAGACCCAGGCCTCTGGGGTCCCATCATAAGAGTCTTGTTCTTGGTGTGGCCTTTTCTTTCGCCTCCGTGAGAGCTTGAACCCATGAATCAAAGGGACTCCTTATAGCAATGGGAGCACTGCAATGGGGCCTTCTAATCTTTCAATCTTCAACTTCGACTTCCGTTTTAAGATCACCAGTCCACAACCCAATCAAACACAATATATACATATATACCATTTATTCATTTCAATCATCAAAACATTTCAAACTTCTTGATTCCATGTTTTTTTATCAAAAGATTGGGCTTGAAGCGGACTTAAGCCAAGTAGCCTCGATACCTCGTCTTTGAGGATCAAAGCCGTGGTTCCTTTTCAAAATATATATAAATACATATATACATGACAAAATATTCAATATATACAATATGAAAAATGTATATACAATGCAATCACAGTCGTCGTCTCCTCAATGGCTCGACTCACTGCACAGGAGGGTCCTCTATCGGCCTGTCTCGGGTCCTGAAAATGTTTTTGAAAACACACGGAAAAGAATGAGCTAAAGGAGCCCAGTGAGTGTACATTTTCATTAAAGTAACATTTTCAGTATATATCAAAGTAATAAATACTTATACAATTAAAATCCATTTATGCCTTAAACTTTCTTTCTTTATTTCTTTATTTCTTTCTTTCTTTCTGATGGAACCCAGGGAAACAAACACAGGAATAGTTTAGGGTGCGACTTGGTGAGGCAGTCACATTCAGTCATAACCACTACGGCTGGAGAAACTCAGCTTTGCATAGGGTTTAGTCACTTAGCACCTTATCACGTGTAAGGATATTACTCTAGACACCTAATTCCCTCCCTCGGTTAGTAACCTACCCTTTACCCTCTAAATCCTTGCAGCAGGTACCTCGGCCGATATCAATCATAACAGTCATATGGGGTTAGGGTAACCATCAGTAAAACATTTCTTCCAAATACATTTATAAATCCATTTAAAACCTTAATTTACTTTATCATTTATACATTTATGCATTCTTCTTTACACATTTTTTTTTTCTTTTCTTCCATAATGCCTTAACATATGCATACATATATAAACATTTAATATAAATACATATATTTAGGCAAAGTAAACATTTATACATTTACTACATTCTTATGGATATCCATATATAAACATTTATATTAATCTTTTCCTTTTTCTCGGTAAAATCATTTACCTTTAAGCCAATTTCAAAATATTAGTTTTACAGCTCTGATTCACGCTCAATCCGCTTGCTTTCCGTCGGGTTCAGTTCACCAGATAGTCCTTTTCACCTTTTTTCAAAAAACCACAACTACACATTAACCATAATTTCCATTTAATCCCCCATACGCTCATTCCTATATTCTTATTCCTCTATGAATCTATTTTACTTAGAATTGGAATCAATCAATCGGATCATCGACTAAAGTTGGCATTTCATGCCAACTAGTCCATTCTGGAATTATATTAGGGACAGTTTGTATTACTCATTTTCAGGGTCTTAACTTCATATTTGACATTAGCCTCTTTGTACTATTTTGAAGCTAGGTGCTGGGGTTCTTCTCCAATTGGAATCACCCAAATCGAACCACCGAAACTCACGTTCACGATCAAAACAACCAGGGCTAATCTATATTCAAAAAATGAACCAGACAGTGGCTTACACATGGCCCTACTTTGAGTAAATTTTTAGGCCACTTATAATCATAATTTGATGATGCCTATTTCTATATGTTTGATTTTCCTTGAAGTTTATTTTAACTAGCGACTTGAATCACTCAAATCGGATTAGAAATGAGCAAGTTATGGTCAAAATACGTGATGGTCGAAGCAGGAAACGTCTGGCATTTCTGTCTGAGAACTAGGCCAGTGAAGCACATGGCCCTACTTTGAGTAAATTTTTAGGCCACTTATAATCATAATTTGACGATGCCTATTTCTATATGTTTGATTCTCCTTGAAGTCTATTTTAACTAGAAACTTGAATCACTCAAATAGGATCAGAAATGAGTAAGTTATGGTCAAAATACGACAATTGGTCGAAATAGGAAAACAGAGCATTTCCTGTACCGAGAACCAGACAGTCCCTTGAAATTTTTTCCAGAATTTGTGTTTTGCTTCCATTTTTCCATATGTTTCCATCCAATTCAACTCTATAGTCCATATACACTTCTATAATTCATATACCTCAAGAATTTACATGGAATTCATCTAAAAACAACTCCTGACACTTAAATTGGTGCTATGGAACCTCGAATCTCAAAACCACTGAGAGTGGTAAGAACCCTACCTAAGGTCCACCAATTCTATAAAACCACATAATTTGATGATTTCATGGTTATTTTCTCCCAGTGGGGTTTACTCTCATAACCCCAAAGATTCAAAGGTTTTATGTGACCTTTACGCAAACCTAACCCCGGAGCATCTATTCTCCAAAGTAAACATAAGAATCCAAAATATATTTGATTCTAAAACATACATACCTTAATCTTTGGACTTCTCCTCCTCCTTCTTCCTCTTCTTCTCTTCCTTGCTCTCCTTTCTCCTCAACGTGAACCTAGCCTTATGAACAAAAATGAATTTGGCTTTTGTCCTCATGGCTATTTATACTCCATATTCCTCATATTTGCAATTAAGTCCTCAAACATTTAATTTTGCAATGCCACTTGTTTAATTTCCACTATGGCCCATCTCTACTTTGATTCTAATTTCCATATCCTTTTTGCTAAATGACAATTGTACCCTTCTTTTAATATTATAATTCCGGGTTCCATAAATTATCATTTCCTACTTTAGTCTCCAAAATACTACTATCTGACACTTGGTACTCTTATACACCCTTACAGTATCATATGCATACACTCTCGGGACAGTGTTACAAGCCGTCTCCTAAATGCGCTCCACAATACTGAGAAAATATGTTCCCTCGGCGGGAGTGAGCTAATGCTCGATGAGTGGAATCACCTAAGTATGGCTCTCTTCACCCTAGTGCATACAATGCTCGAAAATAAACACGTTACGAGCAAATGCATGATCTACTTGAATGTCTAACTTATCAACTCATACCCCGAGTTCTCACCCACTCTCTCACACTTGCCTAAGCCATGTATGAGAAATATTAATTTCAAACAAAGTTATTTGTTTATGTTGTGATCTCTGTAGGGTCCACACCCCTTGTGCTTTCAGTTTAATTGCGGGAGATGCTTCCCGTTGGGTAAAGACCACAGGTCTGAGTTCGAATCTCACAGGGAGCGAAAGGAACTCGGTGGGAATGGGGATATCCTATGAGTGGGACCCTGAAGGGTACCACGAGGGGGT
This sequence comes from Tetrastigma voinierianum, assembly GCA_016808115.1. Taxonomy (NCBI): domain Eukaryota; kingdom Viridiplantae; phylum Streptophyta; class Magnoliopsida; order Vitales; family Vitaceae; genus Tetrastigma; species Tetrastigma voinierianum. Next base: position 242,017 of record JAEQBH010004097.1, read on the forward strand.
CCACGAAGGGGTGTGGACCCCACGATAAGAGCCCAGGGACACTCCTACGGGCATCTCCTTTGAGCGCCTCCTACCGCTCCAATGCCTGTCAGTAGGAGAAGAGGCGAAAAAGTGACCATCTGCTCATCAGATTTGCTTGCATCACTGGTAGACTTGGTTCATTTCCTCCTAACCATGTGAAGCCTTTTCGGATCCCGATCCATCATAGTTCCGTGCCTGGCTTTCGCCCCTCTCACATAGAAGCTCTGGCTCGAAATTTTGTCACCTTGGAGTGGCTAAAGTGAGCCATGCAGCAGGTATATGTCCTCCCACGACCTCAGGAGGTGGTGGCGGTCCTGTCTGTGGTGGCATAGGGTCACTGTCACGTGGGTAGAGGAACATACTTCAGAGACTCATCAACATATTCTTACGGTGGTGGTACTCTTCGGGAGCTCTCTGGTGGGGGTCGGCCTCGTGACGCATTTAATGAATTCAAAATTTTAATATGTCATGTAATGCATATGATTTTAAATCACATAAATAATTTAATGCAATTTTAAAATTAAACATTAAAACAATCATATGAGCGTAAAATTTTGAATGCTTTTATAACGTTTTAGTAGTGGCTGCGATACCACGTTGAAGATCAGGCGGATTAACCTCATAAGCAGAGGGGATCTCGGCATAATGGATATAGAAACTTTTCCTCAAGCAGTCAAATAAAATCCATGGGCGAACCCCTTTACAATCCTTAACATATCTTTAGAAAATAATGCGGAAGCGAAGTGGTAAATTTTTTTTTTTCTTTTCTTTTTCGCGCTTAGATTTTTCGGGGAAAAATTTGCGGAGTTTCCTCACATTTTAGACTTTCTAAATTGCAAACTTGCGAAAACATTTAAAAACACTTCAAATCTTCCAAATTTTCAACTTCTTTGTTAGGACTCCTCGTCCACAACTCAATCAACGCAATATATACATATATACATTTATTCATTTCAATCATCAAAACATTCCAAACTTTTTCAATTCCATGCATATATTTTTTTCAAAAGATTGGGCTTGAGCCGGACTTAAGCCGACCACCTACGTACCTCGTCCACTGAGGATCAAAGCCCACGTAGTTCCTTTCAACTTTATACATATACATATATCCGCTAACAAATATTCAACATATCTGATATGGAAAATTATATATACAATGAAATCACATTCGTCTCCTTGATGGCTCGACTCTTTGCACCGGGGCCTTTCTACTGCGCACCTATCTCAGGTCCTGAAAATGTTTTGAAACATCTGAGAAAGAATGAGCTAAAGGAGCCCGATGAGTGTACATTTTCATTTAAATAACATTTTCAGTATATATCAAAGTAATGCATACTATTACAATTAAAATCAATTTATGTCTTAAACATTTATGCCGTAAACTTTCTTTCTTTCTTTATAATAAATACTTATACAATTAAATCCATTTATGCCTTAAACATTTATCATAAACTTTCTTTCTTTATTTCTTTCTTTACGATGGAACCCGGAGATAAACACAGAACGATTTCCAGTGCGCGGTGAGGACAATCACATTCAGTCACTTAACCACTCTGCTGGAGAAACTCACGCTTTGCATAGGGTTCAGTCATAGCACCTTATCACGTGTAAGGATATTACTCTAGACACCTAATTCCCTCGCCGGTTAGTAACCTATAGCACCCTTTAAATCCTTACCGCTTAATTTTCGGCGATATCAGTCATAACGGTCATAGGGGTTTAGGGTAACCATCAGTAAACATTTCTTCAAATACATTTATAAATACATTTAAATCTTACTTTATCATTAAAAACACATATAATTCTTTACACATTTGAACTTTCATAATACTTTAACATATGCATACATATTTAATATATATAAATATATATATTGATGCAAGATAAAACATTTCCATATGCCTTAACATTTACATAAACATTTCCATTAGCTTTCGGTTTAGCATTAAAACCATTCACTTTTAAAAAAACTCAATTTCAAAATATCATTTTCACTCACACTTCACCGCTCAATCCCGCTTGCTTCCGATGAGTTCGTTTCCCTTCAGATAGTCCTTTTTCATAGCCTTTTCCGAAAACCATAACTAACCATTAACCATAACTTCCATTTAATCCATCATACACATTCATTTTCACCTAACCACATTACAATTCCTTAAATCTCATTTAACCATACTTAAAAAAACATAATCAGGAAAGACCAAATTACCTTTTTCTTTACAAAAATGACCTTAATGCCATCAATTCAAATCCTTTTCTTGTTCCTCTATGAATCCTACTTTATTTAGAAGTGGAATCACATTCCAGTGGCTCTTCCAAATTCAAGTGATGGCATTTTCATGCCAAACTAGTCATTTTACCGATTTTACACTCGGGACTGTTTGACATATCCATATTTTTTCCAGGGTCTTAACTTCATATTTGACATTATCTCTTTGTACTATTTAAAATTTAAGGTGCTAAGGTTCTTCTCAGGTGGAATCACCCAAATCGAACCAAACTCGCTACGTCAAACAAGCAAGACATAATCTATGTTCAAAAGCTGAACCAGGAATTGGCTTGCACATAGCCCTACTTTGAGTGAATTTTAGGCCACTTATAATCAGAATTTGGCGATTCCTATTTCTATGTATGATTCTCATGAAGTCTATTTTAACCAGAAACTGAATCACTCAAATCAGATCAGAAATGAGCAAGTTATAGTCAAAATACGTTTGATTAGTCGAAATAGAAAGCAGGCATTTCTGTACGAGGCCTGCGATGGCCAGAATGTGTTTCTCTTCCACTTTTTCCTCACCAAACACTCCAATCCTGATGCCTTATGCCATTTCAACATATCACACACAATTCACTATCAAATCTAACAATTCCCTCACTTTCTTTTTCAAAAACCTAACCTAATCCATTTCCTTCTCAATTGATATCAAAATCAGCATCATTAAACCTTAAATACCACCAATTTAACATCCATACCAGAAAAGTCAAGACATTAGACATGAAAAACATCAAACCCTAACTTTCCCACCATTAAAAACTTACTTGTTTTTGGTTTCCTTTGGCTCCTCTCCCTTGCTACCACTTGTAGAGCACTTGGAAAGCTTGAAGGAGAAGAAAAAATCCCACATCTCCCACCTTGCTCCACCATTTTCTTCCTTTCTCTCTTCTTTCCTTTCTTTTCTCCTTTTCTCCCTTTTCCTTTCTCTCCTACAGGTTTGCTAGGAGCAAACTTTTGAGACCAAAATGACTTTTGGCTTTATTTTCCTATTATTATATTTAACCTTTTCCTTTAATTGCAGTGGCCCTGAAACACTTTAATTTTGCAATTATAACTTATTATTTGTATTGTGGCTATCTCTAACTTGATTATGATTTCCATATCCTTTTGTAGCCATTATACCCTTATGCTCATACCATAAATTATCATTTCCTATCATTTCCTATTTTAGTCTCAAATACTACTATGTGACATTTAGTGCTCTTATACGCCTAAATTATCATATCTTGTACATCTCTCGGGATAGGGTGTTACATCTACCCTCCGATTTAAGTAGTGGACTGTCTCCGATGTTATATTTAGTGGACTACCCTCCGAGATATATCAATTGGGCCGTCTCCAACGATTGATATTTTTAGTATGGACTACCCTCCGATCATTATTATTATTTTGCTTAAACAACCCTCCGAGATATATTACATTTACTAGTCTACCCTCCGAAACAGTTCTCTTAAGAAACTACCTCATGCACTCACTCCTATCTCTCTAGGGTGCCCCAGTGCATATGGAATGCATGTATGCCAATTCCAATATAGTCTAATTCACATGTAAATATATAAACATGCATATATTTACAAAACATTCAATTCACACAATCATGTGTGGCAAAATTTCTCTTCTTACATCAAAATTAGCTCGCTTTGGCTAATGATCAAACAGGCAATTCCCCAGCGAATCTATGATCAAACACATTTCACACAAAAATTTATTTTGTGATCACTGTTTCGGGAACAATAAAACCTAGGTTACTGTTCCTTTCAAAGCACAAATTATCGGTTCACTTTGGCCAAGACCGTATTTCAGCCGGTCGGCCTCATACACATCCAGCATACATTTATAGCACACATTTCACCATGGCACTCCAAACAGCCCGTGGGGTCACGGAAATTGTCCACATGGAGTTTCAAATCCAACAACTGGTTGAATTTGGGGCAGATCAAATATTTGGCCTCATTCAACTCAAACATTAACATAGCTCTTAACAAGAATAAAACCCAGAAGTAGGGGCTTCCTCTTGGGTTGAAGCTTCTAAATCCAGTGCAGGGGCCTCCCGCGTCGGCGATCTCCTTCTTGTCAGAAGGCTGCCCAGACGGTCGAATGCGTATTTCTAGAGAGAAGACTCTCTCATTTAAAAAGTTGCCATTTCGTTTCTGTAAGGAAATCCTAACACCCGTTTTCTTTTCTCCTTTTCTTAAATGGAAAGTCACTATTACTTTGTTTTATTATCATTTAAGACAAATTCCAAAATGACCATTATATACCTCGTTTCCCAGTTTTAACATTCGGCACTATCTCGGCCGTCTATTTTCATCATTTCTCTACTCATACCACTTATGGCACATGAGTACTTGTTATATGTGACTTCGTCATCAAAAAGTGATTTGCACCCGAACGTGCCCCTCGTAAAACATACCAACTCCAGGCAGTCTCGAATTCGGCAATTTTTTAGTGCTAACCTTCGAATTCCTTTGAGACAATTCAGCAGTGCAATTCGTTTAGTCATCCGAGATCTAGAGAATAAATTTTGGATTTTTTAACCGAAATTACACTTTCGTAACCGAAATTACGATTTTGCCTTTTTTCCAGAAATTGAAATTTCTTGGGTCTTACAGTTTACGATTCCAACACTCAACAATTCATCGGTTCACTTTATGAACCCGCATTTCTCGGCCAATTCCGACCTCATACACATCAAAGCATACATTTTCACATAAATGCACAACTAGGAACCCAAATCAGCCCGTGGACAGTCACGGATTGTCCACATGGGTTTCAAAAATCTAACAACTCGGTTCCAAGATTTGGGCAGATCAAATATTTCGCGGCCTCAATCGACTCAAACATTTACAAATGTTCTTAAACGAAAGTAAAGCGCAAGTGAGGAAACCCATACCTCCCGGGTTTGAAGAAACTCCCAAATCAGTGCCCATGGGGCCCTCTCCCGCGATAGAAGCGGTTCTCCTTCTTGTCGTTTGAAGCGGGGTCGGATCGTCAGTATTTCTAGAGAGAGTTTTCATTCTCTCTACAAATTCTAAGCAAATCGACTCTTGGTTAATTTCCCTCCTCCTCACGTTTTGGCTCTCTTTTAACATTGGGGGAAGAGAACTGTTACTATTTTGTCATTCCCAAGTGATTTAAAGCTTTTCCAAAAATGGCCCAATTTATGTCTATTTTCCCGATTTTGACATTCGTCACTATCTCGTGATCCATTTTTCATCATTTCTCTACTCATACCACTTATGGCACATGAGTACTTGTTTATATATGACTTTGTTGTGAAAATCATATCTGGCACCCAAATCGCAATGCCTCAGCGTGCGGCAGGCGTCGAATTCTCACGAATTTTACGTGTTAGCTGATTTCACGAGGCGATTCCAGCGGTGAAATCCGTTCATCATCGAGATCTAGATAAATTTGGTTTTGTCGAAATTAACAATTTTGTAATTAAATTACGATTTGCCCTTTTTCCAAAAATTGGAATTTCGGGTCTTACGATGAGTCGGGTAGCATTTGACCCGGTCGCGGGAACCGCTGCCGACCGGCGGTTGGTGTAGGTGGTTTCCTTCGAACGAGCGGTTCTATGTGAAAGGCAGGCCGGTCCAACCCAACTCAACCCATTAACCATTTAAAGACCCAACTCATTATACATGTTTAAGTAACTCTTAAATTTCGGCCCATATCATTAGGCCCCGATTCTAACACCTTGGCCCAAAAGTCATTGTATCCTTGTAATGAAGGTATATAAAGACCCTCAATTCTTTATCTCTATCCCATGTGGGATTAAATTAAGGGTTTGAAAAGGAATGAAAAATTTCAACTTGCGAAGATTGAACCTAGGTGCTGAAGGACAATAGGTAGGTTCTTAAACCACTATGCCAGATTGAGATTTGATGAATGTTGGCAAACAAATTTATAATATTCATTTCTAAAATTCTGCAATATAAATGTAAATATTATTTTCATTTTTAATAAATTTTATGTTTTCCTGAAATTTATAATACTAAATTATGTTTTAAAAGAATTTAAAATTTTACTTTCAATAAAAATTTAAATTTTCAATAAAATCTCCACTTTTATGGTATTTGAAATTTCTTTTTCAATGAAAGTTAAAATATTCAATCTGACTAAAATAAATAAATAGCATTATAAATATTAAATTATATATATTTAAAATAATTTTATATTTTAAAAAATATAAAATATATATTTATGGCGTCACGGTTCGCCAGCGGTTAGGCGCCGATCCCAAACAAGTGAACATGAACCGGTAACTTTTGGTTGAAATCAGTCAGGTTTTAAAGCAATGACACTCTGAAAAAAGATATACCAGAAAGCAAGTATGAACTCTGAAAATTTAATAACTGGTCATTAAACACATTTTCATATCCATTTACAAAGCATTCAAAATAATAATAATAATAATAGTGGAATTTGTCAAAAAATAAATTAATAATACTTGTGAGTTGGAAAATCATGTTTTTCTAGAAAGGTGAAATGGTAATTTCGAGTTTGAAAATCCGAATTTTCTGATCTGGATGTGAAACGGACTTTATATTGAAATCTTCTCGCGAAATCTAGCTACCATGTCGATTTCGGTCGATTAGAAACGGTCCGAAAATTTCCGCGTTTCGAGGCACTGAGAGGGATGTAGGACACTTGGCATGTTTTGGGTGGCCAAGAGGCTACACGTGTCCAGTGCAGATGAGTCAAACATTGAGCTCAAGTGGGGCTCACATGTGACACATGGCATCATGCCATTAGAGGGAAATCTAAAGTGGTTGGATAAGAGGATAAGGTGTAATCCTCTCAACCAATAGGAATTTGACATGTGGCATTGAGAGGACTTTCTTCATACCAATCTTGACAATCTGGTTTGGGAGGAAAGAAGAGAGAGACCAACCGAGAAAGAGATAAGAAAGAGAGGGTTTTAGAAAGCTCCACGCTTCTCTCTGGTTTCAGCGATCGGACCGTGACTCAAGCGAGGCAAGCAAGTTGCTCCCCGGGGCAGGACTATCACGTGATGCCAGTTTGGGGAGTTTAGTAAACTCGGAAGGTAAGAGTTTTCTCTCTTTGCCACTTTTGGGGCATGTAATGGATGGGGATTTGTTGAGGCACGGATAGTAGTGGTTTGATTCAAAAGATTTAGTTAATTAAAGAAATCCTGAGGGTGTTTTGGACGGTCACGGACTGTTTGGGTGATTTGTTGTGTGTGTGTTGTGTTTATTGCCATGAGTGAATAACATGCTAAGTGTGATTTGTGGGCAGTTCCAAGATGAACTGCCGGATTATTACGCCGCCCATGTGACTAGGATTTATATTATTGTTGGCAAATAGAATAACATGGTTATGGGAATAATTTGTTATGTCATCATGGTGATTAGCATGAATGTTTGTGTGCCATTGCATTGCACTTAGGTGGGAAGTGACAAGTAGGGAAGTCCTCTTGGAGCGTGCTCTGCTGTCAGGGGAATCTGTTTTTCGAATTACCGGAAAATGCTTGGGGATGGGGCATCAGGGACCTTAGAAGTAGAAAAGCTTGACCAAGATGGCCTTATCTTATATTTTCTAAAATTCTGGGCGAGACATTTTTAATAAATTGTAAACAAATAGTAATTAAATCATTTTGTATAAATATACATTTATGAGGAGATGTACAGACCAGTGGCATATTTGCACATGTATGGGTCTCATAACATGAGACATATGCAAATTTCAACAGGTTGTGGGTGGTCAACGGACACCCCGGTTTTAGGCGTCACAACTTAGACCAAGGCCTATACAAAATTTATAATTACATGTTCATCCATGCAAAAAGTGAGCATAAGGAGAAGAGGTGCGATTAGATACAATAAAGATAATTTATTATTTACTTAAAGTGTTTAATTATAAAACTTATAATTATGTCCTAATATAAAAACTATTGTTTGAAAGGCTATTAGTTAATAATTTCATAAAATCTTGGGGTATAATTGGTACATGATTATGAAATATTTTTAAAAAATAAATTTAAAAAATTGTTCCTAGATATTTTATAAAATAAAAGTTTGTTTGAAAACCTATAATATTTTAAATATTTTTAAATAAATTTATATTTTTTTTGTTTTATTATGAATCATTTTATTTGTTTGCATGAATATATATATATATTTAATAATCATTTAAAACTGTAAAATATAAGTAACAACAGAATCATTTTTCCAGGCTAACAAAGATATTTATTTAAAAACATAACATTTTCTATTTTTAAGAACATAAAATAATTTTATCAAAAAAAAACATAATATAAAAAACGATTTTGATATTTTAAATATAGATGTTTTACTTTTATTTAGAAAATAATATAACAGTTCTTTGAAAATAGTTAAACAATCTTTTATAGTCATGAGTTTGTTTTATGCAAATTTATTTTATTTTATAATTATTTATGAGGATAAGTAATGAAAAATTATCCTTTCATTATTTTTAATCTATTTGATGGGTGAGTTCTCAAGCAATTCCTCATTATTTTATCTTTTGATATTTTTTTTTTATTCAATTATCTTTGATAAATTTGAAATATTATTGTCGTGCTAATATAAATGTACCAAAAAGTATTTTATTACATTACACTTGGCTCTATATAATAAAATAATTATTATATTATTAATTTGAAGCTATAAATAATTTATACATTTTATAGTTAAATTCCTCCTGTCTCGCCGGATACATGTTCTTATAATTTGATAAATAAACACACAACTTGAAACTATAAAATTAAGAATATACTTTTGTAGTGAAAATTATTATTTTATACTTGATATATTATTATAGCTTGAAATTCAATGTAGGATATTCTACATTTTTCTTCAAAAGTATATTTAATCAAATCATAAATGTGTACATATAATAACTTTGTGATACATTTGCATTAATATAATGAATATGTTATGTTATGTATTTATGTAGAAAACAACATAAGGATATTTTGTCTTTTTTTTTGTTAGGGTATGGGGGTGTGCAGGCGAACTCAGTGTTTGAAAATCTTTTAATTATAAGTCGGACTAATCCCATTCAAAGCGGGATAGACCCGCAAGGCGTGGGTTCCTGCATGCTGCATTGCAATTCCAGGTTCTCGAACTCGAGACCTTTGGTTAAAATAAGAGAGACCATAACTATCTCACCTACATGTTCGGTGGTTAAGGGATATTTTTGTCTTAACAAAGGGATTACTATGTCATATTTTTAATGGTTTGGGAATTTTGCTTCTATTATTATTATTTTTTAAAATATATATAAGAAGTGTCAAAAGATTTCATTTACATTAAAAATAATTTCAAATCGGTGATCTAGATTTTTTTTAAAAAAGTTTCGCTTATTTAGAACAAATGATAAAAAAAATCGCGAAATATCGTTTGATGATATGTATCGGTCGAACTCTAAATGATTAATGGCTTGTTTGAATGGAAAATGGGAAAAAAAGCGGATGTTTCGTCGATATATCGGTGGTCCTTGACCGATAGTTTGGCAACACAATTAGAGAACATGTCGAGAGCGTGGAGTCCGCACGCCTAGAGGAGTTGTGTGGATATACCGATAAAATTGGCTATTTTTTTAAATTGGTTCAACCGCGTAGTATAATTTAAAACTTCCTAGTCCAACAACTCCAATTTTAATTAAATAAATTATAAATTTAGTTTTTTAAGTTACAATAGTAAACTATCAATTGGGACTTGAATAAGGTGTCTCCTTCCTATATCATATATTTTATAAGCGATGAGCGTTCTACCATACACTACGGAGTGAGCTTTTAGTTGTGTAGCGCCCAAAACCGAGGTCAGTTGACTGCAGTCAACCCACGGAATACAAGTGGAGATCGGGTTACCCGACGCCCTTTAAGTCGGGCGGGAGTCTCTTTATGCAGGGGACCTCTACCCAAATACAAAACCTGTATAAACCTGTCCCAATCAACAATATATGCAATATATATATCCAAAACGGCCACTTGGGCCCATCAACTGTACTCAACACAATATATCCAAACTATATCAATAGTTTCAGAGTTAATATTTTTTTACTCTTAAGCGTACATATATTAGATTAGAAATTCTAATACATGTACAACCACGGCCATTCCGACTTTCTTCACAGCAATAAATCTCTAGGACAGGCAGTCCTCTCACCGCTCCACAGCCTGTAAATAAAGGGAATCCCACGACGGGGTGAGCTAAGCCGAGTAGAATCGCCCTAAGTGGGCTACTCACCACCTAGGAGTGCGGTGCAATGTTCCGATTTAAACACCCACATTCAAGCAAATGTGAAGTCCTGCTTGAATGTCTACATGACTCAGCTGGATCAGGAGTCCTCACCATTTTCTCTCACTATTTCGCCTAAGCCTTGTATAGGGAATTATTGTTTTATTAGTGGGCAACCCTCCATTGAATATATATCAATTGGAGCGCTCAGACGATTGATATATATTATTATTTTATGGACTACCCTCCGATGAATAAATATCAACTGGGCCGCTCCGACGGTTGATATATTATTTAGTTTGTGGACTACCCTCCGATGAATAAATATCAACTGGGCCGCTCCGACGGTTGATATATTATTTAGTTTGGACTACCCTCCGATAATTGACATTTTAGACTACCCTCCGAACCTTGTTTCTCTAGATTCATCTCATGCACTAACTCCTATATTCCTAGGATGTTCCAGTGCATATGGAATGCATGTATGCAGTTCAATTGAGTCTAATCATGCCATCTATAAGCGTAGATATACTCGCATAAAAATTAAATCACACAAGCGTGTTGTAATTATCATTTCACACATCAAAATTAGCTACTCTTGGGCTAATGTTGAGCAAGCAATTCGATTGGTGCCAACAAAACACATAATTTCACGAAAATATATTCTTAGAACACTATTTCGAGAATAGTGAAACCCTCGGTTAATATTCCCGAAAAATCACAAATCAGCGGTTCGCACTTGTGAACCGCAATGCAAACCGCCGGCTGTCATACCAAAACACATGGACATTTATGGCCCATTTCTCCTAAACCAGGAATTTGTTTTTAACGATCCGAAACAATTAGAGTCCCACGGGCAGCCCACATATCTGACTTTCAGTTTAGCCTTTTGGGCAAGATTTATTCTACTTTATTTATATCTTATAAACACCCAAGCATAATTTATTCCATAAATTACCTTATAAAACACCCCAATTCCAGTCCCCTGACAGCCACGGACTGCCCAGGGAATGTCTAAAAACTCTCTGATTAGGTCCCATGTTTGGGACCGATCAACCACCATTCTGACATTTTCTCATATCAAAGCATGCATTTTAAATCTTAAGGAATTCGCATAAACAGCTAGCATTCTGGACAGTCTTGGCCCTAACAAAATCTCAAAATATAAATTCAAATAATTCGGTCCCGAGTTTTGGGACCGATCCAACAACCCCTCACGGCCTCAAACTACTTAGAAACATGGAAAAACCTTAAAAATGGGAATAAAGCATGAAGTGAGGAGAAAATCCTACCTCTTGGGTTGTCAAAAACTTCCTTGAGCCCGGGGTCACGCGTAACTTTGCTCCGCGTAGAACATTTTGCTTAACTGTTTATTACATCATGACGGTCCGATCGCGTGTATTTCTAGAGAGAAGGAAGACCTTCTCTCTCTAGAAAACTCCATTGAAGCCACTGCATCTCCCACCGAATTGCCTCTCACGTTTTTGCTCACTTTTAATTTGGAGAAGATGGCCATGTACACTATTTCGTCTTTTAGTCACTTAAACATTTACAAAATGGCGGCTTATGTCAAAACTACCGGATTTGATATTCGACTATCTCGGCCGTCCGTTTCATCATTTCTCTACTCATATCACTTATGGTACGCAGGTACTTGTTATATCTGTTTCGTCCGCGTCGAAACGATTTACGGCACCGAAAACGCTGATGCCTCGAGAAAAAGCGTGTCGACTCAGAGCTGTCTCAGAAAATTCTGAAATTTGCGTGCTAACTAGATTTCGAGACGATTCCAGCGGTACAATCCGTTTAGATCATCAGAGATTTAAAATTAATTATGGATTTTTAGCAAAATTACAGTGCCATCAAAATTACGATTTGCCCTTATTCCAGAAATTGTAATTTCTCGGGTCTTACAAGTTGGGTCACTGACCCCAGCCAAAGAAGTAGACCAAGTGCAACCATATGATAGATCGCGAAGAAAATGGCTCTTGACTAGGCGTGGCTATAGGGGCGTAACAAGGATTACGATTCTGATTTTAGTCTTGGCCCCTACTAAAAGGTGGTTTGGCCTATGGATGGAGGCATTTTCTGGCCTCAACTAAAAGAGATGACTATGGATGGGGTTATTTGCTAGCCGCAATTAAAAGGATGTCTATAGATGGGGCTATTTCCTAACCGCAACTAAAAGGGTGACTATGGATGGGGACATTTATGGCCACAACTAAAAGGGTGGCTATGGATGTGGTCATGTTCTTGGCTGCAACTAAAAAGGTGGCTATGGATGGGGCATTTTTTGGTCGCAAATAAGGGTGGTTTTGGATAGGTTATTTTCTGACACTTAACTAAAGAGTGGCTATGGATGGGGGAAATTTTTGGAGGTACGCGACTAAAGATAGGCAAAACTAAAAATTTAGCTGTGGATAGGGACATTTATAGCCACAACTAAAAGTTTATCAACCATAGAGATGATAATCTTTTGTTAGCGCAACTAAAAATTTGACTATGGATGGGGCTATTTTTATGCAACTAAAGGTGGCTATGGATGTGGTCATGTTCTTGGTACACTTGACACAAAGATTCAAGGTATGAATGGGGGCATTTTTGGCGCAACTAAAAGCGATGGCTTTGGATGGGGTTATTTCCTAGCGCAACTAAAGAGTGGCTATGGATGAGAAATTTTTGGCACAACTAAAAGATGGGCAAAACTAAAAATTGGAAACTAAAAAGATGCAGCTAAAAGGATGACTAGATGAGTTTTTGTGGAAATGCAACTAAAAATGATGACTATGGATGATAACTTTTTTGGCCGCAACTAAAAGAGTTATCTACGGATGACATCGTTTCCTTGGCATAACTATAAGGATGTTGGTTGATGAAAAAAACATCTTTGGATTATCGAGAACTAACATTTTTATTTAAAATTAATTTAAGTTGGATTGACCCGTGGTAATGAAAAGCTTGATGGGACGTGAAACAAAGTATTCAACCAAAATATTTGAAAAACTACATCAACAAAAAATGAATAGCATTGAAAACAAAGTATTCAAGCTCTTGGCGATTAATATTATTGTTTTTGCTTCGAAGAGCTACCCGCCATAGCTTGAGACTATGTTGTGATGTTGCATTCAAATAAACCAAATAGTGCCAATAAGAAGAGGATCACGAATCATCACGGCAGTGAATATTGCAGAGTGACCAAATCGCCCCATCTTTTCTTACGAATGCGCATAATGTCAAACCAAAACTGATTTAGAGTAAATAAAGTGCGCAACGAAGCGATTAATGTATCCTTGACATTCTCCTATCACTGACATCATAATATCACGACCAAAAGACCGCAAAGAAAAAATCAACTTCCAAAAGACCGGGATACAGTACCAGCCAAAACAAATCTAAAAGATGATAATAGTCAAATTCACGAGGAAAAAATACATGGAAAGCATCAAACATTAGTTGTGGGTGAGCATAACAATAACAATAACAATAACAATACCCGGAGTCATTTCCCCATATCTGAACAAGCCACAAATTCGGAAGAATACTTCCTTTTCAAATAAATAAAATTACCCATCAGAACATATTAGGTGATTCAATAAAAGCCTACAACACAACACAGCTTAGCAATAGTACTAAGATGAAAGAAGAAAGCCCCTCCGGAATCAACACTCTCAAACTACTGCCAAGGACACCATACAACACGGCAGAAACCATTAATTTTTCTCATATTCAGACATTATAAAAGATGATCAAAACAAAAAATAAAAGCAAAAATGTCCTGGAAAAAATTATCCAAGGAAACAACAGATATGAAATATAAAAATTTGTCTTGCTGGACAAGCTCCTGCTGCTACTGGTAATGTCTTAGAAATGATAGGCCTAGATAATTCTTCAAAAGAAAGGACCTATCTTATGTTGCCACTCAAACATATTCTTCTAGGCTTTTTTTTCTACGCCATAGCAAAGCATGAGCAAGGTTTGTAAACTTTATTTTTTTCTTTTACACAATTCCATTCTCCAAATTTCTAGTCATAGATTAAAATTAGTATAATTGCATTACCTTTAATTGAATGTTTCATTTAAGCACAAGGAATCTTCAAATTTTTAGATATTTAATTAAATTAGATTTTAAATTATGATTTCAAAGAATTAATATGCATTAGAGAGGCCAAGTTTCACTTCATTCAAGTTATTCAATCAATGAGACACAAGGAAAAATTACCAGGTCAGGCTATCCAATCAATAAGACCTAGCTCACGGGGTTACCAGCAAGCTTTATTCCAAACCTGCATAATAGAAAGATAGTTTTACTACGAAACATAGATAATCATTTGCATGAAAACTTGTATAGAATCAAGACATGAGCTAGTGCTTCACCTGCTTTAAAACAAGCAATCGACTCGGCCAAATTAGTGGTGATGGAATGGTATACCATACACACGCTTTGCCTCTCCGCGTAGCACTAACAAAGGCAACCCATAGTTAACCCGCAAATTGACTTCTCGCTGTCACACGCTACGTAGAATCGATGATGAATAGTAACACAACCTTCTCAGAGCAAAGGCAGGAATGGCATAATTCACCAATGGCTCTTTTAGGGTTTCCTTGCTCAAGGGTTATAAGTCGATCAAGCCCTTTATTGGCCATTAATAAATCATACCTTCAATCACATTCAGAGATGATACTATAAAAATTTCTACCGATAAAGCTTTGGATGTAAAATGTAAATCACGGCGCGTGAACGATTCAAATACAAAACACAATCCTTATATAAAAATAAGCATATGACATAACAACGCCAATTTGCAGGATTAATAACAAAATTTACAGTAAATGCAAAATAAATTCTTCCAAACTCGCCGACTTCAAGACAATTCTAACTCATTATCTTACATGTTTCCTTTTTCTGATCGAGGTATGAACAAATTTGATTCTCTCAAACGACCTAACAATATAAATATCCCAAAATATAGTAATCACAATAATAATAAATCTAAAAAGTTATAAACCCATAACCAAAAGCAACTAATCACCATACGAACAAAAAATTTATACTAGTAGTATGTTAAACGAGAAAATGCCTATATTTTAATCAATCGATTACATTCCCTTTTAGTTGAAAATCATACGAATTATAGAGACGCTCCAAGGAAAACAAACTGCCATGAGCTATGATCTATCTTTCAAAATAGTAACTGCTAAGGAGCAAATCGCAGCTTTTCTGAATTTCATAAGAATTATGCACTGTAAGGTCATGCACCCATACACAAAGCCCCGATCAAAACTTCCTCACTACGTGCTTTCCACCTTCAATCTAAATCAATATCACCAAAAAAAAAAAAAAAACCAGAATATGCATATTCGAATCGAGATTATAAAAAAAAGGGACAGAATCACTTTTAGTTGAGGACGCAACTTATCCAAGAATTATAAAAGTCACTTTAGTTGAGACTCAATCCTAAATGCAACTATATAATCACTTAACTTGAGACACAACCCTATCCGCAACTATGTAGTCACTAGAGTTGCACAACAACATGAAACTAAAAATATGCTTTAGTTGCAAATTTTTTTGGCCCCAACTAAAGTAATGTCCCTATAAGTCACTTTTCTTGTAGTGCATCCAAACTAATCCTCATTCAAAACAGGATAGACCACAAGAGCAAAGCAGTTCTACCATAACACAACCGCATTCCCGCCTCGAACTCGAGACCTTTTGGTTGCATTAAGAGAGACTATAACTATCTCACCTACATCTGGATGGTTAAGGGATATTTTGTCTTAACAAAGTGATTACTATTTCGTTGCATGATATTTTGTCTTAACAAAGGGATTACTTATGTCATATTTTAATGGTTTGGGAATTTTGCTTCTATTATTATTATTTTTTAAAATGTATATAAGAAGTGTCAAAAGATTTCATTTACATTAAAAATAATTACAAATCAGTGATCTAGATTTTTTTTTTTTTAAAGTTTCGCTTATTTAGAACAAATGATAAAAAAAATCGTGAAATATCGTTTGATGATATGTATCGATCGAACTCCAAAATGATTATGGCTTGTCTGAATGGAAATGGCAAAAAGCTTGATAAGTTTCATCGATATATTCGGTGGTCCTTGACCGATATTTTAGCAACACAATTAGAGAACATGTCGAACGTGAGTCACGCCGCCTAGAGGAGCGTGGATATACTCGATAAAATTATGATTTTTTTTTTAAATTGGTTCAACACGTAGCCTTAATTTAAAACTTCCCTCATCCAACAGCTCCAATTTTTAATTAAATAAATTATAAATTTAGTTTTTTTTTAAGTTACAATAAAGTAAACTATCAATTGAGACTTGAACCCGGAACCCCTATATCGCAGATATAAATGGTGGTAATAACTTGTTATATGGTTGTTATACATGTATTATATGATGGGATCTATTATTTTGAAATATAATTTTATTTTATCTTAAAAAATTATTATACTTCAAAATTTTCAATTTTTTTATATTTATCATTTTACTCTTTTGTTTAATTTTTTATATTTTTTAATATTTAAAATATGGTTATTTTTTAAATTTCTTAATATATAAATACACACATACTATAAACAATAATAAGGTTATGATATTTTATAATTTAAAATAAATTTAATAAAATAATTACTGTAATTAAATTTTAATAATTAACTACTAAATAAATTAATAACAATAATAAAAAGTTAGCAACAATTATAAAAGTTTTGAAAATATTTAAAACATAACATAATTAGTTTTTACTTAAATAAATAAATAAAAGTATTTCAAATACAAATATATTTCTTATGTATCATCATGTACTTCTCTCTCTATATATATATTTGATAGAATGTTCAACATTTAAAAAGACAAACATTAAATTCAAAAATTTTAAAATTATAGAAAGTGTAACTTCAAAAAACACTTTCAATGTAAATCAAAATTTTCAAAATTTTAGAAAGTATCACTTCAAAATACACTTTCAACTTAATTCATAATTTCGAAATTAGAAAGTGATTCAAAAGACACTTTCGCTAAAATTTAAGGTTATCAAAATTTTAGAAAGTGTTTTTAAAAACATTATTACTACAGCAAAAATATATTAGATTTAAAAATATTTCTCTACCTTTTGTATTTTAGAAAATTTTATGTTTTTCGCCTAAATGTCAAAAAAGCCCGAACATAAAATGTAAAAAAAAGCAGCTCAATGAACTATAGCCAGGAGATGCAACAAACTAAACTGATAATGTGGACATTATAAGAAATATTTGGAGTGATGGCAAGGTAAAATTAAACTACCAACCAATATTTTATAGGAAAAACACATTTTTAGCCCCATGCCTTTAAAGTGTGGTAGGGGGTAACATCAATAAATGTAGAAATGCATGAGGTTAATTTTAATTAAAGTGTAGGGAGAAAGTAAAAAAAAAGAAGTGAAAGTACATAGGGCTAAGAATGCATTTTTCCATCTCATTTTTTAGATAAAATCAAGTAATAAAAACCTTGTTTACATACCTCATCATCTTTGTTGTTGCAAAGAGTTTCTGGAACCGAGTGTACTCACTCATTATGGATCGGTATGTAAACTGAGAAAATTCTAATTTTCCTCGAAAAATCCAAAGTGGTATTTCTACCAAAATCCAAATTTTCTAGATCTCGACGATTTAAAATAAATTTTTCTAGATTTATAATACCAGGAAAATAAATATTTTTCACATAATAACAAAAATATCAAACACATGCCCTTGACTCAAATTCAAAAGCACAGGGTTTACACTTCAGTGCTCTGCACTGAAATATAACATAAGAGAAATCGTTGAAGCCTTTAAAGTCCAGACCTATATGCATGCGATTTTGACTAGATTTATGTGTTTCCTTTTTTCTCTTGCATTTTTATCCTGAGGACAAGCCCCACAAAGAACAGCTAAAAGGCGAACAGCCATTCTGTACTCTCCTACTAATTTGCCCAACCATTCTGTACAATATTTATTATACTATTATGGCATAATTTTCTTTCCAGTGGTTCGCAATTATGAATTTTAATTCGTTTCACACTGAAAACTGGAAATATTTCCAGGAACTACCACTGTTATAGTATGGAGTTCTTTAAAAAGACCATTCCTAGTTATACAGATTATCAATAAGGGATTTTAACCATGATGTTTGCATTGTTAAATGAAAGATCTCCTAAAAAAAATAATGTCAAATGTCAATACCTACTAATTGATCCTTCTGCTTTCTTGTGGCTTTTGAGATTGATCTCCAACCCACTCTCTTCTCCTCTCATGCCAAGAAATTGCAGCTACAAGGTATATGCCAGATCACACTTAGAAAACTACTAAATGCATCAAAAACAAAGTATGAAAAAGAAGGGGAAAAAATGAACATCCAGAGGATAACAAAGAAGAAAGAAAAAATCCATTAAGGCAATTGTAACCTTTCAAATTAGTTTCTTATCTTTTCTTAATCAAAATAATTAACAAATTTTCAATGCAGACTCAGAGCATATAATGATATCTTAATTAGGCATCATGGAGGGATATACTGCAGAATATACATTTGTTCTGTGTTTGATGTGTAAAGGGAAACCTTAGGCTTTGACGACAGCAATTTTAAAGGAAAATTCAATCCATTCTTAGACAGATACTCACTCAAAATAGCAACATATGAACACTTCCAATGAGAGAAAATCAACATGCGCTGTGTCTTTTTAAAAAAAAATTCTTCTCAGGTTCTTGGTTTCACATCTAGAAAAAAATTATTGAGTCTAATATACCAAAGTAGCATTGCCTGTTTTAAATGCATGCATTAAAATTTTAGAAAATTATTTTGAATGCTAATGAAAACATAGACAATATTAGAAAAGATCTTTTTGGGCCCCATAACATTAAATAGTTAGGATGCTTTTGATTGGTTACAGAAGAGGGAGACGGGAGTAGTTGGTTGATCTATAACTTTCAATAGAATCATTGATATTTAGCTTCTATTGCTCCGCACAATGTCCACTAATTTTATCCTTCTGTCCAACTAGACTCTAGAGAAAGGAGAGAGCTCTACTGTGGCTGATGAATACAAAGTTACTCCTTCAATGGGCTCTGGTTTTTCATTAGCAGATTTAAACACTCAACGCTTGCTTCCTCATTGGCATGGGAATTTCCAGTGTTGTCCTCTGTCATCTCCAGAAAGAACGACCATTCCCTTTTGCAATGACACAGCAGTTAATGACTGATGTTCCTTTCTTTAGAACTTTGCCCAAGGCCCTGTTAATAATATACACTCGAATGCAGCCACCTGGAACTTTGCTCAATGCAACTAAGCCGCGTAAACTAGCTCTTCACGTGATAAACAATTAAACAGATAAAGAGAAAAAGAGAAAAAATATTAGCCTGGATATAATACATGTTATTCCAATCAAGAGCTCCATTGCAGATAACAAAGACAATGTCTCCAAATTTCTAATGAAGTCCTCTAATTCTATAGAGATCATCTGACCTAATTTTTACATTAAGCAAATGTCAACTGGTTTCCAAATCATTCATGTCCATCTGAAATAAATCCAAATGACAATAGTCATTCCTTTTCTCATTAGAGTTCATCCCCTTGGATTCTTATTCCGCGTCATGTCTTAGAGCAATAAGGAGATTAGAGGACAGTTGGCTCAATGAGAAAGGTTATGCACTCTGCCTAGGAGGTAAAACTATGGCATGTGCATGCATGTGTGCGTGAGTGTGTGTGTAGTACACACATATTAATAGGCTTTCATGTATGTAAGCCATTAACATGTTAAACTAAGTACACTTAATTCAGTGAGCACATGGATGTACCAAAGATTTGCAAACAAATACCTTATGGAAGCTATTGAAATCTCTGAGCAATACAGATGTGCCAAAAGATTTTGGTACAATGAATAGCTTTATGGCGCCAATTCAAAACTTATTATAGGCATGGAAAGTTAAGAAATAGCTAGAATTTAGGTTATTAATAAGAATAAATCTCTAAAATATACATCAAGAAAGGAAATGGGTATTAGTTAGAAGTAGAATTAGTATTTGCTAGAGTTGAATTAAGAGTTCCCAATTTTTAGAATCATAATAAGAAGATTAGAATTAGAGTGACACATACTAGAATCCTAGCAAACTAGGAATTCTTAGAGAAGCCTATAAATAAAGCTAATTGATGTAAACTAATAAAAAAATTGGAATCCATTTCGCAATGATTTTAGGAAAAGCCTATAACCTAAAAGTGATTTAAAAATAAATACATACATTAGGCAATATCAAAGAGACACTTTTTAAAAAAAATCTAAAAGAATCACTGTAATGTTGAAATTCGCCAAGTGATATTTTCTTAGAAAAACATTTGATAGATGATTCTAAAACACTTTCATTTTTTTTTTTTCTTTCGATAAGTAAGAACACACATCCTAAAAAACACTTTAATTAAAAATGCTCGAAAATACACTCGATCAAGAAGGAATAACACGTAACTAAAGCGCCTCTCCAACCAAAGGGGCAATTAAGCGCATTACCAACGCTCTTGTTGATTTCATTGGATTGGATAATATAGAAACCTCGTGTAAAGCATTGGCTTAAGGTCCCTAGTACACTCAACGCAGCGTACCTTTTCTTTCACAACTCCTTCCCTCCCGAATCCGCAACAATGCCCATTTAAGCACCGAGTGACTTTTCCCAATTGATCAAATTACATTGAATCAAAGCTGGTTAGAATGGACCCTTTTGAATGGAAGAGGAAAGTGATATAGATCACAGAAAGAAACTGGCCCACGGAGATGAGATGTGTGGAAAGAGGGGATCCCTAATCTATTTTTGAGAAAATAAAGAGTGGGTATCGTAAACAGGAAATATGAAACATGGAGCATTTTATAAAGTCTAAAAAGAAAATAAGCAAGAGATTTATAACACCATAATCCAGTCATAATCCAACATGGTGATTCAGAGATTGCAAATTGATCTATGACTGATATTGACAAACAAAGATTTCTCTCACCACTTATGTTCACACTCCAAGACCTTAATACACGAGTGACCTATACCACTGTGGTGGTGAACAAAGATTATAAATCCCCACACTTACCAAATTGGTGGAGGATTTAACAATAGTTCTGCAAACAAACATCTATTAGTCAAGAACCAATCTCTCCCAGTGATGAATTACCCCAGATGGGAACATATCCTACCTAGAGGCTTCAAAGATCTTTATACAAGGACTCATCAAGAAGGCCCATCCTGCACTCCACCCATATGATCTCGCCATCCCTATCCAAATGCGCCCTTTTCCATACTATCTCAGCAAGAAATACTCCATGGTATCCAATTCCTAATAATTGAAATGCCCAAAGAAACAAGGAACCCAACATCCTTCATTTAAAAAATGGTTCCACACCTCCTCCACCCACTCCTTTTTAAAGGAAGCTGCAGCAAATAAGGCAAAGAAATGCTCAAAGGTTCCTCATCACACGTGTCCTCCCAAAACCTCATCCTCCTACCATTCCCCACCATAAAGGCAATTTCATGTGCCTTCACACCCTCCCTTGCTTCAGAATGGCTCTCCATATCCCATGGCCCTTACCCAAAGCATCTCTCACCTTCTAGTTATTACAACCTACAACCTCTCCATATTTACCCTAATGATAATCCTCCGCAAGGCACCATCTCCCTAGGAAAACACCAATTCCACTTGCAAAAAGAGATTTCCCAAGATTCAAAGGTTTCCAACCCTAAACCATCATGGCGCTGGTGTGAGCGGAAGAAGAGACCAATAAACCAAGTCAGGCTCTCAAGTGTCCATCCACACCAAAGAAAGTCTCTTTGGATATGCAATCCAACCTTTACCCCACCAATCTAGGTCTATAAGAAACAAGGACATGAAATAAGTAGGCAAATTGGATAATATACTCCTAATACGAGTAAGTCTACCCCTAAATAAATACTGACCTTTTCAAAGTGCTAATCTCTTTCAAAACCTCTCCTCAAAGCAGTCCCAAATTGCCACAAACTTAAAAGGAGCAACTAATGAGAGCCCTGGGGCCAAGTGGAAGGAAGGCCACAACCTGCATCTAAACTCATTTACCAACTCCCTAACATCCTCCAATTCTTCCCACTAGAATAAGCTCACTCTTCTCCGCATTTATTCTCAAATCCAATGTGTGCCTCAAACCACATAAACAATAAATAAGACACATCCATTCCCTTGCTTCCTTTTCGTTTCACCTTCCACCCTCGTAGAAACTCCAAGCTTGACCCTCTTAGGCAAACAACTAAGGGTCTCCATGCCAATAACAAACATAAGGAGAAAGAAATTCCCCGTCTCAACCCCAACAGCCACCCTCGCCCCACCTTTAAAAAATAGCCAAACAAAGAACCATTGACAAGAACTTAGAAGGTTGCAATGGGTATTCACTATTTGATCCAACTGATGCACCATTTTCCAAAACCTATCTTTCTTAGCAACAAGAGAAGGAGTCTCCAACTGCACTATTTGCTAACACCCTTCACGTGCACCCTTCCGTCTACTACACCTCCGGCTGCTTAACTCGAAGCCACATTGCTCCATTCTCTCTCTGCACCACCTCAGAGAAAGATCCTTCTACATGCATTACCCGCTCTCTCCGCTCCTCCTTCGACTCGCATCTTTCTTTGATCTCCGAAAGAATGAAACCAAGATCCCTTAACTTTTCGCCATAATAGCCACCCTCTCACTACTCCCGCTCAAGGAAGATCAGAGTGAACCTCTGGGCCTCCATGAATTAATCAAACAATGAGTAAACCTTCCAGCTCCTTTTGGACGGATTTCCATCCTGAAAAACCTCCGCCTTACCCTACACTTTCCAAAAACTCCTTCACATCTAATTTATTGCAACAAGCTTCCACCTCCGCCAACAACTGCAGAAAACTCATCTTTCTAAGCCAAATCCAGCAAGAGAAACCTCTGCTCCTCTCCAAATGCTTCCTCTCAAGCCTCCATTGACCTTCTCAACAATGATTTTCAACAATCCCCACCCCGCTACAAACCAGCTCTTACCTCCAATTCTAGTTCTCTCAGTGCTTTTGGACTTCCCTATGATGATATTTAGCCAAATGCTTATGAAATTAATGCAGCGTATATTCCTAAACCCGCCTACATTTCATCAATATAACTAACTTCACATTCTTCGCCCAAAAAGGTTGCTATAAGACACCGCTCCATGATCGAATTGAAACAATCGTTAAGGCCCATGCAACCAACCCCGTGACTTCCAAAAGCACACATCAAAAAAGAACTCAATGGTATATATTAGCTGGATCTAGTACATAAACTCGGAAAGCAACAATCAAGGTTCAAAGAGCTATGAAAACCTCAATGAGTATCATAATGGATTGCCACTATGTACTAAAATGTTCCCATGTCGTATATAGAAAAATCTTTGTGAAGAAGAAAGAAACACCAAAACAAAATAAAATCATCAATAACTTCCAGATCCTTCTGATCAGTCTTAAACTCAATATGATTGGAGTTAAAATAAGCTATGCCCACAGAAGGAAATTACACACAACCAAATCATCCAAAAACTCCAACTTTTTTGTTTTTGAGTAACACCTTAAGTCTTCAAATCGCACGCAGGCTCAAAGCCAAATGAGATCACTACGGACATGTGAAAGGCACCATATATCAACCCTAAACCTCTCCTCTTTTTCTTCTTTTTTTTCTTTTTGAATAGGTTAAACCCCAAATTATTTTCTTCTCTTTTATGTTTTATCCATGTCTCTAGGCCAATGTTTTTCCTACTAGAGGTACAATAAAATAGAATCAAGAAAAATCAGAAGGAAGCATGCGAAAAGCCAAGAGGAATTCAGCGTTCAAGACTAATTCCTTTTGTTCCTTATATGGTCTGCTCCGCTTGATCATTGACTAATGATGCTCAAATCTTTACTGTTTTCTTCTCATTTTTATTCCATTACGAGGATATCAATAAAAAAAACTAGTGCCTAAACCCTTCCAACCTCATAAATTGATCTCTAAATGCAAACCAAAGAGGAGTAAACCCTGTATATATTTAAATAGTTGTGGTTTCGAACCCATTTTCATCAAGCACAGTGAACGGAATTTAACTCCTATAGAAGATTCTCCCCCATACTTTATGCTTCGTTAGGCTTTGCTTGACACAGTGAAGAAAGAGAGGAACAGGGTATTCGAAATCTTACCATAGCCCTTCCCATACCCAACAGCTGTAAGATTAACATTTTTCCCCAATCTTGTTCGCAAACAAATGCAGAATTAATCTCCAAGTGCTCCACTTTCCACCACCAACACAAAAGCAAAAAGAGATTTGTCGAATCTCCCTTCAAAACTAAAAAATAAGTTCCAACAATCATATCTTGTCCAACATAGACCAAATTCTGAAGCCTTATCCTTGCTTGATCCAAACCCAAAATAGGAAGTAAACTAAACCTCATGAATCCCCTTACAATTCAACCCAAATAAGAATCTTGGAAACTCGTCCTTCAAATTCAGATGCCTTCAACGTATACCAAATCATGATGTAACCAGCCGGTGCATTTCATCCTTCAAACACCAACGATAGCAACAAAAACAACCACAAAAATAAAAATAGTAATTGTTTATTATTGTAAACATGAAGCCCAAGCTTAATATCTCGTAAAAATTCCTTCCCATCTCTCCACTCGTCCATAAAATTCCTATGCGTAATTCCTGAGCATCTCGCCCAACAAAACCCCTCGAACTCCTCTTTCACAAAATGCCATGTTTGGCATCTAAGATCCCTAACATCAAGAATCACCTATACTAAATTAACATTCCTCAATCTTAAAATCTAGATACTAATTAATTAAACCATAATAAATAAACTGAGATAAGATGTAAAAATCCACACAAAACTCGACCATTAATAAAACCCGCCGAAACCCATCAATTTATTTCATAATTATCAATGCATTCACAACAAAACATAAAAAAAAAAAACCATCTCGTGAACCGACAAATTCAGCCAAAAAATCTCCAAAAAAAAAAAAAGATCATACCTGTGTTAGAGAGAAGAGAAGAGATCAAGAACAGATAGAAAAGACCCTTTTCGTAGAGAGAAATGAAGAACTCGACGCTTGATTCCGTTTTCGTGGGCTAATAATAACAAACAGAGAATTTTTCATATATCATTTTTGTTCATTTTGTTTAATAAAATAAATTCTATTTTTCGTATGTTTCGGTTTGGTCGCCATCGCTTCTATCTTCTCTTTAGATGACGGGATATTATTTTTGGACTTTGATTAGCACGTTTAGCTTCTTGTTACCATAATACTCCCTCCACCTAAGTACTTCAACCAAAATATTCGAGGGCCTTTTTGTAATTTGATAAATAATTTCCCTCAAAATAAAAATATTTGTATATTTCATATTGAAAAATGAATATCATATGATAGATTCTGTGGTAGCCATCATATGAAGTTATAAACTTCAATAATATAAAATCAGCTTTTCTCCTTTCCTGTTTTTTCTTTCTTCCAATCGATTATTTATGAATTCTTTTTCAAGTAATATTGATCAAAAAATATTAAGAAAAAAAAGAAAAGAGTACAAATAAATATTTATATTTAATTCATTAGAAAAATGAAAAGTTAAATATGATAAAATTAATTATTTCTTCCACTTATTCACCTGATATTATATCGTTATAATACTATGTTTCCAGAGAACTGATTTTAAGGACGGATCCATGATATTCGAAGGGCATTTGCCCTCACTCACTTTTAGAATTGTACTGTAGTTAAAGTTAAAAAATATTTAAATATATTTTTTTCCAATTATATTGTCTCCCTGAAATAAAAATTTTAAACTTGGCCCTATTGCCTTATTTTTTTTGACTCCGTCAATACTCGATCGAGTCTAGGACCTTTTGTGACACCCCAAACCCGGGGGTCCGTTAACTACCCGTCAACCCGCGGAAACACTTGTGAATGTCGGATGACCCGACATTTCTCACGAAAATGGGGCAGAGTCTCCTTTGTACGGGGAGCTCTACCCAAATACAAAACTTGCATATACCTGTCCCAAACAGTGCAATATATCAAATATCTCCAATCACATGAGTAATACGGTCACTTGGGCCCACAAACGATACTCATAATACATACTAACTATAAATCCAACTATATACCAAATAGTTACAAGAGTTACAATATTTTCACTCTTATACAATACATATATTAAAATTAGACATTTCAATACATGTATATATCACCAACCAAAGCCACAACCCGACTTTCTTCTAATCCTCAATCCCTAGGACGAGCGCCGTCCTCAGACGCTCCTATGTCCCAGGGGAGAAAATAGATGATCTCAGAGATGGGATCATAAGATCGGGAATCCACCTGAGTGGCACATCTGGCAACACAGAACGCTCCAAAATAACATACATCCAAGCAAACGCATGATCCTACTTGAATGTCTACATGACCAACTCATCCCGAGTCCTTCATCGACTCTCTCACACTCCTCGCCAAAGTTCCTCGGGATGAATTCATTGTTTTATTTTATTGTGGATAACCCTCCGATGTGTGTATATCAATTCCCGCAACTCCGACGATTGATATTATTTGTGGACTACCCTCCGATGGTATGTCAACTGTCGCCTCCGACGATTGATATTTTTTAATTTGGACTATCCTCCGATAATTACACATTTTTAGACAACCTCCGAACCATTTTCTAGACTCATCTCATGTGCACTCACTCCTATAGTCCTGTGGTGTTCCAAAGGTATAAGTGGAATGCATGTATGCTAATTCCAATACAGGCTTCAATTCATGTAAATATATAAACATGCATATATTTACAAAAATTCAATTCACACAATCATGTAATGTAAATTCTCATTTCATACATCAAAAATTAACTCCCTGGGCTAATGATCAAACACGAGCAATTCTACTTGAACACTCGACCAAACATATTAACAAGAAAATTATTTTGAGAATTCATTTCGGGAATAGTGAAACCCCTACATTGTCCCGAAAATTCACAAATCATCTGGCTTCACTTAGTGAACTCCGGCTCTCACGGCCATTTCCCGCCTCCTATGTGTGACGCCCAAAATTCGGGGTCCTGCTTGACTACCCGTCAACCAAGGAATACAAGTGGATGTCGGGTTACCCCGACGCCTACTTCAAAGCAAATCTAGCGTAGTCTCCTTGTACGTGGAGCTCTTACCCAATTGATACAAAACCCCGCATATCCCTGGGTCCCAAACAATCCAATATATGTGCAATATATATCCAATATATCCAATCACATGAGTAATACGGCCACTGGGGCCTTATGCTAAACAATACTTCAATATGCATACTGAATCCATGATCCAACTATATATCCCATAGTTTACAAGAGTTACAATATTTTCACTCTTAAACAATACATGTATTGAAACTTAAAGAGTCTGCATCACATGTAAACATCAACAAAGCCACATCTCGGCTTTCTTCTAAAGACTCACTCCTCTGTGTGACGAACCGCCTCGCACGCCCTGCACCCGTAAAAGGGGGTCCCACGACTCGGGTGAGCTAAAAGCTTAGCAGGAGAATCTCCTGGGCTGGCTACTCACCACAAAAGTGCAAGGCAATGTTCCAAAGTAAACACACATTCAAGCAAATGCATGATCCTACTAATGTCTACATGACTAACCCGCATCCCCATGAGTCCTCACCGACTCTCTCACACTCGCCTAAGCCTCATATGAGAATTATTGTTTTATTAGTGGACAACCCTCCGATGTATATATATATATCAATTGGGCGCTCCGACGATTGATATATATATTATTTGTTTGTGGATTCATCTCTCCGAAGAATATCAATTGGGCCAAGCCCGACGATTGATATTTTAAATTTGGACTACCCGATAATTAATGTTTTTAGACAACCCTTCAACCGTTTTCTTTCTGGGGACTCATCTCATGCACTCACCCTATAATCCTAGGGTGTTCCAGTTGCATATGGAATGTGTGTATGCTACCTAATACAGCCTAATCACATGCAAATATATAAACATGAAATATACTGTGATAATTCAAATCACAATCATGTTATGTAATTTTTACAACTTATACATCAAAATTAGCTCACTTGGGCTATCGATCAAACACGAGCAATTTAATTTAAATCAATTCTGGCCAACATATTCACACAAAAATATATTTTTGTGTCACTATTCCTAAGGAACAGTAACCTAGGTTTTTCTGGGCTCAAACACACATCCATTCATCGGTTCACTTTGTGAACCCGGGTTTCACAGCCATCCAACCAATACATAATTTATCACAAAATGCATCAATTAATAACCCAAATCAGCCATGGAACGGCCACGGCTGCTCCATTTTTTTTTCAAAAATTTAGACACCCGGTCCCAAGGCCTGGGACCGACCAAACGGCTCCTCACCGCCTCATTCAACTCAAACATTGCAAACACTTAATATGGGAGTAAACTCAAGTAGGAGAAAACCCCTACCTCAAGGAGTTTGAAGAAACTCCCTAAACTGTACCCACGCCGGCCCTCTCCGTGAAATCGCCTCCTTCTTGTCCCAAAGACCGACTATCGGATCACAGACAAATCTGTAAAGAAGCTAAGCTTCTCTCTTTAAAAACCAATTCTCCATGGCTACTGGTTCTTTTTTTATTTTATTTTCACGTTTTGCCTTCTTTTAGTTGGAGAAGAAGGGTCCTATTAGCTATTTTGTCATTTTGTGACTTAAATAAATTTAAAAAATGACCATTTCGTCCTTCTTTTCCCAGTTTTGACATTCGGCACTATCTCGGCCATCCATTTTCACATTTCTACTCATATCACTATTTATGGTACATGAGTACTTGTTATATGTGACTTTCAAGTGCATCGGCTCGGCTTTTAAGGCACCAAATGATGCCTCGAAAAACGGTCAACTCCGGTCCCATTCCTGAATATTACAGCCTCATATGCTAACGAATTTCATGACGATCTCTAACGGTGCAACTGCTTTATCATCCGAGATCTAGAGAATAAATTACTGATTTTTTAACCAAATTATTTTATTTTTGTTCTTATCCTGCAATTGAATTTCGTCTACATTCTCCTTCCTTAAAAGGAATTTCATCCCTAAATTCGTGATCAATTACAATCGCCACATGCATATGCAATGTGCACTCTATCATGCATGTAAACAAATATTTAAATCTTAAACGAATTAAACCACGTAATTCTCCATCCCTGAACAAGAAGGGATAGGTGGCTCGCATCGTGTCCTCGCTCCCACGTGGACTCCTCCACCTTTACAAGGTCGCTTTACAAGACTCTCACTAGCCTCACTACTACAAGGCCGCAAAACCTGATCACGACTATCAACAATGCACACTGTTCCCTCCTCGAAGGTCCCATCCGTGTCAACCTCTATATGTCCCCAATCCACCACATGGGCTGGATCTGGAATATATTTCCGGAGCATGGAGACGTGAAATACCTCTACGGACACCGACATGTCAGCAAAGCCAACCCAGAAGTTAACATCGCCTATCCTCTCTCGAGTATCTCGAAAGGTTCAATAAATCTCGGCGATAGCTTCCCGTGCTTGCCGAACCTGACCACTCCCCTCTTAGGCATCACCTTCAAGAAGACGTGATCCCCAACCTCAAACTCTAAGGGTCGACGTCACACATCCGCATAGCTCTTCCTCGCCGCCCGAGCCGCGGGAGTAAGACGCCGTCAGACGTTTACCTTCTCGGAGGTGTGTCTCTAATCAAATCAGACCATGATTGATCTCTCCCACTTCTGGCCCATCCTAACGCTGACTCACGTGGCCTCCCATACAATGCCTCACGGTGCCATCCGTATACCGCCCGACAACCATTGCTTCAGAGCGACCCACTAAGGGCAATTAATCCCCACCCTTACGACCCAGACGCATGCCTCGTAGCATGTCCTCTAATACCTGTATATAATCCATACACACCTAACCCTACACAACCCCTTACTTCAAGGTGAACTCGACTCCTAAGGTCACAATCACCGACAATCCAATGGACCGGGTCAACCTAGTCCATGTCATGAATGACATCCGATAACGAGTCCTCGACCAACCACACCCAATGCAATTTTTTCCAATGGGTATCAAACTCCGAGTCACCCCGACTCCCATCACTCAACTCTAAGTCTCGCGATAACCATGTCCAGGTGTTTTCATCTCGGCAACATAACTCTTCATTTACACTGAGCCCTTCGCTCAATAATGCACTCTCTGATATCTCCTGTCTCTTACACCCACGTGACCTTTCAGATACTACCACGGTCTCCTTCACCCATAACTCCGTGCTTCTCACCTTAGGGATGAATGTTTCTTTTCTTTGCCCAACACACTCTAATTACTTTCATTCACTGAATCGAATTGTGAGTCTTCATGGAACGTAGTCCTAAAGACAAACTCAACCCACACTCACCAAGAGTGGTGAATGACCATACTGTGCACCCACACCCGACTCGACGCGATGTCACCATGCACATGAACGCAATAATGTCATACTGTGACACCCAATCCCGGGTTCCACCATGAGCAGAATCTTAGAGATAACTCACCATAATCCCGATCTATCAGGCCAATCCTCACCCTACACCCTAGGGTGCCAACATCTATACTGGGCTTCTAAAGGCCTTAACCTCTAAGCCCAAATCCAATGCCGTGTCGAGCATGACAACCTCGACCCACGGCCTCACCACGACAACCCGATGGTTGTCAACCCATCCACAGCCTTTCAAGCCCGACATCAACAACTAATAGGTCTACCACCCTAAGGTCCACTAACTCTCGCTGCGCAACTCCGATCTCGTCCTCGACTCGACCCACATTCCGTCCCTCCGCCTATCCGGTGTTGCCGGAAGTGCTCAGAGCAAAGCACACCGAACTGAAATCAAGGTTCCTCTTAACCCCTCACTAGGTGTGGAGGAATGAATTGGTTACATTCCCTGCCCCATTTGCAATCAACTGCATTGTCCCAAAGTCTCGGGATCCCTATCTCTAGGGCAATCCAAACTACTGCTCAATCCGGGCCCTAGTCCCAAACTAGTGTGAAGCGTAAGTCTTCGCTCTTCCCAACTAGAGAGTTAATCCTCCCTCTTGCTACCAACACCCGTATCCCGAGTGTTCCAAGTATCCTTGATTTCTCTCTCTATGGTCAGGGCCGCCCCAACCATGGAGTCCATGTCCCGTAGGCGAAATCCTACAATCCTGCCCGAATGAACAACTTCAGCCCATTCTCGAATCTCCTGTAATACCCAGCCAATCCCAAGAAACTACGTATCTCGAAGATTGACATTCGGTCTCTCCCAACACATCACTGCCTCAACCTTCTAGTCGATCACACTCTCAGGCCGACACCACGTGTCCCAACAATCTCACCTCCCGCAAGCCAAAACTCTCACTTATCGGGAACTAGCATACAACCGATGGCTCCTAATGCCATGGAAACAACTCAAGTGATACTCATGCTCCCACTCTGACTGGGAGTAGATTAAGATGTCGTCCACGAAGACTACGACAACCGATTCCAGATACAAGGTCGAACACCCTATGCATGAGGTCCATGAACGGGCATTCATCAATCCAAAAGGGCATCACCTTAAACTCAAAGTGCCCATAACGATCCTAAACGCTTTCAGTGGATACTTGTTCCTAACTTTCATTGATGGTAACCAAGCATGAAGGTTCATTCGAGTAGACTCGCTCTCTCAACCGATCAACAATCTTCAACTTCGTGAAGGGTACTGATTTTGACCTTAACCCCTGCTCAACCGTCTTATAGTCAATGCACAAATGGTCTTATCCTTCCTTTTCGCAACAGACCGAGCGCCCCGTGAAGTGCTCGGCCTAATGAACCCTCATTCAATAGCCTGTGAATCGGACTCGAGTTCCCGCAGAATCAACCGGTGCCATCCTATGAGTCATAGAGATGGGAAGTAAGTAATTGCGGTGTAACTCGATACCGAAGTCTACTACCCTCTGTGGAGGAAATCCAGGTAGCTTATTTGGAAAGACATCCACATACTCGCACACTACCCGAGGTAGATCCAAGTCTGATCTCTCCTCGTCCTCTAGGGTAAGGCTCGCTAGCCAACCCGCTAACTGTCCCTGACACCTGGACTCGTATACTGTCTGGGGCAAAATGTCCTGCTTGTCCCCCTGAAATACCATACGAGTACTGTCCTACGTATAGGCGGTAACTCTCCTACGCTCACAATCGATAACGATCCTGTAAGCTATCAGCCAGTCCATCCCTAGGATGACATCGAACTTTGACATGTCCATGATCCTCAGGTCCACTGTGAGTAGAGTCCCCGAGATCTCTAACTCGCAACCTCGACCTATCATTCTTATTCGCCTCTAACCCTAGGGAGACTGTTTCACAACGCCTCCTTAAGGTCTCAGAGGTCTGTCGGTTTCCATCACAGCCTGGGCCCCATTCTCCAACCAGAGCGCAGGCAGTCTATCCCGTCGTGTCGAGGTAACTTCCATGGCCATCTCAACACCTTCTCTATCTCAGATGAACCAATGGTCGGCCACCACCATCTGATCTCTCCCTCCCCTGTGAATGTCTGAGGATGATTTCTAAACCTCTCGAGGTTACTAGGATCTTCCCGTCTACCTCACATATATCAAACAAGATAAGAATGCAGAATACCCACTTATCTCATACAGTGCGGCTCGTCGATCAAATGCCGGCGTCGATCAAATGTCAGGAAATGACCAAAGGCTCAGGATTTCACGTCCTTGTCCCTCGACTAGCCATCTACGATTAAAATGGCAACAAGAATCATTTAATTAATTCATTTAATCCAGGCAATGCACATGCCAATTACTAATAGACTTACAACCATGAACTGACCCGTTCATTTCCTAAGTGGTGCTAAATTCCAACCACTCAATTTATTTATTTCAATAAGGTTCTAAGTTCTCTTATTCATTTCAGTCTCCAAATCCCTAAGGTCATAGTTCCTAACCTTAGCATTCACCATTTTCCTATACGCATTACACCATGCATATAATTTCCTACGCAACTACCGCGCAATCACGACTTCAAATGGTAGTTAACATAATACAAAGATTCTAAGGCATAAACACAAATTTCGAGACACTAATCATACACATAACTCAGTGTATACGCAACCAATTTTGCATTTAAAATATTGTTTTCAACAAAATTCATTTTCAAAAAATTTTATTTTTTGAAAATTTTATTTTTTCTGGGCAATTTTATCAAATTATTTGATTTGATTTGATTTTTTTTAATTAATTTAATTTTTAAAAAAAATTTAAAATTTTTGTGATGAACAAGAGCCCATGAACCTGGTTCAAACTATGACTCTAAACATCACAGTCAAAAACCAGTCGAAAACTAAGCTGGTGCACGAGCACCTGGCCAGCTCCAACAGCGCCTGTGTGGTGACTGGGTGACGCCCAGCGCGCGTGACGCTCCGCCTGTAGCAGGGCAGTGCCCGTCGTGTCGCCGCGAGGCCCCGGGCCGTATCGAACCTGGGCCGCCAGCAGCGCCCCGCCGGGCCGTCGTAGCTCTCAGGACGCGCGCCCTCACGGCTGGCAGGCCTCGCGCGCCATGCCCGCGCTCGCACGCCCCTCGTCTCTGTCAGATCATGGCTCCTACGGGTCGTGGTCATGGTCGTTGCCGCGCCAGCCCTGGCCGTATCGCAGCACAAGTACTCGCAGACGCCAAATTGTGATCACAACACCTCGCCTCACGGCACAATTTTTATCGCGGATTAATCGCTTTCCCCACCTTCCCAGCCTGCAATACCCCTCAAACCTTGCAATACAAATCCTGCCTATTGCAATATATTCTACCTACCGCCAAATTTCAGAGCATAATAGTTGTATTGCAATACAATTTCCAAAGAACCCACTCCATGTTGCAATACACAATACCCCATCAAGCCACCCATCGTAATACAAACCTAGTATTGCAATACAATCCACCTCTCACACACGGATTCAAGAGTCTCTTCCAAATTTCTACACCAAACTTAATTTTTTTTTTTCATTATTTTTATATTTTTCAATTATTTCCAGCAATTGGAAAAATCACTAAAAATCACTAAAGATCATTTTTTTCATTTTCCATAACACTCAAATAAATTTATAAAAATTTATTTTTCTCCATTTCCTTCAATTTTTCAATTTGTAAAATCTTAGAAAATTATTTTCTCCTCCTCTTAACCAAATAAATTTATAAATTTTTTTTTTCCAGTTTTTCACTGAAAAATTTTTCTCCACTCCAATAAATTTATAAAAATTTATTGTTATTTTTTTTTTCTTCACTTTCAATTCCAGTTTTGTACACTGTACCACTCAAAATGTTTTCTACACATTCATGTGCTAATCACCAAGCACACATATATTCCACAACACACATAAAACATGGCATACACACCTATCATACACACCACCAAATCACACAAAACACATCAACACATGCATGTAGTGTCCTAGTTTTGTCCCGTGATTTTCTAGGTAATCTCATACCTACACTTATCATCGAACCACACCTAGTGGCGATGTTCTCACACGACTATGGCCTAAGCCCAAGCCTCTCAATTTAGGTTTCCATATAGCCTATACTCTACATCAACCACCTAAATGGTGATGGGATACCCAACCGAGCCCTAGGTATTCGTATACCTAAGCTCGATACTCAAATCGTGACGCCCGACCGGGGTCCGTTGACTACCCGCCAACCCGCGGAATACTTCCTCGATAGTCGGGTGACCCGACATTTTACGAAATCGCAGAGTTTCCTTTGTACTCCAGGAGCTTTACTCAATACAAAATTTTGCATATCCTGTCCCAAACAACCAATATATGCAATATATATCCAATATATCCAATCACATGAGTAATACTCGCCACTAGCCCATAAACAATACTCAATATGCATACCAACTATGATCCAACTATATATCCTATAGTTACAAGAGTTACAATATTTTCACTCTTAAACAATACATATATTAAACTTGAAGAGTTATAATACATGTAAACATCAACAAAGCCACATTCTGGCTTTCTTCTTAGCACTACCTCTAGGATCTAACCGCTCTCGCACGCCCCCGTACTGCAAAAGGGGGTCCCACGACGGGTGAGCTAAAGCTAAGAGAGAATCGCCCTGCTGGCCACTTCCACCACTAAAGTGCGCAATGTCTAAAGTAAACACACATTCGCCAAATGCATGATCCTACTTGAATGTCTACATGACCAACTCATATCCCGAGTCCTCACCGATTCTCTCACACTCGCCTAAGCCTTATATGAGAATTATTGTTTTATTAGTGGACAACCCTCCGATGTATATATATATATATCAATTGGGCCACTCCGACGATTGATATATTATTTGTTTGTGGACTACCCTCCGATGCACTGGGCGCTCCGACGATTAATATTTTTAAATTTTGACTACCTCCATAATTAATGTTTTAGACAACCCTCCGAACCGTTCTAGATCTCCATCTCTCATGCACTCACTCCCATAATCCTGTGGTGTTCCAAAGGCATATGAATGCATGTATGCCGCCCAATACGCCTAATCACATGCAAATATATAAACATGAATATACTGCATAATTCAAATCACACAATCATGTTATGTAATTTACAACTCATACATCAAAATTAGGTCACTTGGGCTAATTGATCAACACGAAAGTAATTTAATTTAAATCACTCTACTAAACATATTCACACAAAATATATTTTTGTGTCACTATTCCTATGAACAAAGAAAACCTAGTTTTTCTTGCTCAAACATCCATTCATCGGTTCACTTAGTGAACCCGGGTTTCACAACCATTTCCGGCCTCAATCCAACCAACACATAATTTATCACAAAATGCATCAATTAATAACCCAAATCAGCCATGGAACGGCCATGGCTGCTCCATTTTTCTTTCAAAATTTAGACACCCGGGTCCCAAGGTTTGGGACCGATCAAACGGCTCCTCACGGCATCATTCAACTCAACACAAGAAAACACTATTATGGAGGGAAAACCTGCTAGGAGAAACCTCACCTCAAGGAGTTTGAAGAAACTCCCTAAATCCGGTACCCACGCGAAGCCCTCTCCGCGTAGATCAGTTCTCCTTCTTGTCCCGAAGACCGCCGACGGTCGGATCGCGTACAAATCTAGAGAGAAGCTTAAAATGAATTCTCTAAAATGAAGGGTTCTTTTTTTTTTTTTTTTTCACTGCTTGCCTCTTTTAGTTGAGAAGAAGGGTCCTATTAGCTATTTTGTCATTTTGCACTTGGGTACAATACCCCAAATGACGATTTCATTTTTTTCCTGGGCTGAGACATTTGGCACTATCTCGGCACATCCATTTTCTTTTTCATTTCTCTTACTCATATCACTTCTATATTATGATTACTTGTTATATATGACTTTCGTCGTGATCGGGAATTCGCTTACTAAGACCGAAACGCGATGCCTCGAAAAACGTGTCAACTCCGTCTATCTCGGAATATTACGAAATTTTACGTGCTAACTAGATTTCGCAAGACGATTCCAACGGTGCAATCCGTTTTGTCATCCGAGATCTAGAGAATAAATTACGGATTTTTAACCGAAATTACAATTTCGTAAACGAAATTACGATTTTGCCGTTATCCAAGAAATTGGAATTTCTCGGGTCTTACACTATGCATATCACAATACAATTCATTTCATAATTTATGAATTTTGCACTATACTGTACTCCGATACCATGGATCAGAAAAATTTCCAACACCCTAATCTGTTTTTGGGACCGACGATCGGCCCTCACGACTCATTCAAATTTCAAACATCAACAAAGTACTTAAAGAATAAATAAAACCCAAAGAGGGAGAAACCTCACCTCTCGGAGTTTGAGGAAACTCCCAACCCAGACCCACGCTAGTTTCCTCCTCTCCGCGTGAGCGCTTCCTTCTGTCTCGAAGACTCCGACCTACCTGACGCACATATTTTAGAGAAGTCGTAATCTTTCTAAAAATCAATTTTTTGGCTACCGGTTCTCATCCTCTTTCAATTCTCATGGCTCTTTTTGCATTTTGAATATATAACACTATTCATTTTTTTTTGGTATTTAGTGACTTAAATCACTCCTATAATGCCAATTTTGTCCCTCTTTCCTAGTTTCGACATTCGCACTCATTCGCCAGCCCATTTTAATTATTTCTACTCATACCACTTATGGCACATGAGTACTTGTTATATGTGATTTCAAGATCGAAAATCGCTTTTACTAAGACCGTAAACGCTGATGCCCTCGAAAACGTGTAAATTCCAACCGTCCCTGCATTCGACAAAAATTTTACGTGCTAGCTAGATTTCGCGAGACGATTCCAATGGTGAAATCCGTTTCGTCATCCGAGATTTACATAATAAATTACGGATTTTTTTAACCGGAATTAACAATTTTTGTAATCGAAATTACGAATTTGCCCTTTTTCCAAAAATTGGAATTTCTCGGGTCTTACATTCTCCCCTCCTTAAAAGGAATTTCGGGCCCCGAAATTCAGACTATTACACCACTACATGTGATATGCAACGGCATTCAACCATGCATGTAAAACAAATTTTCTATTTAAATTTAAACCGACTTCAAACCACGTACCTTCATCCCTAAACAAGAAGAGTTAGGTGGCCCGCATCGTGTCCTCGTGCTCCCACGTGGACTCCTCGCCTCCATAGTACCCTCACTAGCCTCACGGTCTTGTGTTGCAAAACCTGATCACGGCTATCAACAATGCACACTGGTCCCTCCTCGAAGGTCCCATCCGTGTCAACCTCTATCTGTCCCCAATCCACCACATGGGCTGAATCTGGAGTATACTTCCGGAGCATGGAGACGTGAAACACCTCGTGGACACCTGACATGTCGGGCTGGGTAATGCCAACCTAAGACGCCACGGTGCCTATCCTCTCGAGCATCCGAAGGTCCAATAAACCTCGGCGATAGCTTCCCGCGCTTGGTCGAACCTGACCACTCTCTTCTTAGGCATCACCTTCAAGAAAACGTGATCCCCAACCTCGAACTCTGGGCGGGCCTACGCCACATCCGCATAGCTCTTCCGTCTGGCCTAAACAAAGGAGAAGACGCTTATCGTATCTCACCTTCTGAGGTTTCTCTAATCAAATCAGACTAAAGTGATGGTTTCCTCCCACCCGCCCAACATAACGGGTGACTCATGGCTCTCCCATGCGAATGCCTCGTACGGTGCCATCTCGTATACTCGGGCCGTAACCGCGGTTGTAGCGATTCCACTAAGGGCAAATGCACTCCCAACTACCCTTATGATCCAGACGATGCTCGTAGCATGTCCTAACACTGTGAGGTCCTCGCACAACCATCCGTCTGAGGGTGGAAAGTCGTACTCATCGCCACCGTAGGTCCATAGCCTGAAACTTTCCAAAGTGCGCCGTAAGCTCCTGGTGGGGGTCCCTATCCGACACTATGGATACTAAGATCCATGTAGCCGCGACTATCTCTCGAATGTATAACCAAGACCTCAAAGGCGAAGGTCATCCACACGGGGTTAGGAAAATGTGCCGACGGTGGAGTCGTCCACTATCACCCATACCGCTTCATGCTTCTCACGCACCCATGGCAAGCGGGTTACAAAGTCCATCGCGGACGCGTTCCCACTTCCACTCACCCACCTCCAATGGTCGGCAGCCCCGTTGGCTTCGTGCTCACTCTTAACCTCGCTAACACGTGAGACATCGCGAACAAAGTCCCCACGTGTCTCTCTCATCCCACTCCAATAGTACCGGGCGACGAAGATCCCGCACATCTTCGCGCCACTGATGCACTCCAAGAAATCGAGAGCAGTGAAACTCCTTGAGAATCTCCTTTCAAATCGATCAACTGGGGAACCACTACCCCGTTCCCTATATCGAAGACTACCATCTGCGTGAACGGTCCACTTATGTCGTCACCTGCATCTGATCGTGACTCTATCCCCCCGACATGGACACTATCTCTCGTCCGCCACTGGGACTCAATCACTCGCTTCACCGAGACAAGCAGGTACCACTAAACTCCCCTACTTCGAAATCAAGCCACCGCATCAGAGCTCCAACCGTCCCACGGGCCTCGAGCATACGCCACTCCCCAGAAGCTATATTTCAGCTAACGCTCCTCGTGACTTCCGACCGAGTGCGTATCAGTTACCACATTTGCCTTTACCAGATGGTAATGCAAAGTGAAGTCGAATCCTCTAGGAACTCCATCCATCTCAAGGCGCTTCACATTGAGTCCCGCCGTGAAAATATACTTAATTTTATAGTCCGAGTACACCGAACTCCTCGCCGTACAAGTAGCGGGCGCCTAAATCTTCAAGGCAAAAGACTATGGTCAACTCCATGTCATGTGGGGTAATTTCGCCATGATTCTTCAACTGACGAGAACCATAAGCTACTACCCTCCCGGACTGCATCAAAACACATCCCAATCCGGCCCTCAAGGCATCACAATACACCGTGTACCCCTGTCCCCTACCCGGAACTATCAAGATGGAAGCTGAAGTAAGTCTCCTCTTCAACTCCTGGAATGCCTCCTCGCATCGGTCATCCCAATCAAACTTAACGTCCTTCCTGGTCAACCTAGTCATAGGTGCTACTATCCTGGAGAAGTCCTCAATGAATCTCCTGTAATACCCAACCAATCCCAAGAAACTACGTATCTCGAAGACTGACTTCACTCTAACCCAGTCACCGCCGACTTAATCTCGGGTCGATTGACACTCATGCCGACACCCACGTGTCCCAAAATCTGCCACCTCGCAGTTTAACTCGTACTCACTGAATTTGGCGTACAACATGATCTCTCAACAACTCAAACGATCCCTGGCGATCCTCTCATGCTCCCACTCCGACCGGGAATGGGACAAATGTCATCCACTAAGACCACGGCAACCAATCTAAATAGGGGCTGGAATATCCTATGATGAGGTCCACAGAACAAGCCACGCATTCGCCAATCGGAAGGGCATCATCGTGAAACTCAAAGTGCCCATAACGCGCCCTAAACGCCGCCTTAGGATATCTCGTATCCCTAACCCTTAGCCGATGGTAACCAAGGCGGTTATTCATCTGGAGTAGACTCCGCTTCCTCTCAATCGATCAAACAAATCGTCAATCCTCGGTAATGGGTACCATTCTTGATCGAACTCGCTCAACTGCTTGTAATCACGGTCACGAAGAGTCTTGTCCTTCTTTCGCAAATGTAACCTGAGCGCCCCATGGCCAAGTGTTTCGCCTAACTAACCCCTCATTCAATAGTTCTGAACTGACTCGAGTTCGTAACTCAACCGGGTGCCATCCCATGCGGAGTCATAGAGATGGGGCGGCACCTCGGTGAGTGTAACTCAATAATCGGTCTACATCCCTATGTGAGGTAGTCCGTAGCTCATCCGAAAACATCCCATACTCACAAACCACTCGAGGCTGATCTAAGTCTGGTCTCACCTCGTCCCTGTGTAGGCTCGCAAATTCAACCCCCGCCAACTCGGTCCCCCGACACTGACTCGTATATTGTCCGGGCAAAATATCATGTTTATCCTCTGGAATACCACATATGAGCACCGCTCGTAGGCGTAATCCTCCCCGCGTCTCACAACCGAGGGAGCAATCCACCCCGTAAGTCGGCCACCAATCCATCCCTAGGATGACATCGAACTCTGACATGTCCATGATCCTCAGGTCCACTATGAGTAGAGTCCCCGAGATCTCCAACTTGCAACCTCGACATATCATCCCTATTCTAGCCCTAATCCCTAGGGGAGAACTCACATACAAAGGCTCCTTTAAGGTCTCAACCTCTAAGCCCAACTCTCTCTATGGTCAGGGTTGTCCCAACCATGGAATCCATATCTTGTAGGCGAAGTCCTACAACTCGTCTCGAATGGACAACTTTTGTACCAATTCTCAAATCTCTTAACCTTTAGCTATGTCCTGTGGGTCACGTAATCATCAACAACTCCAAGCAATTTCTATGAACCTAGTCACATAATCCATCACAAATTATCGCCGCCCAGCCTTCTAGGAACTCATTTCGCGTAATCCGAAAGTACTTACCCATGAACAGCTCCTTAAACTCTACCCATGCCATCGCCTCTAGGTCTCTAGAGGTTCTTGCCCATTTCCATCATACTTCAAGCCTCACCCTAGCCGGAACGCTACTAGTTCATCCCAGTCACGAGGTAATCTCCATAGCCTTCAACACCTCTCGATTCGACATGAACCAATGGTCTACCACTCATCGGATCTCCTCCCCTTGTGAATGCTCTGAGGATGATATGCCTAAACCTCCGAGGTTACTAGGATCTTCCCGTTCACCGCTTATACCACCAGGCGATGCTAAATTGCTGTAACAATCTACAACCTCAAGAAAGCCCGCCGATCAAACACAGGTACCGACCAGCACTCGCGGACGCCCCACGCCCTCGTCTCGACTAGCCATCTATACAATTCAATGGGTTAAATTAAATCTCAATACAAGATTCTGGGGGGTACAAACACAAAATGAGACACTATTCATACACATAAATCACTGTATACACATTGTCCTTGCATTTACAAATAATGCAAGGCAATCAATTATACATTTAAACATTTTTATCAACAAAAATTTCATTTTTGAAAATTTTATTTTTTCGAAAATTTTGTCTAATTTTTTTTTTTTCAATTCTTTTTCCAATTATTTCCAGCAGCTGGAAAAACTACTAAAAAAAAATTACTTACTTTTTTTTCATTTTCTTGAACACTCAAATAAATTTATAAAAATTTATTTTACCCCATTTTCTTCAATTTTACTACTTGTAAAATCTTAGAAAATTATTTTCTTCTCCTCACAACCAAATAAATTTATAAAATTTATTTTCTTTATTTTCTTTTTCCAGTTTTACACTGTAAAAAATTTCTTCCATTTTATATATATATATATATATATATATATATATATATATATATATATATATATATATATATATATATATATATATATATATATATAAGTATATATATATTATAAAATTTATGTAATTTTTTTCCACACTCAAATAAATTTATAAAAATTTATTTTTTTCTTCTTCTTTTTCTTTTCCAGTTTTATACACTGTACCACTCAAAATATTTTCTAACACATCCATGTGCTAATCACCAAGCACACATAAAATTTCAACACATGAAACATGTCATGCACACCAAACACACAATAATTCACCAAATCACACAAAACACACACAACACGTGCATGTAGTGTCCTAGTTTTGTCCCGTGATTTTCCTAGGTAATCTCATACCTATACCTAGCATCGAACCACACCTAGTGGTGATGTTCTTCTATTAATCGACTCATGGCCTTAAGCCCAAATCCTCAGCCCTGAGCTGTGATACCTGTGCTCGATACCAAGCCGTGACACCCCAAACCCGGTCCGTTGACTACCCACAACTCGCGGAAACACTCGTAGAATGTCACGGATGACCCGACATTTCACGAAAATCGGGCGTAGAAACTTTGTACTGAGCTCACTCAAATATAAATCGATATACCGTCTCAAATGTGCAATATATTCAATATCTCCAATCACATGAGTAATACGGCCACTGGGGCCTGGCCAAACGATAATTCATAATACATACTAACTATGAATCCAACTATATACTCAGCCAGTTACAAGAGTTACACTTTTTCAATTTATACAATACATATATTAAAATTAGACATTTCAATACATGTATATATCATCAACCAAAGCCACAACCCGACTTTCTTCTAATCCTCAATCCCTAGGACGAGCCGTCCCCTCGCACGCTCCCTGTACCTGTAAAATAATATCCCTCGATAGGGTGAGCTAATGCTTAGTAGTGGAATCACTCTAAGTGGGCTACTCTCCACATAAGCGCAAAGGTAATGTTCAAAGAATATTATATCATAAACAGATGATCCTACTTAAATGTCTACATGACCAACTCATCCCGGAAGTTCACTGACTTCACACTCGCCTAAGCCTCGTATGAGAATTATTGTTTTATTTGATTGTGGACAACCCTCCGATGTGTGTATA
Organism: Tetrastigma voinierianum; assembly: GCA_016808115.1. Lineage (NCBI taxonomy): Eukaryota > Viridiplantae > Streptophyta > Magnoliopsida > Vitales > Vitaceae > Tetrastigma > Tetrastigma voinierianum. The sequence goes on from JAEQBH010004097.1 coordinate 285,687, forward strand.
TCAATTGGGCAACTCCGACGATTGATATTATTTGTGGACTACCCTCCGATGTATATCAATTGGGTCGTCTCCGACGATCGATATTTTTTTTAATTTGGACTATCCTCTGATAATTAACATTTTTAGACAACCCTCCGAACCATTTTCTAGACTCATTCTATGTAACTCACTCCTTATAGTCCTAGGGTGTTTCAAAGGCATATAATGCAATGATGCTAATTCCAATACAACTAATTCACATGTAAATATATAAACATGCATATATTTACAAAATTCAATTCACACAATCATGTAATGTACTCATTTCATACATCAAAATTAGCTCCTTTGGGCTAATGATCAAACACGAGCAATTCTACTTGAATTACTCGACCAAACATATTAATTCGCAAAAATTATTTTGAGAACACTGTTTCGGGAATAGTGAAACCCTCGGTTACTATTCCCGAAAATTCACAAATCATCGGTTCACTTAGTGAACCCGGGTTTCACGGCCATTTCCGGCCCTATGCATATCACAATACAATTCATTTCATAATTTATTAATTTTGCACTCCATATCAAAATTCCAACAAATACCACCTGTGTACTCCCATCACCCGGTCCCAAGTTCAATCGATCAGACGGTCCCCCACTTCTGTCTGATATTCAACAAACATCAACAAAGCAATTTAAAGAAGGAATAAAACCCAAGTAGGGAGAACCCCTACCTCTTGGAGTTTGAGGAAACCCCTAAACTGCACCCACGCAAGCCCTCCGCGCGCAGCAACTTTCCTTCTTGTCCCGAAGACTGCCGACGGTCGGATCACACGATATTTTAGAGAGAAGTCAGATAATCTCTTTCTAAAAAATCAATTTTTTGGCTACTGGTTCTCATCCTCTTTCAATTCCCGTTTTTTTGCCTTTTTGCATTTTTGAAGAGACGATACTATTCATTTTTTGGCATTCTAAGACTTAAATCAATTCCTATAATGCCAATTTTGTCCCTCTTTCCTAGTTTTCACATCTCTAAGACTATCTCGGTCGTCCATTTTATTATTTCTCTACTTATACAATTTACAAGACACAAGATTTTAAGTATATGTGATTTCAGATCGAATCGCTTTTACTAAGACTTTAAACGATGCCTCTAAAACGTAAAATTCGACTATCTAGGAATTCGACGAAATTTTACTTGTCGGGGTTAGACTGAGATCTATCTCCAATGAATCCATTTCACATCCGAGATCTAGAGAATAAATTACATATTTTTTTAACCCGAAATTGGTCAATTTTTGTAATCTAAATTATAATTTTACCATTTTTCCGTAAATTGAATTCCTGCTCCATAATCTTCGTATATGTATCGCCGTATCGCTAGGCCTTAAGGGCTAATTGAAATTAATTTAAAACTTAATATATATTTATTATTATATAAATTTGATATACTTCAACTTAAAATACATGAAATATCGCTTAAAAAATTCATAAGGGCATTAAGTATGAGAAAACTTTGTGATAAACAATAAATGTGTGACATACTTAGTCATTTGAGCTACCTTTTTGAGATCCAAAAGATTAATTTATTTCCATAACTAATTTTCCCATTTCAAGTTATCAATGGAACTATAATTCTAATAACAATTATTTATCACTTTTTACTAGCATAAAGCTCAATAACCTTTCATTTTCAAGGAGAAAATAAATGAGATGATTTTGACCTATACAATGGAAAGTTTGAAGAGATAATTAACAATTCTATAGAAAGTCAAAGAAGAGATATCTACTTCTTACCTTCTATGAAGAAACCTTAGGTATATCTTTTAATTTGGGAAAAGTATGTATCATTATCAATTTTAAAAATAATTGTACACGCATCACTAAGAATCGGATGAGAGGACTCACTTTCACCCTTTAAAAAAATAATCATAGATCAGTCAATGTACCAGTATAACTAAAGAATATACTACATAGTTATGGTAGTATCAAGGAACAAAAAATCAAAAAAATCGGCTAATATTTCGACGGAATATCGATGGAGGTCGACATAATACACTCCATCGATAGTCGGTCATTTATCGCCAATTTTGGCGCCTACAACAGTACTTTTCCCCCAAGCTATGATAACTTCTATTAATTATGTGTGCAATTTGTTGTTATATTCCTTTCCATCATTTATGAATATTTTTAACAAATTAAATATTTTGTATAAATCATAAAAATAATTTATTTCTTATTTTACATTTTGAATAAAATATTTTTAACAAATATAATTTATTTTTAATAAATAAATAGAAATGTAGTTTAGAAATTTAAAAAAAAAATAAATCAAAAGTTAAATGATATTATCATTTTGTATAGTTATCAAAATAAATTTAGTATGTATATTCTTGTTTAGTCTTTAATATTTTTGTTAAAAAAAAAATATATTTGAATAATTTTTAATTACCGATATTTTGTAAAATATCCACTAACATTTTACCGATATTTCTGATATATCCGTAAAATTCAAATACCAATATATCCGTGTTTACCAATATTTTGATCCTTGGCTAGTACATTCACTAATTATGATAATATATTCATTAATTATGATAATATATTGACTTATTTATAATTATATTTTTAGAGAGTAGCCTCAACCATATAAATTCAATTCTTAATAATATATGTACAATTATTTTCAAATTAGTAGCCTATACATACTTTCTCCTTTAATCTTTTATGAGAGATGCTCTTTCTCACCAAAAAAGAGCTTTTAGATATAGTAACAATTTTCATATAGTTCTTAAAACTCATAATGAATATGTTTGCCTTTTTTGAGATTAGATTAGGTTAGTCCTTTTGGTTCCAAACCCAACTCCAATTGAATATAACAATGAATGTAGTAAACTGTCTTTACTAATACTCTTATTTCTGGATATCTGTATTTTTCTGTCTTTACTAATACCCCTCTTATTTCTGGATATTCTGTATTTTTAAACTTTGAACGCTCAATCAATTGAGCTTGAGCTAGACATGTGGACATACCGAGTTTATTTATTTATTTTATAGGGTTGGAGAATTTGCTAAATAGGAATGATGTGGCAGTAGGAGTATAAAAGCGCTGAACACAGAGATATCTTGACTCTTTAATTCAAGCGATTTTCAACCAAATTTAAGAGCTTCCCCTACAAATTTCTGGCCTCTCGCTTTCAAATGTATCCATCGAGCTACACACAACCTTTCCTTGTGGTTATCGCTTTCACCCCTATCCTCAGGTGTATTAAACTAAAGCCGATGGTTCGAGAATGTTGGAATGTCACATTTGCATTGCATTTGACGAAGCCCAGAGCAAAAGGTGAAGGTATCAATGCACAACGAAAGCCTGGATTATGATTGAATAAGATGTGTGATAAACTAATGTTATCATCCTTAGAGTTTACCAACCTTTTGGTGCTGGATCTTTCGAGCTATTCTAATCGTGATAGATTTACGTCGTCTACTACTAGAAACTAGAAGAGAGAACACCTGTATATGTGTGTAAAAGCCCTAAGAAGAATGTATGAAGGTCTTAGGGATATGGGTCTATTTATAGACTCAAAATCATAATATTATAGGGTTAATACTTGTTTGACAAGCAATCAATCCCTAACTTACGAGACTTCTTACCTATCAAATAACCAAACTCCCGCCTTATTGGGTTTTTGCCTCTTAAAGAATTAATTAATGAGCTCTATCACTAATTAGCTAGTCTAGAGATCCAAAGGCTCATTATTAATTTTATTAGCGACTTCAATTATTTCTAAAGCATAAATCCAACATAATGTTGCTGCTTGTTCGATTGGAGACTCGATTGGTGCATTGTCTTCTCATGGAGATTCGCCATATGTTGTTGACGTCAGGGAAAGTCACAAGAGCATGTAGGATGTATTCAGGAGCAATCCTACAACATGGGCATTTATTAGATTCAGAAGCCTTCCTTGACCAAAGAGCTTGCATGGTTGGGAGGATATGAGAGCATGCTCTCCAAAAAGAAAAAAAAAAAAAAAAAAAAAAAAAAAAAAAAAAGTCTTTGTTGGAGCCTTAATTTGCCATAACTTATATCAGCCATGATTGTTTTACTTTTACCATGTTGGGGCGAAGCATGGAAACCAAAAAGATATTTATATCCACTTTTTCTGATGTGTAAGACAGAAATTCTAATTTTCTAGAAAATGATGGTAAAATCGTAATTTCGATTATAAAATTGTTAATTTCGGGATTAAAAATCAAGTAACTTATTCTCTAGATCTCGGATGTAATAGTTCACCGTTGGAATCTTCTCATGAAATCTAGTTAGCACGTAAAATTTAGTCGAGTCCGGGACCAGGTCGAGAATTTACCGTTTTTCGAGAGGCATCATAGTTGGTGTAGTAAAGCGATTTGCCGATGCGATGAAATCACATATAACACGTACTCATGTGCCATAAATTTGGCATGGTAGAAATGATAATGGAGCTGACCAAAATTAGACGAGTGTCAAAGCGGGAAAGAGGACAAAATTGGCATTATAGAATTATTTGAGTCACTAGATAGCGAAAATTACTTTCTGATATCATCTCTCCCATTAAAGGCAAAATGATGCAGTGGCTAGAGGGGAAAAAACGGAGAGCAGCAGATTTTCATTTTATTTGAGAGAGAGAGCCACTTCTCTCTAAGTTTTCGGCAAATCCGACCGTCTGCAGTCTTCGGGACAAGAAGGAAAGCTGCTCTACGCGGAGAGGGCTTCGCGTGGGTACCAGATTTACGGAGTTTCCTCAAACTCCTAGAGGTAGGGGTTTCTCCTTACTTGAGTTTTACACTTTATTTAAGTGTTTTTCAATGTTTCGGTTGTTTTGAGGTCGTGAGGGCGTTTGATGGAGTCCCGAGCTTGGGGCCAAGATTGTTAAAATTTTTTTGAGATTTTTTGATTGGCCGTGACAGTCCAGAATTTTAGTGGACTGTTTGTGTGAAAATTATTACATTAAATGCCAATAGCCCGATATTCATAGGGCGAGTAGCGTGAAACCGGGTTCACTAAGTGAGCGGAGTGAATTATGATTTTTCGAGAATAGTAGCAAGAGGTTTCAGCTGATTCGAAGCAGTCATTCTCAAAATATATTTTGTGAAAATATGTGTTTGAAATTAGTGATTTAAATTAAATTGCTCGTGTTTGATCATTAACCGTGAGCTAATTTTGATGTAAATTGGGAATTTACATGACATGATTGTGAATTGATTGTTTTGTAAATATATGCATGTTTATGTATTTACATGTGAATTATTGTATTGGAATTGGCATACATGCATTTCCGCTATGCCTTTGGAACACCACTAGGACTATAGGTGAGTGCATGAGATGAGTCAGAAAGCGGTTCGGGTTGTCTAAAAATAGTAATTATCGAGGTAGTCCGTTAAAAATATCAATCGTCGGGCGGCCCAGTTGATATTCATCGGTAGTCCACAAACAAATAATATATCAATGTCGGATCATTGATGATATATATACATCGGTTGTCCACAAACAAACAAAATAATAATAATTTTCATCTGAGGCTTAGGCTGAGTGTGATGGTCGGTGAGGACTCGGGATCTGAGTTGGTCATGTAGACATTCCAAGTAGGATCATGTATTTGCTTGAATGTATGTTTATTTTAGACATTGCAGCGTACTTAGGTGGAAGTGGCCCACTTAGGGTGATTCCACTCACGGGCATTAGCTCACCACGTCAGGGATATTATTTCACAGTACGAGGGAGCGTGCGAGGGGCGGCTCGTCCTTTACAGAGCCCGAGGATTAGAAGAAAGTAGGGTTGTAGAAGCTTTGATGTATACATGTATTAAGAACTTTTTAAGTTTAATGTATGTATGGTATAAGGAAATGAAACATATTAACTCTTGTAACTATTGGGTATATAGTTGGATTCTTAATTGACATGTATATTGAATATTATTTGTAGGTAGAAATTAGTAGTTTTAAATCATAAGCTTTGTTATATTAGATTTGTTTGGGACGAGGTTATGTAAGGTTACATGTTGGGTAGAGCTCCGTACAAGGAGACTACACTTATTTTAAATGATAGCCAGTCCTTTCGACATTCACGAGTATTCAGCGGGTTGTGGGTAGTCAGCGGACCCCGGGTTTGGGGTGTCACCGGTATACTCACCTTTGGTTCAAAACTCCACATCGACCATCCAGCTAAGTATAATCATATTATAATTTTAACGGCTATGGTATATATGTTAATTATAGATTATTTATGAGATGATTTTATATTAACTCTCTATGGACCCATGATTCTATATTCTCCCTTACTTTGGTAAGCTCATTGGATCGAAGCCTAATTGTTCCCTTGTAAATAGAGCATTAGAATTTTACAAGAGTTTGGTAGAACGCACTTTGGGGAGAAGGAAAGAACTATCTCTAACCCCTAACATTTCTTTGATTTCATCCCTTGTAGATTTAGAAGACTAATGGCAGCCAATGATGAAAATATCGTTTTCGACAGATATATCAGTACTTAAATTTTACGGATATATCGAATATCGGAAATATATCGGATGATATTTTTACATGAGTATCGTGTATCATAAGTTAACAAAAATAATTTGAAATTCATTGAAATACTTTATAAAAATGTAAAAATGGCACTAATAATCAAATATACATTGAGATTACATTGCAATGAGATTTTAAACCAAAATGAAGATCGATGTGGCTCCATTTGCAGCATTTGATGAGAAAGGATCCTATCTTGGTGAAGACGATACTTTCATACTAGGATATGGTGTTCCACGATAATATTGATTTAAAGATCGAATATGCCATGCAAATGTCTTGACATACCCACTACCTCTCCATGAATAGGAAATTCGGGGTTTACCCACACGTTCGTTTGAAATCCTTATTGCATTTGATATGGAATGTGGAATGACATTTATTCGGCGTAGAGGATAATTTATCATTATGTGCTTACATCCAAATGGAAGCCAAAGGATTTGAAGAAGACTAACCATAACTCATTGTGTAAGGAGGAAATATGTTGTCGTCATTGGATGAATCACTGTATGGAGTGCCAATGCTCATAGACTCAAAACTAGTCGATAATGAATCCTCATTGTGGTGTGTCATCCTTCGTTGTCGACCTTTATATAGCTTTCCAATGGCTCCAATACCTGGACCAGCTCTCCTAGACCCGTGGTCTTCATCTTGTATAGAATGTGTGAAATCATGCTGTGGGTATATGAGCTGATGGATATTGACTTGTTGTCGATCTGCAATATCCCCCACCATCATTTCTAGTCACACTACCATGTTGGTCCCCTCTCCTCTTGAGCCATCCCATAGCATGAGAAGTAGAAATGGGTCAAAACTAGGTCTACTGCTATGTTCGACACTGAATCAAACGAGGGATTGAGGAAATGCCTTGTGGTGAAATGAGTATTTCGTGTCTTGACTGAAACTTTCACTATGAACTTCTTCAGATAAAACATGGTCAATATCAACACTTGCTTCTCGAACATGTGCAGCAATTCGTGGATCAAGATTTCCATCTTCATCATCCAAATGGAGAGGTCTAACCCATTGGAATAATTGATTATCCTCTTCTTTACCAAACTCGGCTAAAATGTCAAGTAAATCAAGGTAATTCTTTTCAGCAACTTCATCGGTCTCTGCTTGCATATCACGTATATTTAGTTTTATGTTATAGTAACAAAAAACGAATTGTTGGAGCCTAGAATTAGCTGTTCGATTTCTTTTGTTTTAATATGTATTAGAGCAAATGTGCTCCAATTTATCTCACACGCTGAAAAAGATGATGTTTGGGAAAGAACCTTAATGGCCAAATTCCTCAATGTGGGAGCGTGGTTTCTATACATAAACCATCATTCAGCTATAATAAAAATAAGTAACATTTAAAATCTAATAATAACATGAGAATAGACTTTACTTTTAAAGTTTTAATGAGAAATAACATTGACCAGGAACCATTAAATCCCTTGAGGCTATTGCTGCTCTATCACCAAATCCTCTTTTCGCATTTCGAAACATTATAAGCTGTGAAATGAAATTGTACTTGTCAAATCAATATAAGTGTAAGTGTAACCAAATAAATTGAATCAATTAATTAGAATTGTAACCTATTGATATATCTCATTTCTAAAATTACCAAGGCTTGTAGTAGTAGAAGATAATCTTGCAAATACTTCATGAACACCTTGAAGTAACTCAGGGTCACTACTAACTCCAGGTCTATATTGAAATCTTGGATTCAAATAATATGCTACAAAAGTGATTTATAATTAGTATGTGATAAAAGGAAGATAATATACATTAAATGTGATTATGATATCGCTTAATTTCCTTTGCATGAAGAGGATGTTTGAGGGTTCTATCCCAACGATCTGCGATGTTTGTTTTGACCCAATCTTTGGCGTTGAGTTGATGTAAATTTTGCTTCATTACCCATATCTACTCATACACAAATGACATTGTTGGGACGACTTCAGAATCAACAATGCGAAGAACTGTATATAGTGCATCATAGATTGATACTAGCTTAGAGACCTTCTCCCAATATGTATGATCAAACATAGTCACTGACCTCATGTCAATAGTGGAGTTGACTAAGCTTGTGAAATATATTCATTGTTAATAAAGATCTTCTTCAAATCAGCCCTCTTTTTAAGAAGACTTTATAGGGCGAGTAATTTGTTCTGAATCTTATTGCCCCGGGACACCTGATATCTCTACCACAGACCTTTCTCATTTTCGCAAGCAACCAACCATGATTGTAGATGAAGTTGGTGATTTTTCATGCATTGGTAATCAATTCCAAAATAGTAGCTCTTTTACCAATGTCTTCAAACATCAAGTCAATCGTTGTTTTTGCATGAGTCAATATAAATTGTACTTCTTCATTAGCAACTTCTCGCCTTCACAAATGTTGATCCATTGTCTGTAACAATTTGCACAACATTTGCTTCACTTCCTTGATCACGTCCTTCGACAAACCATAAATGTATTTGTTGTTTTTATTTTATCGGATGCATTAACAGACTTGAGGAATATTGTGCTTCCTTTCAGATATATCATGAAATTAATGATACTCAAATTTCGTGGGCGGTCCCATCATCACCACGTAATTGTGCACCCATCGTCTTCCATTTCTCTCTTTGGATGTTCGCAATCTTCCATATACTCCATATCCAAGTATTTGTTTTTGATTTCATATGGAGATGGTGTCTCTATTATCATGCCTACAAGTATAATTAATGGAATTAATTATATGGTTTTCAATTATAATATAAGATAACAATTTTATTAGAAACTAAAAACTAATTGTCACATACCGGCTTGTTGTGCACCAATAATCATGTTCTTGAAGTGGTGAGAGTTTGCTTTGTAAGGTGTATTTCTGCCGTATATGGAATTTCTTGATTATTCATTATCGTTTCTTTGATTGCTCCACATTTGAAAAGATTTTTAATGTTCTTTTGTCTTGCTGCCGAAGATTTGTATAATGATGGAGCAAGAGGTGGTGATAGATCTGATTGTCTCACACTTTGAGATCTTTGCATGCGTCTTGTTGGATTAGTCGTTTGCGATTGTGAAAGCTCACCTGTTGCAATATCTCAATTAGAAATCGAAGTGAATTCGTTTATTTTATAAAAAAACTAATTTAAGTTAAAGATTTACCCATTTTTCTTTTGTCTCTTGTAAATCATTCTTCTTGTTGTCGGTTCCATTCAGTAACACGATGCCACGACATGCTTTGCTTGAAATTCGACTCTCTCATCGGGGGGTCATATCACCGAATCGTATATACATCCTCACTCTTCTTCCTCTCATCCTCATCATCCTCATCATCAATGAGATGTCTATCAGCGTCCCCAAAACGTGCCTGTGGTTTGGTCTTAATTTATTCTATATGTTGCTTTTGCCGCTTTTCTTTATTTTCTGGTCTAAAGTTGCCTCGTTTTTCGTTTCACTTCCAGCGGAGGCACATTTAGACCACTTTTTGTATTAGAGTGGAGATCTGAATGTGATAGGTAAAATTTAAAGCGAGTGATCCCACCACTCCTTATCACCAAACCGCAGTAATTGCATACTATACAATTTCTATTCCCTTCCACATGTGTGCAATATTTTCATGCTAGATCTCGGCCTCCAATATTACTTCCACTATCCATCCTATTAAATTGAACTTATATAAACTATATTATTATACAATTAAAAATGAATTTATTTTCATATAAAACTACATATTTATAATATGCATACACATTATTAACTAATATATAACTTAATTTAAAATATTAACTATGAAAGGTTATTTAATTTATTAATATATTATTACTAAATTAAACTAATCTAAAATATAAGCTTCCTATAAAACTATAAAATTTATAATATGCATAAATAATATTAGCAATATATAGCTACATTTCAAATATTAACTAACATGGAAAGTTAATTAATTAACAAATTGGTTTTGTATAAGAAAGTATCATATAAACTTTCAAATTAAACTAATATATTGTTATTTTAAAGAAGATATCACTATAATTAAATATATAATCTAATATAATACTATTTTTATTAAATTTATAATACTATATAAAAAACTAATATATTTCTATTTTAACTAAATTTATAATCTAATATGAAATTATAAAATAAAACTAATATATAGTTATTTTAAAAAAGACATTACTATTAAATTTATTATACTATATAAAACTGTAGTATTGTTTAATAATATACTATATATGACATTACCTTAAACTAATATAAAATTATATTTTTAAATTTATAATCTAATATGAAATTATAAAATAAAACTAATATATAGTTATTTTAAAGACATTCTATTAAATTTATTATACTATATAAAACTACAGTATTATTTAATAATATATTATACTTATGACATTACGTAAACTAATATAAAATTATATTATTAAATTTATAATCTAATATAAAATTATAAAATAAAACTAAAATATAAGCTAACATAAAAACAAAATATAAATATAAAACTATTAGGTACACAAAACATAAATACAATAATGACAATTTAAAAAGTAAATTAACATAAATATATACATGAATTACTTTATTTAAAATTTGGAACTTGGCAAGTAGGCCACACATTTAGTAGGTAGAAAATTTTCTATTTTCTCTATTCAAAAACTTTTTTGAAAAAAAGGAAAAGCGATTTAGTTCACGAGAATCGGACAAAACAAAATTTTGAAGAAAGCAGAAAGTAGATTCACTTTATTTTCAAGCATTTATATATGAATCGAAGCGTGCATGTTGTTTTCCTTGTTAAAAATTAAATCAGACTGGTTGATGGTTATGATAACGTTCATGGGACACAACTCTTGTTTTATTAACACTCTTATTTTAAGTCTTCCGCTGGAATTCTTCATGGATCAAACTTTGGGATTAACATAAATAATAGCGTTAACATTCATTCAAATGTTTGTGTTTATGATCAACAGTTCTTGTTATTGTTTTAACCGATGATAAATCATTTTAAAGTGAAAACTAAAAATTAGAATACATTGAAAATTTTCATATTCTTAATTTTGGATAGAGTTAAAAAAATTTGTGAACTAAACGGGGCCTTAAACACCAAAATTCCCACTTTTTTTTTGAGATATATCACAAAGAAAAAAAATTTGAGTGAAATGAAGATTGGATATGAGTAGAGAGAATTTGTGATAAAATGGAATGATTTTAGAGGTATTTATAGATTTTTTTTTGGGTCAAAGAAGCCATTGCATGGTCGAAAATATATTTTTAATTTAATTTTAATGGATTTAATTTTGGTGAAAATATAATAGATTGAATCTTCTTTAAACCTTTGAGACAGTCATAACGTTGAATCAAGTCACGATTTCAAATATAATCGTTTGATAAAAATTTATTGTTAGATAACATTTTAAAATTGGGTGAAATCCCATTTGGCAGATTTAAACAAATTCAAATTTGGCCCTTGGATTAGTCAAACTAGCCGTTGGAAAGGCTTGAAAACGCGAGTGAAATCTAGACCATTGGATCATCTGCGGATGATCTCGGTCATCAAATCGATCAATTCCAACCTTGGATCGTGTCTCAGCCAATATATATGATATATCACCGATAATTTGCGTCAAAAAATCATGCATGCACACGTGTGTCTCACAATCGAAACTTCATAGATAAATCGGTCCGATACCGATTTATCATTGATATTCACGATTTATTTCCGATTTTTTCCTCAAACAATTATCGATTGCCGATATCGTATTACCCTTATAAAGTATTTGATATATCGAGATATCTTAAACATCTGATAGTAGCCAACAATTTGATTCATGTCAAGTATGTTTTCTATCTATTAAAAATTGACACTTGTTTTTACATTCAATAAAATTATTATTTTATAATATATTTATTGAGTTATTTGGTTATTGATCAATTGTTTTTTAGATCAATAAATATTCTTAATTTTTATAAAATAATTTAATAAATAGTATCATAGTCACTTTAATTGACATTGAAGCTATCAATTTTATTTTTTTGTATTTTTGCCTTGTATATGGTTCCACCATGGCGAGGTTATTCATTAATTATTAAAGAAAAATTTTAATGAAAAATCTTTCATGACTGATTTTGATCAAAAAGTAGAAAAACAATTCCTTGATATTTATTTTGTGATCTTGATGATAACAATGTACTAGACCCTATTTCTTTGAAATTAAAATCATAACTAGACTTTAGTAATAGCCAGATGATTGTTTTGTATACTTATAATATTATAATATAATTTTAATCATGACCTAATGATTATTTGTCAAAGTTATAATATTAATATTATAATATAATATAATATAATATATTTTTGTACCGATTGGATTGAATTGTTCCTTTACAGACGGAATTTAATGCTATCAATTTCAATTAGGTAATAATTTAATGTATTTTATTGATTTCGGATGGTATTCGTTTGACTAATTGTAAATTAACGAATAGAACTCAATGGATTGGTCTTTTAAAAATTGAAATGACAGTGGAATTAAAGGGAGACAAGAAAGTTGTCATCAACGTATATATACTATTTCTGAATTTAATTTATTACCCAATGAAAATATGTCATGTGCTGTTTGAGTTCTATCAAGTTAAATGAAACAAAAATCAAAGTTTTTACCCAAATTTGCAATCTTTTCATTAGTTTTTTTTTAACAATTTATGTTTATACTATTTTAGATTATTTATAACATAATGTTCTAAATAAAATGATATTATTGTACTTGGGTAAAAATTGAGAAATATTGAATGTTTATGAACTTGTTTATCGTGAGGTTTGAAGCGTATCGGATGTTCTTGAAATTAATATTACAGTTGTTATATCTCTCGTCTTACATACCAATTTTGCTAAAATCCATACGGATTGTGAAGTTATCATATTTATGATTTTATTATTTGGTAGGATGTTTAGTTTGATGAAAAAATTTCATAAGCATCATGATCCCTGTAATTTCACTACCTTATCAATAAGAAATTAATGCATTTGGTTGTGACAACCGGTGAATTGTTCTTATATGTGTACTTGAATCTTTGTATTTTATAGGCTTTTAGCGTTTGGTGGCCTTTGTGGGTTATCTGGTAAGCCGAAGAATTGAGCAATTTGCATATCTTAGTTTTACATGTATTTTTGACATCCCAAAGTTGTTAATAATTGCTGTCCTTACCCCAAGGTTCTCGCAAAACCCTACAAGAGCTCACTAACAAATTGCACGATCTTCCGTGACTTTGTTGATAAACTAATAGTAATATTTATCTATTTACACAAGAGTTAATATTTTTAAGAATTGTAATTCAAGAAATTTGTATATTTTAAAATTTTAAATGACTAATCTTTTACCTTGAAGTAGCGTTTAATTCTTAATGTTATACCTTATTTCTAATAAACTTTATTAATAAACTAATAGTAATATTTATCTATTTGCATAAAGTTAATGTTTTCACACTTTAGCAACTCAAGAAATTTGTATATTTTAAAATTTTAAAATGACTATTTTTTCTTCTTTCGTAAATGATGATTTAATTCTTCAATATTAGTATACCTCAATCACAACTGTATTGCAATACAATTGTCAGCCCACCCAGCCTATTGCAATACAATCTTTCCAGCACATTGCACTCCCAACTTGCAATACAATAGCTGTATTGCAATACAATTCTAAGCCAAATTCATTCATCTTGCAATACAATCCCACAGCCTTCTCTCCTGTTTCTTGCAATACAAAACCAAGGTTGCAATACAAAAATTTTCCTTTCACAATATAATTTGGGCGGTGGCCATGGATCTGTGATTTTTTTTTTTCATTCTTATTATTTTATTTTATTTTTTTTCTTTTATTTCAATGATTGAAAATTACAAAAATATATATATATATACCTTTTTTTTTTTTTTTCTTCATTTTCCATAATACCCAAATAAATTTCTAAAAATTTATTTCCTTCACTTTTCTTCAGTTTTACACTTTGTAAAACCCCAAAAATAGTATTTTTTTTTTCACCTCTAAACTAAATAAATTTATAAAATTTATTTTCTTTTTCCAGTTTTTCACTGAAAATTTTTTCTCCACTCCAATAAATTTATAAAAATTTATTTTCTTCCATTTTCTTCAATTTTACAACTTGTAAAACCTTAGAAAATTATTTTTCTTCAATTCTAATCCAAATAAATTCATCAAAATTTATTTTTCTACATCTTCTTTTCCAGTTTTACTCACTGTAATTTCTCACGACTTTCCCTATACGCTGTTACTACGCCACACAGCATCGAACACATAACATGACATGGTATACACACCAATCATCAAATATTCACACAACATTTCATCAATCACACAAAACACACAAAACACATGCCTGCAGTGTCCTAGTTTCGTCCCATGATTTCCTAGGTAATCTCATACCTAAACTTAACATCGAACCACACCTAGTGGTGATGTTCTTACACGACTACGGCCTAAGCCCAAATCCCTTCAATCTATAGGTTTCCATATACCTATACTCCACATCAAATCACCTAGTGGTGATGGATACCCAACCCTAGCTCCCTAGGTATTCGTATACCTAAGCTGCGATACTGCTAAGCATGCGCCCCAATCCGAAGTGCAATTGTGCCATTATTCAGCGAATACAAGTGGATGTCGGGTGCAGCCACTTGAAAATCGGCAGTCTCCTTTGTGCGAGGGAGCTCTACCCCGGAATACAATACACACGCTATCTGTCCCAACAGGTGCAATATAATCATATATATCCAATCACACTTAGATGTCGGCCACTTGAGCCATAAACAATGCTCAATATACATATGACTATAAATCCAACTATATACCCAATGATTCTGAGAGTTCAAATGTTTTACTCTTATACAACATATATTAAAAATACTCAAATTCTAATACATGTAAATATCGTCAAAGCTAAAGCTACAATCAGGCTTTTCCTTCCTAATCTCGGCCTACGGGACGGCGAGTCCCTACATACGCTCCACATTTTTAATAAAATAAGGGGGTCCCACGGCCAGGAGTGAGCTAATGCTCGGTAGGAGAATCGCCACTAAATGGAGTACCTCACCACCTAAGTCTTTGTGCAATGTTCCAATTTAAACACACATTCAAGCGATCATGATCCTCTTGAATGTCTGCAGGCTAGCTTTCAGTCCAGAGTCCTCCACCAGAGCTCCATCACACTCGCCTAAGCCTCGTATGAAAGTTATTATTTTGTTTGTTTATGGACAACCCTCCGATGTGTATATATATCAATTGGGCCGCTCCGACGATTGATATTTTAAATTTGGACTACCCTCCGATAATTAATGTTTTTAAACAACCCTCTGAACCTTTTTCTCTAGACTCATCTCATGCACTCACTCCTATAATCCTAGGGTGTTCCAGTGCATATGGAATGCATGTATGCCAGTTCCAATATAGTCTAATCACATGAAAATATATAAACATGAATATACTCGCATAATTCAAATCACACAATCATGTTATGTAATTATACAACTCATACATCAAAATTAGCTCACTTGGGCTAATGATCAAACCACCAATTGATTCCATTTTGAATCACTTTCGACCCCGAACACATATTCACCTGAAATATATTTTTCGTGGCCCGGTATTCTAAGACAGTCAAAACCACAGGGTTTCACGGTTCCAACATTCAACAATTCATGGTTCACTTTGTGAACCGCATTTCCACGGCATTCGGCCTTTTTCAAATCAAAGCAGCTACATTAACACATGATTTCACAATCAGCAACCCAAATCAGCGGGTGGATAGTCGGATTTGTCACTTTATAGGTTTTAAAATCTAACAACTCGGTTCCATGATTTGGAACCGATCAAATGGCCCCTCACGGCCTCATTCAACCCAAACATTCACACAATGCTTAAAAGAGGGAATAAAACCAAGTAGGGAGAAACCCCTACCTCTCGGAGTTTGTCAAAAACTCACAAATCCGGTACCCACGCGAAGCCCTCTCCGCGTAGAGCAGTTCTCCTTCTTGTCCCGAAGACTGCCGACGGTCGGATCGCTCGTATTTTTAGAGAGAAGTTCTCTCTCTCTCTAAAATCCTCTCAAAAAATGGCTACTGTAAGAAAAATCTGCATCTCACGTTTTTGGCTTGTGTCATAAGGAGGGAGACGGCACTATTTCCTTTTTTGGCTTTATTCTCATTAAAACAATTCCTAAAATGACCATTATGTCCCTCTTTTCCCAGTTTTGACATTCAGCTCTACCTCGGCCGTCCATTTTCATCATTTTTCTACTCATACCACTTATGGCACATGAGTACTTGTTATATGTGACTTTAGAGTAGCATCAAAATCTACGGCACCTAAGCAACGATGCCTCGAAAAGCGTGTAAATTAGGCATCAGGTCGACAAAACCCCGTGCTAGCTATATTTCAGACGATTCCAACGGTAAAATCCGTTTTGTCATACGAGATCTAGAAGAGAATAAATTATGGATTTTCGCCCCAGAAATTAACAATTTTTAACCAAAATTGTTTGCTAGCACTTATTCGAAGTGGAATTTCTCGGGTCTTACAATAGACATTCTAATCACAATAGTAAATCAAATGTATAAGTTTTTATCCGATTCATTATGCTATTAACTTCGATTTTGTTTCATCATTTGTGGTTTTTAACAATTTTGATTCAATGTTTTTTATCAATGCTTTATTGATTGAATCAATAAAATTATTCCTACTCTTAAAAAAAAAAAGAGTTTAATAAATTTTCTTTTAAGAATGTTTATTTTAAGTCAAGTTTATGATAACCAATTTCAATTCTTATTTTAGTTAAAAAAGTATTTAAGATTTTCCAAGTCCGGTATTTTCTTTTTTGATAAGGAACACTTTATTTACATTATAGTAAACTGTTTCTACCATACTGGAATGGGGATTCCTCACCATCCTATGCCTTGCCTATTTAAAAATTGATAGTTCTATCACTTTATCGAGACATGATGGGCCAAATAAATTAAAAATGCAATAAGAATTAGTAAAAACACAACGAGAATATGAAAAATACATTTCACAGCAGAAATAAATATACAACAAATAAATGGCCCATATATAGTAAAGTAAGCATAGCACATCCAAATGGCGTCCAACCTCAAATGGGTTAGGCCTATAAATTCTAGATCGTTTGGTTCTTTATAGTTTCTTTGTTGTTTTTGTTTTGAGAATATAAAACAATTTTTGAAAACACTGGTGTTCTCTAAAAATTGTTTTTAGTATTGAATTTAGTGATTTTTTTGTTATTTGTGTTTTCAAAAAAAAAAAAAAACACAGGAAATCAAGCAGTTCACCCAGATTATCCTTTTTAAGAGGAACAAAATACGAGTTTTCAAAAATAGAACTAAATGAATTTGAAAGCATTATCCAATGTCCAAGCCCACCCACCAAAGATACAATGGTTCGTTAAACCTAGAGATTGAAGATAACTCCAAATTAATTATAGCTTATTATTTTAAAAAATAACTTATTTCAATTATTCTGCTGAAGGGTATTTTGGAGGCTTTGTGAAAGCAAATATAAGAACAGATTGTTTAGTTAAAAAGATATTTGCAATACGATTCATATATTTGGTAGTAGATTTTCCTAAAGATGTTTGGCTTTCCTAAACATGGTCGGTTATCTAGCAGTAGCTCGGTTAATTGGCTGATCAAAGTTTAAAGATCTGAGGATATCCAAGGAGAGAAGGAAACGTCCTAAACTTCGAGTCTTAATGAGATAATTCTTTGTATTATAACAAAGTGCTAGATTATAAAAAAATCAAAAGAAAAAAAAGAAAGAAAAATTGCTTATATCTCCAAGCCCATAGCTTAAAATAAATAAACCCAATTTAATAACGTGAATAAGTGTATAATTGAAGGCCACAACAAATCAAATTTAAACTATTAGCGAAGACCCACAGTAGAAATCAAAATCAAATATATCAAGCCCATTTACCAATAACACCCTAAATCAAACAATTCTCTATTGTTTTAGAGATAATTTGTGTTTGGAAACTCAATTCCAAAGAACTTGCCCCCTTTCATTTGTTTCAAAGCGAGACATTGTAAAAAAAAAAAAATTCATTTACCTTTATTATTAGTCATGACCTAGTTCTCATATAAATGCATAGAAAACAAATAAAAACATGATAAATTTATTTATAAAATGACCTTATTTGTAAATGTTTTACTAAAGATTTATCAAATGTGTTCTTAATATTGAATTGTTATTTTTGTACTAGAAGATCAAGAAAACTATTTTTAAATTGTCTAACAAATTGACAAGAAAAAATGAAACTACATGTAATATTTTATCGAAATTGATAGTAAATTTAATATTATTAAATTTTATATTGATTTACCATATTACTTTTATGACTTTTTACAATCATGCTGTGGATTTGGCCTTAGGTTTACTCTTTGTGGTCATCAATTTGGTCTAATGGGACTGTTGAAAGTTTATCCGTATGACCCGACCCAATCATATAGATATTTGTCCGTTTTGGGCCAGGGGACCTCCACGACTTTAAAAGCGGCTTCTTAAAGCCGTTAGAGCTCCTTAGGCCTTGGACAAAATTTACGTAGTTGGTAGGGTCATTACAAATGGTATCAGTCGATCACCGATTAAAAGTGTGAAGTTGTTTAGCTCGCTTAGGGGATGTTTGTCTGATCGGTTTGAGCGCACAATCATATGAGACATAAGGAGGACGTTGTGTATGTATAGAAAGTGTTTATTTACACTCAAATGACCTCTCTGTTAATCATGATCCAGCTGCCATTTAAAAAGAAATTAAAGTTACAAAATGGAAAATCAAGAGGACCCTCTCCTAATGATTTTTTAACTTTTAGATTTTTTTTAAATATTGCAGATTGACTAGGATTAATTAGGAATGGGTGAGTTTTTCAATCATTGCATTTTGCATGAAAACCCTAATTATTTTTACTTCAACCATCAATTTCAAATTCTTAAATTATTCAGTATATTTAGGATTTGATAACCACATTTTATATACTTTCTAACATGGAAATTCAAATAGATGTTGATTACCGTACCATTTTTTACGCCAGGTGGGCCTCAATTTCATCACCTTTTCCTTCTTATTTTTCTTGTCAGGTGAATTTCAGAATACTTATAAATCCTTTAATGTCAATTAATCATTATTTTATTTATAAAAATTTAGTCGCTTTTATCCATTGAAAATAGACAGAAACAATCGTCGTGTGAAAAAACTACTTAAAAATGTCAAATGTTACGTCGAATTAAATTAAAATTTTCAGCAAACCACTTGTTAACTATAAATTTATTTTATTTACCTTGGAATTATTTTACCGTTGATAATGACTGGTGGGGCATACTTTTTGAAATTTTTGATTTATATATATAGGTTCATTTAATAAAATTTTGATTTTGCTCATTAAAGTATCTCTATCTTAATTAATGATTTCAAGTTCAAATCTTGCAAATATAATTTTATTTTATAATAAAAGTTTTATCGTTCTTATAATTTACTCTTGTATAAAAGTTAATAACAAAAACAGTTAATGCTTTATAGGAAATTTCTTAATATAGAAGGTTTATTTCCCTGTGCCTCTTTGTTTTATAGAAAATTTTCTCTTTCATCCCAACACTTTTCTTTTCCAAGAAAAACTGCTTTTCTTCGTAAATTAGCCAAATTTTTATTTCCATTGTGGCAAAATCATTGAATTGTACGCGGTCAATAGCCTAAACCGGAAAAAGTCAAGTCAATGTATTTTGAGTGACTTCCTTTATATTAAAATAAATGATAGGTTGTAGGCATATAACTAATTTGATGAAGAAGTACTTTAGAAAATGTTTATTTGGATAAATAAATTTTTAATGCTGGTTAAAATTCACGCACTATATATATATATATATATATATATATATATATATATATATATATATATATATATATACTCCAATAATATCATGGAGAATGTAAGTGAGTATGATTAGGTATATGATAATTTAATCGATCTAGTTTCGAGTTGGGTCTTTTAATTTAATCAATGGTCTTAAGTTTTGAGTCCACAGAGATACAATTATATTATGTGATAGAGAGCTTTATCGTTATGTGGATCCTGTGTTTGGTAACACCCTTGATAACAAAAAATCTACTCAATAATTTAGAGTTAAGTTATAACTTAATTTTGCTAATAAGACTCAGACCAAAGTGAACAGATGTCAAAAGAAATTATAACTTAATTTTAATTATTAAAGAGTTTAAATATATTCATTAAATAACTAGTTAAAATCATAAATTATATTGAATATTAAGTTAAAACTATAAATTAATTATTGTGTAAATTAAGTTGACTTATCAAATACCTTGAAAGAGTTCATTTATAACACTCATTTTAATTTTAATTTTTAATTTTTTAGGTTACTGCTAAATGATTTAATTTTAAATTAGATTTGATTACAATTTAAAGGGTGCAGTCAGATGTAAATTCTTGGGAAAATTCCTCACCTAACCTTGTGAGGCTCTGAAATTTCTTGTTGGGAGGATAAGCAATTCCACCTTGTGTATGAATACATGCAAAAGGAAGCTTGGAGAAATCATCTTTCAGAGAGGTAAGAAGTCTTTATTTTCTAATGGAGTTGAAAAAAGTTCCAAAATATAAAATTATTTTTAAGATCTTTTTTTTTCAGAACTTAGATACAAAGGAGTCAATTTTCTGGTTCTTTCTCTATAAAGAAAATCATATATATATGTATATAAAAAGCTTTTGTAGCATTCCCCATGTTTTTAGTTGTTTCTCAAAACACCCAGAAGAATAGCTAAACATTTGAGCTTAGTTTTATAAAAGGAAATCTATGTTATGGGTACCCATTTTAATTTATTTGAAAAATTAGTATCGAGAAAAGGCTAAATCAAGATTAGGTCTTTAGTTTTAAAAATATTTGATAAGTAGATACAACCTCATTAAACCTTAGGTATGAGATCGTACCTAACATATATGGTAATACCCAAGATTTGTGTTACACGGCAGCTCGTGCTAACAATATCTAGAATTTTCCTACCCCTAAGATCCTCCAAACCCTTCCTAAAATATCCCTACAAAATTATTTGAACCATAACCACATTTGCTTTCCACCACATACCACAGCAACCAGAAAATGTTCACATTGCCTCTCGGCTATTTCCTTCCTTTGTACTTGGTGACTTACTTGGAGGCTTATCGGTTTGGTGGACTTTTATCAAATATTTTTAAATCAAGGACATCCTCGGTTTTAAATCTTTAGTGCAGGTGCCAAAATAAATTGTTGGAACCCCATAACATAATTCTCCTTTTAAAAATCACTTGTTTTATCACTAAATTCCATAGATGCAACCTGTCAACCTTGCACAGAATCAATCATAACACATATGGTAATACAAAAATTTTGAAGTCGTTAACTAGGTTTGTTATACCTGCATCCAACTGTTTTATGTCTTATTAAATATTTTTATTAGAGACACTGTCCTCAGTTTATACTCTTTGGAGCTCATTTTTCAAATAAATTGAAAGCAGGAATCCCATGATTGTTCTCCCTCCTAAAAATCACTTGTTTTGTCATAAATTCTTTAATAAAGATGTTGTGTCACCTCCCTGTGGCGGGTGTGCGGCATCTGAAATCGACATTACCTGCAATTTAGAAAATTCCACGTGACGAGCGTGTCTTCTTAAAAATACCATTATAAATTTTTTTTTCTTTTCTAAACTTATGATTTTATAAAATTTGAATGACATAACAGTACATATAGGACATATCCCAAATCACATACACTTAAGTTTCAGACATACATACCTTGATCTTCTTCTCCTCCTCCCTCCTTCTTCTTCTTCCTCTTCCTCTTCCTTCTCCTTGCAGCTCTCTCCTTCTCCTCCCTCGTGAACCCTAGCTTTTGGAGACCAAATATGATTTTGGCTTTTTTTTTTTTTTTTTGTTTTCCCATTTTTATAATATCAACTTTTCATTAATTGAATTTGACCCTCATCTCTTTAATTTTCAATTGTAACTTATCTTATTTGTATTGTGGCCATCTCTACACTTAATGATTTTCATATTCATGTCCTATTTGCTAAATGACAATTGTACCCTTGTTCTCATACACAAATCCCGGGTTCTATAAACTTTCATTTCCTACTTTAGTCTCCAAAATACTACAATGTGACACTTGGTACTCTTATACACCCCTACAGTATCATATAATGTACACTCTCTCGGGAAGGGGTGTTACATGTTGGCAACAGAAAATTTTATTATTAATATAATTATAAATGTTGATAATTTATATTAACGTGGATGTTGCAGTTGGAGCGGAGCCATAGGAAATTCGGCTTAAAATAGCATTAAAAGCGACTAAAAAAGGCTATGCATTTTACATACGAGGAACAATCATCATAAATTTTTAAGTCATCTAATATATTGCTTGATGGGGTAAATTTAGTCAATTATTATGCATTTATAATTCAAATTATTCGGTATTATGATATATTTGATGCCTTATTTATTTATTTATTGCTTTTACCTTAAAATTTCAGGTTTTCTTTTACGCACAGGATTATAATGCCAAACTTTCAAATTTCGGATTGGCAAATTGGAGCCCATCGATGGCGGTCGCCGTGACAACTCGGATTGTTGTGCATTATGCCTATACGTATAGGAATATATAGCAATTTAAATATTCTATTTGGTTTTAATTCAAATTAGGTGATTTATTAAAAAAAACCTTTAAAAGCTAAATTTTGGAAATATCATCATTCATCAAAAGTTTGACCTGTTTGAAATAAAAAATGCCTTTATTATTTTCTTGTAAAATAACTATTTTTAAATAATATGTAAAATTATGAAATGACTAAGGGTATTTTTGTTCACAATAAGTCATTTTTTAAGAAAAAACATGAACAGTGTTATAGAGAGAGTCTTTTTAATTCATGTTTTTTAAAACTGTTTTTTATTCTAAAAAACAAAAAGAATAAGGAAACATGAAATTTAAAATTAGTAGGAAGTGTCTTACAGGGCCAAAGGGACAATATCTACATGGTTGGTCGGGTTGTTACAAATGGTATAGGCCAATCATAGATCTCGTGTGAAGTGCAATTTTGGTTTGTTTTGCAAGGAGTGTTGTCGTTTGGTCCTCGATGAAACACACTTGAGCGTTGGCCATAACTTTTGAGTCATTTGTGCGCTCTGCATGCTCCGGATATGAGAGAAATTTCTATTATTTATGCTCGTATGAACTCATACCGGCTAGTTGACGCATTTTTAAAGTCGTGAGGGCCCGCGGACCCCAACAGACAATATCTACATGGATTGGACATGATTATTTACAAATGGTTAAGCTTTATGAGTTAAGTAGTAAAGTATAGAAGCAAACATAATATTAATCTTATATTTGCTTATTAGAAAATTTAATGAGGAAAAACATAAGGAGGAAAAAAGAAAAGAGAAATCGGAAAAATAGATTTAAAGTTACTAAATGTGGTACCCAATAATTTCATTCAAATTCATTTTAGTTATTGTTTATCCTCTATATAAGATTAAATTATTTAGAAATTTATAGTTTCTAACTTCAATTTACTTCTATTTATTTTCATATTTTTAGGTATTAAACTTAAGAAAACCATTTTCATTAATATTAACTAAACACTATAAGTAAAAGGATGAAGTTGGAAACTATATGATTTTTGGGTATCTAGGGTTTTATAAGTTATTACGTCGATTGCGGGAGAATTAAATTAAAAAATAAAATGAGTTAAATTTGAAATAAACTCAAAATATTGTTCAAGAAGGACCGAGGCCCCTAAAAAAAAGGCCTCCATAGTTGTTAAGTTATATATATGAGTTTCACGTTTGCATTCTCACGGAGTAATCACGAACACTTTTCTTAAGTTTTGATTCATTAAACATCACATTCTATTTTTTTTTTTTTGCATTATTCAAAAAAAAAAAAAACAACTGTTTGCCCTTTAGGCGAAGCGATGTAATAGTTTGTCATTTAGGTGGCGTTGTTTTATTTTTTTCTTTGAAAACAAAATAGATTTTAATATTTAGGCAATTTGTTTTAACTTTTTGATGACTTGTTGAATTTTGAAATTGCGCTCAATAGAAAAAGTCAAAAAGCTTTTGGTTTTTAATTTTTAATGTTTTCTATTAAGAAAAACTAAATATTGAAATATGAAAATAATCATATATATATATGATCCAATTAGAAATTCTCGTGATCCTTTCATGTTAATTAAATAAAATCATAGCCATTTTTTATTTTTTTTATTTAAAAATTTATTTGTCTCAAAACTTAGATAAAATTAAAAGTTGATTTTTTTAGAGAAAAAACAACTAAATACTTAATTCTATTTAGCACTATTCAAAACAAAAATTCATATTCATGATTAAGAAAAAAAAAACATCACTTATTCCTTAATTAATCTTGAAACATTGATTGCTGAATTTCTAGTTGTTAGTTGAGTATATACTCCATTGGATCATGGGCTTTCTCCTTGATAAAGTGGTTTCTTCACGCTTATTTGATTTTCCTTTATTTTCTTATGTTTTTGTCGCCGACTTGTTGTGGCGTGTGGTTATTTGTTAGTTTGTTCATTGGTTTTTGTGTGGGTGATTCAAACCGTAACACTGCCTCGATCAAACAGAGAAGTCACATCAAATCGTTATTTGTCAGTATGCTTTTCATTAAACTTGGAATTTTAGGTATTCTAGACATATTAGGATTATCTCTTGTGTAGGCCTTAAGCCGTTTCTTTTTGCTTTTAACTTGGATGCTATGTCATCTACTAATGTTTTTAACAGTTTGATTTATGTGTTCGGATATAGAGATATTACAATTCCGAATCAATAAAATTTCAGTTTGCATTGTCAATATATATATATATTATTTTATTAATGTTTAAAGTTCTATTTATATGCACTTTTTATCACATGGTATTGAAGTTTGGTTTGACCAAAGATCATGAGTTAGAGCCTCCTATCTATAATTTGAATATTTGTTTATCATTTATGTACGTATTTAATTTGAAAGTTCATAATAATAAATTATGTTTGATTTGTTTAACTTTCCACATGTGAGTATGTATTACAACATAAAGATGATGTGAAACATGATATTCATATATAAACTTGAGCTCTTAAGAAAATTAGTTGATTTAACATGAATAGAAAATTATTAACATTATTTTCCTCATTTGTTCTTCTCCTGATGTGATAACCAAAAGCGAGATATAATTTAACTTAAAGTATATCTTACAGTGTGATATTACAGATTTTCTCTAACCATTTAATCTAATCATACAAAATGTGTCAGCAGGACCCTCCACGGATTTAACTTTTATCGGGTGAAGAAGATGTACCATTGAAGCCAAAAATACCACTTCTACATTAGCGAAAATATGGAAGATGTGCCACGAGAAATTGGTTATTAGCATTTGAGGTTATCATTTTAAATCAAAGTATTTGAAGAACTTTCAGATAATCATTTTTAAAAAGACTTATGAACAGGCGAGCTCACGGAAAACAAGAAACATGACAATTGACTGAGTACTAACGGAATAACACCATCGCAATTTTAGACACCTTAATGTTCTTGGGAACATTATCCTCGACTTTTCATTTTGCACAATACAAGTTACAACAAAATTTTATTACGAAGATAAATCATACAGAAAATCTAACTTTTTATTAATCCTAATACCTTGGGAGAGTTTGTTTGAGGCGAGACTTCCACAATAATGCGACACATGCCTGGTGATCACGAAAAATTAATGAGAAATAAATTTGACAAAAAGCATCGCCTACATGTGTCACGAGGAAAAGCAATAGAGCGAGAGTCAGCCTTGAGGAAAAGATGAATGTTTGAGAGTAAGGAGCTCATATTCCTTTCAATTTAGTGAAAGTAATTTGAATCGACATAAATTAAACAAAAAGAAAAAAGGAAAAAGAAAAAGAAACTCATAAAGTTCTGATAGAATATGCTATTTCAGTGTTTCTTTATTGCGAGGAGATGTGCCACCAAAAGGGCATTGGTTAGATTGCGAAGCGTTGTTTCATGCTAGTGTTGGTATCTTTATGCATGGGTCTACACAAGTTGCGGAAGCGGAGAAGGCGGGATTAATGGAGCCCGCAGAGGATCAAATGTGAAAAGGATGGATTACAGAAAATGAAGAGTCACGGCCCATTGACAATCTGAGAAGAGAAGGCTGCTCACGTGGCTAGTTGATCTGACAAAAGCATTTCTTCAGTTCACGTGACGGTAAAAATTTGTTGGAGACACTTTGATTTGAAGCATTGAACTTTCGCAGTTGAAGCATTGTGATGGCAGGTGAAAGAGAAGTTAAAATCGGTCGGCGGCCCCAAAATTATCACGTGAAATGCTGACAAATAATCAAATGTTGAAAAGTGAATCTTGACACAGCCCCGACTTTACGGTTTAGTTAAGAAAAGCCCAGTGGAGCCTTTTGACATCTTTTGGTCAAAACTAAACCACAGGCGGCATTGGTTCTTTAATTAGACAGAGAAGAAGCCCAATGTTTGCGGTCATCTTTGAATCTTGGTGCAAGCGGGAAGGTAAAAAGCCCAGGGTATTCTTTTGACAAAGGCGGTATTCTTTTTCGGCGGCAACATGAGTTCGGAAGTTTTATACTCTTACTTTTGTTTAATATAGATTTGAAAAGGGACTTCTCGGAGAAGTGAGGCCTCTCTGTTGCTTTAAAGCGATTCAACGACAGGTCTCCTTCGATCCAGGGTGGCTTATCCATTATGAAAAAAAAAAGGCACTTTTATTGGAATATATTTTTATGACAAACAAGTACAAGTATGCAACCTAATAGTCCACAGGGAGAACAAGAATAAAGTTATTATAACTATAGTGAGAGGAAATACGGGTCACACTTGATTATCGAGAATCTGACAGCAAACCATAACAAATGAAAATTCTTGGTCAACGAATAGACCCGAGGAAGAACAGTATACCTCATGGACACTAATTACGAAAAGCCCCTTTTTTACGTGTAGGAGGAATGAATGACGAGTTCTTCAAGGCATAATCCTGCATTTTAACACTAGGGACAGCGTGCCTTACTTGAGGAGCACCACGTAGAATCAACATTCTCCAGGGCCTTTAAGAGCACATCCATATGGCATTGATGACAACTTAGCAGGTGATTTCTCTTTCTCCTTTGCAGCAGCTAGTTAGAGTTGAGATGATTTCTCTTTTGGTGAAGGGGCCAACTTATCAAGTTGCTGCAATATTTTTTCATCCATTTCACTGGACTGGGAGGGAACATGGGCAAAACTAATTCCGGGCATTATTATCCCCATTTTCCATCAGCGTCGCGTGGGGTGTTGTGCGTATAATTCGCAGTATGGGACAACCGGATCGATGTGCTGTCGGACGAACTCTGCGCTGTAGGCGTTGCGAATAAAGCAATAAAATCCATAATGTGATAAAAGAGGGTTAGCTAAAACTCAAGCAAGTATACCTTATTTAGACCCATAAATTCTATTTTGCTCAATGGGGCGAGATGATGATGGTCCACCATAAACACCAGAATGTCGATGCAGCACTAACGGATAAACAAAATAAAGAAGATTGAAACACTAATTATAAGAGGGTAAAGAATGACGGGTTATATTTTTACCAGCATACCTTCATGGTAGCGTTAATTTGGATTAACTATGGAATGAGCCATCTTTGTATAATCTTTGATATGCCTTGAGATCTTTGGGTCGCAAGCCATTTCGAAATCCCAACGGGTGGGGAAAGCCTTGAGCTTAGGGGCGGCTTCAGCATAGTGAAACGATATCACGGGTTTGGAGGCTGGATAGACGACCTTGGAGGCTGGATAGACGACCTTAGACAACCACCCATTGTAACACCCCGTCCCGATGAGGTGCACAGTACATATAACTGTAAGGGCGCATATGTGCACCAAGTGCCATTGTAAAGGATAAAATTGTAAAGTTTTCAAAGAATTGTGACACTTTTACAATTAAGAAAAGTGGAGAAATTAGAAAGTATAATTAATGGAAGTTTAAATAGTAAAATAATAATAATGAATTCTTGTAATTTTTTTCGAAGTCTCAAAAATTCTCTAGATCTCGGATAATGGCTTGATTCAGCGATCGTTAAGTTAGATCTCTAGAAATCTAGTGACCTAGAAAAGTTTGGGTACGAAGCAGGATGAAAAGAAAGAAAAAGGGATATGTGGGTCCCACATAAAGAATTAAAAAAAAAAAAGGATAAGAATCCAAAAAGGGGTCGGCAGTGTGTGATGGACGGTGAAGGCATAGAGGCAGTGGCGATTTTTTTTAGTTTTATTTTTCTTTTTACTTTCTTCTCAGATTTATGGAAATTGGACCATTGGATTTCATCGGGATAAACACGAAAAGTGCTCTATGCGACGAGGGCTACGCGTGAGTACCAAAAACACAAGATTTCAGAAATTCGGTATTAAATATTCGGAAAATCAAATTTTTAGTTTTCTCATATCTCGCCATTCTAATTAGTCGGCACTTTTAGACCAGTAAATTAAGGATTACTCTGGCGACAAGAGCTGCGGCGTGATGCCAAAATCAAGGGATTTTGCGGATTTCCATGTGAAATAGTAATGCATTATGAATCATTATAAAATAGTAATCGTAGATACGTATAAATAAATAGTGCATAGTGCATAGTAAATCGTGCATAGTAAATAGCGAATAGTATTTAGTTGGTTGTGCTGGCGTATGTGGTCTAATACATCAAATGTGTAGGCTAAGCAAGGCGGGAAAAGTGTGGAATGCTCCAAATTTTAATAAGCGAGAAAAAGGTGGAGTGTTCTAAACTCATTTTCCAAATACTAGTATATTATTATTATTATAAACATTTTACACTTTGGTATTTCATGGTTTTTGATTTGCAAACCATTTTCAAGAAACAAGCAATGAATTAGAAAGTAGCAAATGATTTTTTAGGGTATGAAACCATTTTCAAAGCAAGCTTAAACAGAAGTAAAGTAATGGTTTTGAATTGTAAACCATTTTTCTAGCAAGCAAGTAAGTAAATGGTTTTTGAATAATTAAACCATTTACTTATTTGCTTGCTAGAAAAATGGTTTACAATTCAAAAACCATTTGCTTACTTTCTAATTCATTGCTTGTTTCTTGAAAATGGTTTGCAAATCAAAACCATGAAATCTGAGGTGCAAAACGGGACATAATAATATTAATACACTAGTATTTGGAAAATGATTTAAACTGCCCCTACGCTTATTAGAGCAAGTATGATAATTCTAGCTCAGCACAACCTACACATGGATGTGATAGGCTCCTGTCTCCCTTAAACCTGTCGCATTATACCGCGACCCCACTATCTTGTGACCTATGCACTATACCTATACCTCTATTATTTATACGTATTCATACGTATTTATATTTATACGTATTCATACGTATTTACTATTTCACATGAAATCAGAGAATCATGATTTATTACTCTGGCAATAATATAAATCAAATCAAATCTTTTACCTACTTAATAAAGTCTTGGAAACCACTAAATAGTAGTAGATACGAAAAAACTAAAATTTGGACCCTCCCAGTGACTACCTGAATTCTCGGTAATCCCGTTTGGTACTCAGCAGTAACCTCATTCGCATAAACTGCTAGTGTTTATCTAGATAATCATTGATCAATTTCCATAAATCTGAAAGAAAAGTAAAAAATAAAACTAAAAAAATAAGCCACTGCTACTCACCGTCCATCACCTACTACCATCCCAGATTCTTACTTCTGCATTAATTCTTTATGTGGGACCCCAGCATCCTAACTCTTTCTACGTCGTTCGGCCAAAGCATTTATTTAATCAGGTTTGATTTTATTTATCTAAATGAATATTCTTTATATACTTGCAATTTTGAGAGATTTTTTCTAAAATCGGTTTTCGAGTTTCCTCCTAAACCATCGCGCAGAAATTAATAAAATATTAGGTGTCTCAGAATTAAACAAAACTTTTCTAGGTCACTAGATTTCGCGAGACAAACTTAACGGCGCAGTCCGTTTCGTCATCTGAGATCTAGAGAATTTTCGAGACTTCTTTGAAAAATTGGCAATTCATTATTATTATTTTACTATTTAAGCTTGGTAATTATACTTTCACCCGCCCGCTTCTTAATTTTAAAAGTGTGGCACGGTGTTTAAAACTTTACAATTTTATCCTTTACAATGGCACTTGGTGCACATATGCGCCCTTACAGTTACATGTACTGTGCACCTCATCGGGACGAGGTGTTACAAATCCTCCCTCCTTTAGAACATTTCGTCCTCGAAATGAACACACTAAATTCCAAAGAAAGGAAAATACTTCATTAGGAAAATAATTGAAGTGCTTGTGGCGCATTTGAGCACCAAAGCTCCCCAATGAAGCTGCCTCCTCTGCAAATTCCTCCACGGGACTTTAGCAGAAGGAATTACTTTGCTTCTCAACTTTTCATTCATGCGATCCTCTGATCTGCGCGGTGTCTCTTCATAAGTCAAATTCTCCTTTAACTGCAATGGCTGCTCTCTTAATACATGTGAAGGATCCGGGATATATTTCCTCAACATCGATACATGGAATGTATCATGAATCCTTGATAATTATGGGGGTAACTTCAACTTGTAAGCCTCTTTGGTCCCACCTTGCTCCCTGACTCCATAAGGTCCTATAAATCTTGGAGTGAGCTTGCCTCGTTTCCCAAATCATGAAAACATTACCTTCAAGGAAATCTTCAAAACGACCCAGATCACCTATCCAGTGCAAGTCTATCTCTGACGGTTGTCGCGCGCTTCTCACAATCTATCTCATATCTTTTAAGTTATCACGAGCGAGCTTTTACTTTCTCTGAGTGATGCGCACTGGCTGAGGCCTACTAGTCTTCTCACCGTAACCTCATCCTAACCTGCTGGAGTCCCTACATTTCTGCCATATAGTGCCTCAAATGGAGCCATGTCTATCGCGGCTTTGATAAATACATTGTAGAGCGAACCGCAGGTGCCAAATGGTATCCCAACTCCCTTGAATTCCATCACCTGACTCGTATATCCTTTAACGTCCTGAATGGTCCTCTCATTTGTCCATCCGTCACGAGGATGAAATCTTATGCTGATGGCTAGTACCTACTTGGCTGTTGCAAACTAGGCCAAACACGGATGTGAACACAGGGGTCTCGATTTGACACTACTCAGCTGGAAACCCCATGAAGTCTCACTTGACACCCCCTTCCTCGATCCGACCCGATTAGCGAGTCCGAACCAGATCCGGGATGCTCACTAAATTGTGATGCCCCGGTGGGCGCTCTGTGATCGATTAACTATAGCCTCCCAACTTGTAGATATTAAACTTGTTTATATTACACATCACCAAAGAGATACAAAATACATATACAAGTTCCATATTTAATAATGTTCAACATTTACATTGTTTGCAAAAAAACAAAAGACATATACATTATACGAAAAATCTTCCAATGGACCTATGGATGTGTTGACCTCGGATCGCGATGATGTGGATCGTCCAGTCCTCCCTAGTTTACTCTTATCGCATGCTCTGCTTGGATGAAGGCTTGCGTCTTCAGCCTAAGCTTAGTGGGAAATACCCTCGAAAAACGACCCAATAATCATCTCTTTAAACATATACATATACTTATGCAATTATAATCTTTGCATATACCCTCATTTGTGTATCTATCTTGCCGTAACATGTTTCATTCCATAGGCTTTTGATGTCATTTATACTTTACGCCGTGTTCTGCTTGTCATTGTATACTATCATCGCATAAAATGTTATGCTTCCCGTATCATATCCAAATCCTTATACTTTTCATACATTTCTTTTGTATAATCTTTTCATTTTCTTTTATATTCATTGGAAATACCTTTGAAGCTGGATACGAAATAATATGTACTGAGAGAGTCTTATCTTATCTGACAGTGATCTACATCTGTCATGCCAAGTCTTATCCTTTGTCTGAGCGAGTGGTCTTTATCTGTATATACGAAGAGTATCATCCTTTATGCGAAGGCAGTGACCTATGCCATGTACTATGTAGTGACCCTTCGGAGCCACTTAGTGATCAAGCAGGATCTATATCTATCGACAGCAGGGCTCAATATCACGGCTTAATCTATATCTTTGCTTGTGACTGTATCTTCCCTTTATAGGCATGCCTATCTCTATCTTCCCGATCATATAAATTAATTGGTTTTTGTGTGTGGTTTCTTTCATGTATTCTCCTGAATGATATCCCGCATACATGAATATCTCTTGATATCAGCATGTATACATATGAGATATATTCATGATTAAATAGCATCTCTCTTATAACCATGTTACTATACTTTTTTCGTATAACCAAATTATACATATATCCTCTTTAGCTTTCATATATAAAATTTATACCTATACTTGTATATTAGAAACCTATAATACCCTTGTTCACTCTATGAATCTACTTTACTTAGGAATTGGACTCCAATCCCGATCGGATCATCAGTAAAGGATTGGCATTTTCAGCGCAACTAATTAAATTGCAGGTCCTCGGGACTGTTTGGCAGTACTCATTTTCGAGTGTGCTTCATTTTTTCACTAGGTCTTTGTGCTCGTTTAATTTGGAGTCTTCAGGGTTGTCGGTGGAATGCTTTGGTCGAGACACTTAGGGCTGAGTTACGTCAGAGAGCAAACTCGAACTACTCTATGATCAACTTGATGCAGGAATTGGCTTGCACATGGCCCCACTTTGAGTGAATTTTTAGGTCACTTCAGATCAGAATTTGGCGATGCCTATTCTTTAAGTTTTGTTCTCCTTGAAGTCTATTTTACGTAGCCACTTGAATCACTCAAATCGGATAAGAAATGAGCAAGTTATATGGCAATCTCGAAAACTAGTCGAAAGCGGGAGAAACATCCACATGTACAGTACAACCTTAACATGTACCGGTACATGTTGGCCCAAAATGACCAGAACCCAAATTGTACCGGTACATGTCACCGAAAATTGCCCAAAATGTGTATTTTCTCCCATTTTTCATGCACTTTCATCTATATATCACTCCTAATGCATCCTTCATCAAAAACTAACATGCAATCCCTCTCAACAACTCCACAAACACTTTTAATTTGCAAAAGAATCCTAGGGTTCATACCAAAATTCACCATTCATACAAAACCTTGATATTTTGAAGGATTACATATCCTCCTTACTCCAACTAGGGCTTTTCAAGCAAAAATTTCCTTAAATCTAGAGTTAGAATGTTTGCCTAGAGAAGGAACCAAGTGTCCAAATCGAGCTACAGCAATCCATACCCAAATTCTTGTATCAAATCATGCTAGAATCCATAATTTCCATACCTTTGCTTGTTCCTCCTCCTTCCCTTCTTAACCTTCCTCTTCCTCCCAAACCTGTATGAGCCCTTTTTGTTTGGAGACAAAAATGAATTATTTTGTCTCCATCTCCTTCTTACACTTTAAGTTCTCTTATTTGCCATTTAGTCCTCCTTCATTCCTTTATTTCCACCACAACTTAAAGTTATTTCCACTTGATCTCTAATCTTCACAACTTCTAAATTTACTTTCCTCTTTTGATAGAAATTACACTTGTATCATATGTCTTGTACAAATTCGGTTTACTTATTTTATTTTTAGCCTTATTTTATTTTAAAAAATATATACTTTTACTTTTATGATACCCGAAACATGATATAAAATGCCAGGGTATGTTTTAGGGTGTTACATCACTATTTCATCTACATACAACTTGGCCAACTTGTCTAAAGAATCCTCAACATTAACTGGTAGGAAATGAGCAGACTTCGTCAATCGATCAACTATCACCCATATCGCATCATGTTGCCTCTGAGTCCGTGGAAGACCTGTCACAAAATCCATAGTGATCTTTTCCCATTTCCACACTGGAATAGGGAGTAACTGTATCTTCCCCGCGGGCCTCTGATGCTCTGCCTTCACCTGCTGACAGGTTAGGCACCTAGAAACGAAACTTGCGATCTCTTTCTTCATCCCATTCCACCAGTAATGTTCTTTCAAAGTCCTGTACATCTTAGTACTGCCTGGATGCATAGCATACGCAGATGAATGTGCTTCTTCCATAATGTCTCTCTTCAGTTCACCATACTCTGGCACACACATTCTCTGTCCTTTCACTATCATGCCGTCATCTCTAATTTGAAACTCTGCTTTCTTTCATTTTTCTATCTCTTCCTTAAGCTTAATCATCTGTGGATCCTGTGACTGCCCTGCTAGAATCTGATCCATTAGGAGGGGTCTAACATGAAACGTGGCTAACAAGGCTTCTGAATCCTCAACCTCGATATCACCCACACAAAGCTCTCGGATCCACGGCGTGGAAGATAGCACGATTTCATGAGACGAAGAACTCTCGGTCGCCTACTCAAGACATCTTCTACGACATTAGCTTTTTCGGGATGGTACTCAATAGTACGATTAAAGTAGTCCTTAATCAACTCAAGCCATATTCTTTGCCTCGAGGTTTAACTCTTTGCAGTGAAAATATATTGAAGACTCTTATGATGCAGCCAAAGATCTTGCAAGAACTATACTTATAAGTAATGTTTCCATATCTTGAACAAACACATTTGCTATGACTCTAAGTCATGTGTAGAGTAATTCTCCTCATGCTTCTTGGTGTCTAGAGGCATATGCAATCACCCTATCATTACGCATCGAAAACCGCATTAAGGCCTTGCGAGAGAAGCATCAACGTAAACCCCTGAGCCCATCTCTCCCATTGGGCAAAGCTAGGCTGGAGGTAGTCAATCTACCCTTCAACTCCTCGAAACTGCACAACTGTGGAGCATCACAAATCATACTTAACATCTTTCCTTGTCGGCTTAGTCGATTAGAACTTGCTATCTTAGAACCCCTCGGCAAACTCACGTAATATCTGCTTCAAACCAAGGAAACCGACCTCGACACGTTAGGTTAGTGGTTTCCAATTTTCCCACTTTGCTTCTATTTTAGGGATCCACTCCTGCCATCAAGCGGAAATCACATGACCTAGGGTACCACCCTATCAAGCCAAATTGA
Organism: Tetrastigma voinierianum; assembly: GCA_016808115.1. Classification (NCBI taxonomy): domain Eukaryota; kingdom Viridiplantae; phylum Streptophyta; class Magnoliopsida; order Vitales; family Vitaceae; genus Tetrastigma; species Tetrastigma voinierianum. The sequence continues at coordinate 321,342 of JAEQBH010004097.1, forward strand.
CATTTGCTCAACATGTCTTGGCATCTCTCCCTTAGGGTGTAATACAATCCTTAGGTGCTCTGAATGTTCCTCTGAACTACAGATACCTGGATATCATCAATAAAGACTATAACGAACCTATCAAATGCAGTTTTGAATGCGGTTCACAAATCCATACGGCTGTCGGGCATTAGTCAAGCCAAGCGGCATCACCCGAGAAACTCCTGTCTCCAGTAGCGTGTCTGAATCAGTCCCAGGAACATCGCATACGCACCCTCAGTTGATGATACCCAGCCCTCAAATCTATCTTGAGTACGCAGGACCCACAGGTTGATCAAATAACTCATGGTCTGAGTGAATGCGGTGCGGATGGTAACTTTGTTCAGGCGCACCTTAATCTATACGACCTCAGGCTCCATCTTTCTTTTCACGAAGAGAAGCTGGGAGCTCCCGGCAGATCTTGCTGGTCAGAATTGAATCCCTTATGATTCTTGGCGACCTTAAGCTCTCTAGCTCTGGGAGACCCACATCTACTAAGGAGAATGGAAATGGCTCGATCCTGGGATCAAATCGGTGGTGAACTCCACCTGCCTTTTGGAGGTAAACTGTAATATCATCTGCTGGGAATACATGCGGAAAGCTCTCTACAACAACTGGAATCTCATCGATATAGTCCTCCTTCCCTGTCTCCACCACATAAGCTAGATAACCACAGGCAGCCTTATGACATTCATTTGGAAGATCATCTGGGAAGATACTCTCTACGTGTCGCCGGGCTCAATTTCTGGCTCTTCTTTGCCTTTTTGTAACAATCTAACGTGGCTCACATGGCGAGACAGTCAAATCCATCTTAGAGAACCACATCGAAATCCCTCATATCATGCAGATCAACGGAACTCATCCCTGCATTGAACTCACTATCTCTGACTACTCTGTCTGCGAGTAACGGATCTCCAGCTGGAAGGGAAACTCTCATACGACCCTCTAATGGCTGGGTCTCTATCTGAAAACGATCTAAGAATGGCTTGGATGCAAATGAATGCGTAGCTCCTGGGTCCACTAATGTATATGCATCATGATCAAGGATAGAAATAATACAAGGACTACATCTGTAGCCAGATCCGCATCTTGGCCAGTCACAACATATACTTCCGGCCCAGTGCTGTGGCTCGCTCGCATCCCCGGGCACCGGTCGTTTCTACCACGCCACCCCCACCAAGGTCGTGTCGCCCCTCTACTGGGAAACCCCTCCCCGAAGACTCAGTGCTCATCTCGGTAATCGGGTAGCTAGACTAGCATCGATGTCTCCGCACCAATCACCGAGGCACTCCTAACGGCGCCTCTCCGGCCGCGTTGAAACACCCCAGACGACCTCTACACTCCATGGTGTCGCCTCTAATACATGTGACAAATGGAGGAATGCTCCGGGTGCCATCAAGAAGCAACCGGGGCCCCACTGGATCCCCGACTAGAGATAGCCTCGACCCGCACCCTAGCCTAATCCTTTACCCTGTTCCTTCTATCAGACCGACCAGAGCCTCGCTGAGAAGTGCCCGTGCACTCCTCTTACTTTCCGCCACTGATACATAGCTATAGTACTTTGCTCAACCCCCGAGCGGCCCAACTAAGTCCCCCCACTCACAGGAACCACGTATTAAATGCACTCCGATCCGGTGTCAGAACCCGACAAAAACCAGACTTCAAGACTTCATCACCAATATATGGAACCAATCTAACTAGTTCTCGAGAACCCTCTTCATATTCTCATAATCGACATGTTCTTCCTCGTTTCCACTTGAAGAACTCCTCAATTTTGAATCCTCAGACTATGAGGAAAGAACTTATCGTTGAACTCTGTTGAAATTGGTCCCATGTTATTCCATTGATACCTCCTCTCTACTCTGCATCCCACCAATCTCAGCCCCTGCTTTCCATCGTAAAACCGGAAAACAAGACTTTGCTCATTCGTGCAGCCCATAACTCCGTAAACCTTGTTTACCTCCTACCCAACCATAACCAGCTACCTCTGGGACGCCACGCTCACATACGGCTTCGCGCCCAACTCTCAGACTCACTCATCGACCTCCCTGGCTCTTCCATAACCCCTGGTGGGCGGTGGAGGCTGCATCCGCCGACGCCGCTATTGCTACTATGTGCAATCAGGCCACCCAGCCCACGCAAAAACCCGCACTGAAGCTCCTCCGTATGTGAGATGATCCGGTACCTCGACCGCCGAGGTCGATTCACATGAGGCGAGCGGGAACCAACCACGCGCTCATCTCCCGTGCACTTCAGACGCCTAAACCACCTGAATGACTCTCCCAGAGACGCACCTTACGTCCTCTTCCCCGCATATAGTGCCGATTTACAAAAAATCATCAACTATTTAATACTTAAAACTCCTCGGCGTATGTACTTTGAACTTAAACCTGCATATTGCCAATACCATGCTCGATACCATGTCACACACCCCCACTTTGGCGTGTCGTTACCCATAGAAATCTTCTCGCCGTTACTTAACGACTAGAACTCGCGGGAGCTGCAGATGTTGTTAAAACCTATGGGCTCTTTTCTTTATTTGTAATCTAGATTTCGTAAATGAAGGCGTAGGGCTGCATAACGGCTGCATAGTCGTCTAAATTGCATACATTCACTCATATCCAAATAGGATACCAAAGATAATAACATATTTTCTGTTGAAATTATATTTATGTAATATATATAGCAGACATATACTAAAGTAGTTTTTTACATACTCTATTTCATGATTGGTCGTCGACAAATCCCATTATGCTCTTAAATGCCTTGCCATGCACTGCATTCTGGAAAATAGCTTAAATACAAAATAATGAGCTAACTGAGGTTTTAAACAGTGTATGCTTTATAAAAGGTTTTGCTTTTCCTAAAACATCTCAAAAATGTAAAACTCTTTACAATTATTTTCCAGAACTTTACTTTGCTTTGCTTGTTTTTAAGTTTCTAAAACTTTTCTTCGTTTGTCATTCTTATACTTACTGCTTTGTTTTGTTTTCTTTAAAAAATAATAGAAATCCTTATTGCTTGTTTGTTTAGAAGGTTTATAAACTTTCAATTTTTGCTTGCTTGCTTTATCTTGCTTGAAAAGTTTCTTAAAACCTTCTAAGCAAGCAAGCAATAAGAGTTTTACAAGCTTTTAAAGAAAAGCAAAACAAAGCAAGCAAGTATAAAAGCAAGCAAGCAAAGAAAAGTTTTAGAAACTTTTAAAAACAAGCAAAGCAAAGTAAAGTTTTTGGAAAATAATTGTAAAAGAGAGTTTTACATTTTTGAGATATTTTTCGGAAAAGCAAAACCTTTTATAAAAGCATACACTCATTGAGCTCGTTTAGCTCATTATTTTCCATTTTAAAAACTATTTTCCAGGTACATGTACGCAAGACGTTGGAGCATAATAGGATTTGTCCTGACATTGTACAAGTGCTTTAAATTAAGAATATTATGTAAGAAAATACTTTGAATATGTATAATGGAACATATGTATGTACATAGAGTAGTTTTGTGAGAATGTGTTGGAATGCTGGGATCCATATTTTGGATATACTGCGAAATTACGATACTGTGATGGGACTTGACTATGTGCAATTGCTATGTCAAGTTTTTCCTACGCTAAGATTTTACCAAATCCTAAGTTATAAATAAAAGAAAATTTTTGATAGAGGTTTTAGCAAGCACACGGGCTTCGCTTCATGTGAGTTTCTAATGTTGGTGTAACTACTGGGATTTCCTCAGTGGAGTAGCTTCAAGACACCCACACCCGGAAAATCTCTCAAATCTCATTGTCAGAACAAAGCTCGTGAATAAGCTCTAACCTACTCCTTTAAAACCGGCTTTCTCAGCCAAGCTTGCTCAATACTCTACTAACTCAACTCTACATAACTTCAAAGGCAACCGGTCATAAACATTTTTCATATCCATTTAAAAAAAAAGCATTCGTTTTTCCAAAAATAATTAGATATTTTAAGAAAATATAATTAAATTTTTAAAATGAATGGGTTAGGAAGGAAAATAATTAGATAATTTCTATGAAAATATAATTTGATTTTTAAAATAAATGTGTGATATTAATAAGATATTAAAAAAAACATTTGCCTTTCCAAAAATATAATTAGATATTTAAAAAAAATATAATTAGATTTTTTAAAAAGGAATGTAATAAAGGAAAAATAATTGATAATTTATGAAAATATAATTTAATTTTAAAAGGAATGTGTAAGATAATATTTGCTTCTAAGTGTTTTTTTTAGATTCAAAACGTTTTCATAATTTTGTTTAATGCCCTTTTTCTCCAAAAATACTTAGTATTTTTAGGCCTAAAAATACTATATAAGAACCTAGATAAAAATCTATAACAAATCCACATTATAGATTAATAATTAAGGAGCCGATTTCAAAATAATACACACACAATAATTAGAGTCACAAAAAATAAATTAATAATACTTCGACTAAAACCTATACAAAAAATTTATAATTACGTGTTCATCATAAAAAGGTAGGCATAAGGAGAAGAGGGGTCCCGATTTCTTGAGTCTAATAAGAGATAATTTATTACATTACACCAAAGTATTTAATTATAAAAAAACTTATAATTATGTCCTCAATATAAAACTATTGTTGAAAGGCTATTAGTTAATAATTTACAAACCTATACAAACTAGGTTTCACCTGGCCAGGAAAGGGTTTTCTTACCCTCCTACATGTCTCTCCAGATCCAAATTAATAAATTTGTTCTTTCTCAAAAAAAAGAAAAAAAGAAAAGGAAAAGAAACAAAAGCTGTTTTATATTATATGTATATAATTATTTTAGGTAATGCGGCTTTTATATGGGTTATAAAATATGAAATAAGAGAAACATTTATTGTAAAGTTTTGAAAGGAAAATATTAAAATACATTCTTTATTTTTTAAAAAATTACATAACTAAATAAGAGAAAATTTATATATTCTTTTTTTTACCTCTTTCTTTCCTTCCATTTTTTTTTCTTTAGGTAGTAATGTTTGGTTGACTGTAGTACTAAGGAAAAAATTTATTAGGAAAATTATTTTATTTTTATTTTGGAAGTCTTAACCTAACTCAACCTATTAACCATTTACTTCCATTTTTTTCTTTTAGGTAGTAATGTTTGGTTGACCGGCAATTAAGGAAAATTATTAGGAAAATTATTATTTTATTTGGAAGTCTAACCTAACTCCAACCCATTAACCATTTAAAGACCCAACCATTATACATTTAAATGAAACTTCAAATTTCAAATTTCACATATCATAAAAAAAAAAATTAATCTAACCTCAGAGCCTACGTTAAGTCATTGTATCCTTATTAAAATGGAAGGTGATATAAAGACCCTCAATTTTATCTCTATCCCATGTGGGACAAAATTAAGGGGGTTTGAAGAATAAAATAAAAAATTTCAACTTGCAAGATTCGAACCTAGGTCCTAAAGGACAATAGGTAGGTTCTTAAACCACTATGCCAGCTTGAGATTTGATGAATATTGGCAAACAAATTTATAATATTCATTTCAAAATTATTACAATATAAATGTAAATATTATTTTTCATTTCAATAAATTATGTTTTCCTCAAATTTATAATACTAAATTATGTTTTAAAAGAAATTTTAAATTTTACTAACAAAGATTTAAATTTTCAATAAATTCTCCTTTTATAGTATTTGAAATTTCTTTTCAATGAAAGCTAAAATATTGATATTTAATTATATAAAAATAAAATAAATAGCATTTATAAATATTAAATTATATATTTAAAATAATTTTATATTTAAAAAATATAAATTATATTTATGACGCCACCGGTTCAATCATGTTCGACCACGGCCCATATGAACCATGAACCGTAACTTTTCCGATTCAATCAATGCATCCCGCTTTTAAAACATTGACTTTTCTCGAAAAAAGATATACCAACAATTATGAATCATATAAAATTAAAGGCAATCGGGTCATTAAACATTTTTCATATCCATTTACAAAAGATTCAAAATAATAATAATAATAATAATTAGAGTTCGCCAAAAAATTAGCAATACTGTGAGACCCCGGAAAATCCAAATTTTCTAAGGAATGATAAAATGGTAATTTCTGGCTGAAAATCCTAATTTTCTGTGATCCGATGATGAAATGGACTTCACCGTTGGAATCATCTCTCACAAATCTAGCTACCACGCCGATTCTCACGACCCGGCATACTGAATTTCACATTTTTCGGCGCACCGAGAGGATTTAGACACTTGGCACGCTTTGTGGCTGGGCAGGCGACACGTGTTCCAGCAGATGGGCCAAACAGAGCCAAGTGGGTCACATGTAATATGGTACCATGCCATTAGAGGGAAATTCAAGTGGTTTGACAAGAGGCCACGACACCTCATCCCGAGAGAAACAGACAAGATACGACACTGCAGGAGGCAGAAAGACAAATGTCATATAAGAGTATTTTGAGACTAAAATAGAAATGATAATTTATGGAAACCGAGAGGGTGGTATGAAAGATAAGGTATAATTACTATTAAGAAAGGATATATGAAAATTTTGAAAATCAAATTGTAGACAATAAAATAGAATTTCAAAAGTTAAATTTCAATATTAAAGAGTTGAGGGCTATTGGTAATTAAAGGAAATGTTAAATATTAAAATAAAAATAAGAGCCAAACTTGATTTGGCCCTAAAGGCTAGGCTTCAATGTTTTGGAGGAGAAGGAGGAGAGAGCCAAGAGGAAGAGAAGGAAGAAGAAGGAGGAGGAAAAGTTCAAAGACACAGTATGTTTGTCTTTGAACCTCAAATGTCTTTTAATGCCTGTGCTTTGCGCGAATTTCTAGCGGAGAATTGATGTTTCTGGTCTAGGGTTTTGGAAGAGATCACCAAACCCTAGATGTTTGTTGGGATTATAAGAGTTTTCCCTAATTGTAAATAGCTTATGGAATCATCAAAAGTATATGGTTTTAAAAAGAATTGGTGACTCTAGGTTGAGTTCTTGGATTTTCACCAAGTGGTTTTGAAGGCTCAAGGCTCCATAAAGACCAATTTAAGTGTTGTGGAGTTGGTTTTAGATGCATTCCATGACGTTTCTGAAAGGCATAATTATACGTATATGAAGTGAATTGCAGCAAAGTGGCAAAAAAGAAGCAAACTGAAAAATTCATGGATCGCTTCAGACAGAAATGCTCGCTTTTCCCGTTCAGACCAGTTTTCAGTATTTTGACTATAACTTGCTCATTTCAGATCTGATTTGAGTGATTCAAAATTCTGGGTAAAATAGACTTCTAGGGGAAAAATTCTATCTTGAAGGAAGTATGTGCAAATTCAAACCTAAGGTGCCTAAATTTACTTAAAAGTAGGGCCATGTGTGGGGCCACTGTCTCTGCTCCTCGTGACAGAAATGCCTCGTTTCCCTGCTTGAACATTTTTCGTATTTGACCATAACTTGCCTATTTCTGACCTGATTTGGAGTGATTCAAGTTACTGGTTAAAGTAGACTTCTTAGGAAAAATTTTGTCTGAAGGAAGTTCAAGCAAATTTTAATCCCAAAGTGCCCAGAAAAATGTTTCCAAAGTGAGCTATGTGCATTCTCGTCTCGCTCAAACTGAGTCATTTGTTGTGCAGATCAGGTTATGTGGTTTAGGCTTTAGAGAAGGAATTTTAAATGGAAAATTTAAAGAGATGTCATTGATATATAAAGACCGGGATCTGGGAGAGTTTCATAAATTCTTGGAAGACCGTTTTGAATAATTCTTGAGTCAAGAAGTCTATAGAGTATTGTTGGAAAAGGTTGGCCAAAATGAATGGGTTTTAGTGCTTAAGGGTAATTTGTTCGTTTGGCTTCAAATGAATGTGTATGGTGGATTAAAATGTGGTGCTATGATTACCAAAAGGTTGTGGTTTTCTTGAAAAAGGTGAAAGTATGACTATCGGACGGAAACGGGAATTTAATGGAAGTGTTGATTGAGCGTAGTGAATCGGAGTGAAAATGATATTTTGAAAATTAAGTTTTTAAAAGTGAATGATTTAATGTTAAACTCAAAGTTTAATGGAAATGTTTGGTGTAAATGTTAAGGCATGCAAGGGAAATGTTTTATCTTGCATCAATATAGTATATATATATATATATATATATATATATATATATATATATATATATATGAGTATATATATATATATATATATATATATATATATATATATATATATATATATATATATATATATATATATATTTATATGTATATTAAATATGTATGCATTCGTAAAGTATTATGAAAAAGTTAAATCAGGTAAAGAATGCATATGTGTTTTAATGATAAAGCAAGGATTTAAATGTATTTATAAATGTATTTTGAATAAATGTTTTAATGATGGTTACCAAACTCCCATGACTATTATAACTGGAGACGTCGAGGTACCTTAAGCGGTAAGGATTTAGAGGGTAAAGAGAAGGTTACTAAATCGAGAGGCATGAAGGTCTAGAGTAAATATCCTTACACGTGATAAGGTGCTATGACTGAACCCTATGCAAAGCGTGAGTCTGCAGCCGTAGTGTGCTATGACTTAATGTGATCAGTTCCTTCACTGTCAAGATTCCTAAACTATTCTGTGTTTATCCCCCGGTTCCATCGTAAAGAAAGAAAGAAAGAAAGAAAGAAAGAAAGTTTGAGGCATAAATGTTTACGGCATAAATGGATTTTAAATGTATAAGTATTTATATTAGAAAGAAAGAAAGTTTAAGGCATAAATGTTTAAGTGGGCGCAATTGATTTTAATCAGATAAGTAATGTATTATTTGATATATACTAGAAATGTTATCTTAATGAAAATGTACACTCACCGGGCTCTTTTAGCCTATTCTTTCCATACTCCTAAACATTTTCAGTGACCTAAGACAGTGCGCCTAGAGTACCCTCCCGCATAGCAGTCGAGCCATCGAGGAGACGCACGCGATGTGAACCAAGATTATAAATAGTTTGTATATTTTATATATCAAATAGTTTGTCATATATATGCATATATGGATATATTTTGAAAGGAACTATTTAGGTGGTTTGCTTATCCGGCTCTCAAGCCTAATCTTTTATAAACTATGCATGGAATTACAGTTTTGAATGTTTTGATGATTGAAAGAATAAAATGTATATGGTATATATATTGTGTCGATTCAGCCAGGACGGTGAAATCCTAAAACTAAGTTGAAAATTTGAAAGATTAGAAGTGTTTTTAAACGCTATGTGCATTTGTAAATTTGGGAAAGTCCGAAAAATGTAGGAAACTCGGCCGATTTTTTCGAAAAATCTAAGTGTTTGAAAAAAAGAAAAAGAAGTGGGCCTTTACCACTTCGCCTTCGCATTATTTTCTAAAGATATGTAAAGATCAGAAATGGTCATTCCATCTGATTTTATTTGATAGTTTTGAGAAAAGTTTCTCATATCCATCGAGTGCCGGAGGTCCCCTCGGGTTCATGAGGCATCCGGTCGGATCCTTCAAAGAGGATATGTGTAATCCTCTCAACCAATAGAAATTCTGACATGTGGCATTATAGGACTTTTCTCTTTGTCCTTCAATCTCTTACCAACTGCCTGGGAGGGAAAGGAAGAGAGAGAGACCAATCGAGAAAGAGAGATAGAGAAAGAGAGGGTTTTTAGAGAGAGAAGCTCCACCTTCTCTCTAAGTTTCCCGACGATCGGACTGATGAGCTCCGACGAGGCAAGAAGAGCTTCGCTTCCCACTGGGCAGCGACTACACGCACGGCTTGGGGAGTTTTGACAAACTCTAAAGGTAGGGTTTTCCTACTTGCTCATTTTTGCTTAAGGGCCATGTACTGGATGGGGGATTTGTTGAGGCCCTGATGGCCGTGGCTCTGCTCTAAAAGATTTGACCGAGCAAAGAAATCTCCTAGAGTGTTTTGGACGGTCCACAAGACTGCTCATGATTTGTGTGTGATGTCAGGTTATCGCGCTTGCTTTCTAATAACACGCTACGCGATTTTGTGGGCGCCCAAGACGAACTATCGGATTGTACCTAGCCCATGTGAGCTAAGCTTATGTTATTGTTGTAAATAGAATACCATGATTTATGGGAACCACTCGTTAATATATGCAATGAGTGATATATTATATACGTGTTGAATGTTTGTGTGCCATTGCATTGCACTTGTACGTGAGTAACCCAAGAGTGAAATTCCACTCATCGGGCATTGCTCGCCACCCTGCCGAGGAATATAATTTTCGCATCAAGACGCATCGTGACGGACGATCCTGTCTTATGGAAAGAATCACCAAGATGGCCTTATCTTGTATTTTCTAAAATTCTGGGCAAGAGACCCATTTTTTTGTATAAATTGTAAACAAATAGTAATTAAATCATTTTGTATAAAATATACATTTTATGAGTAGGATGTAGGGCCCAAGTGGCCATATTTTAAATATGTATGGGTCTCATAACATGAGACATGCAGATTTCTCGCAGGTCGACGGATGTCACCGGACACCCTGCCAAAGGCCACAACTCGACCAAAACCTATACAAAAAAATTTATAATTACGTAATTAATGGTGCAAAAAGGTGGCATAAGGAGAAGAGGGTCCCCGATTGGTGCCCACAAAGATAATTTATTACATTATAATTCAAAGTGTTTAATTATAAAAAACTTATAATTATGTCCTAATATAAAAACTATTGTTGAAAGCAAAGAAGAAGGTTAACAATTTCATAAAATCTTGGGTATAATCGGGTACATGATTATGAAATATTTAAAAAAAATTTTAAATTGTTCCTTGATATTTTATAAATAAAAGTTTGTTTGAAAACCTATAATATTTTAAATACTATTTTTAAATAAATTTTTTTTTTTTTATTATGAATCATTTTATTTGTTTGCATGAATATATATATATTTAAATAATCATTTAAAACAAAGGAAAAAACCATAGAAAGTAATAAACGAATGTTTTTTTAGGCTAACAAAAAGATGTTATTTAAACATAACATTTTCTATTTTAAGAACATAACACTTTATCAAAAAAACATAATATAAAAAACAATTTTGGATATTTTAAATATGGTTTTTTTTACTTTTTATTTTAGAAAATATAACTCGGTTCTTGAAAATAGTTATTAAACAATCTTTTATAGTCATGAGTTTGATTTTTTATAAATTTTATTTTATTTTTATAAATTATTTAGAGGATAAGTAATGAAAATTATCCTTTTCATTATTTTTTTAATCTATTTGATGGAGTGAGTTTATAATAATTCCTCATTATTTTATCTTTGATATTTTTTTATTCAATTATCTTTGATAATGGAAATATTATTTTACTATAACTAATATAGCTCGTACAAAGTATTTATTACATTACATGGCTCTATATAATAAAATAATTATTATGTTAGTAATTTGAAGCTACATAAAAATAATTTATACATTTTTATGGTTTCAAATTATACACCAATATACTTCGGATACATGTTCTTATAGCTGATAAAAATATTTTACAACTTGAAACTATGTAAAATTAAGAATACTTTAATAAGGAAAATTATTATTTTATATGATATTATTATTATAGCTTGAAATTCAATGTAGGATATTCTATATTCTTTCTTCAAAAAAGCAATATCTAACAAAATGCATAATGTGTACATATAAATAAACTTCGTAAATCACATTAATATAATGAATATGTTATGTTATGTATTTATGTGTTTAACATAAGGGATATTTTGTCTTTTTTGTCAGTATGATATTCCGAAATGAACTCATGCACGCCACGTAAAGATATGTTTTTGCTATAACACATCCAGACTAATCCCCATTCAAACGTGTGGGATAAATTCACAAGAGCAAGAAAGTTCTACCACATAACACGACGCATTCTCGCTCTCAACTCAGACCTTTGCTAGTTAAATAAGAGAGACCATAACTATCTCACCTACATGTTCGTGGTTAAGGGATATTTTGTCTTTAAACAAAGGGATTACTATTTCAAGGTATTGGATATTTTTGTCTGTAACAAAGGGATTAATAGCACCTTAAATTCCAATTTCTCGAATAAAGGCAAAATCGTACTCTCACTATTACAAAATTGTGATTTCGCAAAAAACCTCAATTAATTCTCTAGTCTCGGACGAAGAAACTGATTTCACCGTTGAATCGTCTTCATAAATCTAGTTAGCACGTAAAATTTCGCACATTCTAAGACAATGAGTTGACACGTCAGAGGCATCAAGCCGGTGCCGTAAAACGATTTTGCCATGCATAAAATCACATATAACAAAGACTCATGTACCATAAGTGGCTCAGAGAGAAATGACGAAATGACAATGGCGAATAATATCAAATCTAAGAAGTTATGACATAATTACACATGATTTGGATTTTTTAAGTCACTAAAGGACAAAAGTGTAATTAAGACTTCATCTCCTTCAAAAGCCAAAGCAAAAAACGTGAAACGTGATTGGCATCCAAAGTACTCCATTTTTGAGAGAATCTCTTTTAGAGAGAACTTCTAAAAATACACAAGATCCAACCATCTACGGCCTTCTGGGCGAAGGAAAACGCTCTACACCTTTTGTGCCACAGCCACGCGCGGACCCGGATTTGTGAGTTTTGACAAACTCCAAGAGGTAGGGGTTTCTCCCTACTTGAGTTTTATTCCCATTTTAGGTACTTTATAAATGTTTCTGAGCTTCAATGAGGTCGCAAGCTGGCTTTTGATCGGTCCCAAACCTGACCGAATTGATAGGAATTTTAAACCAAAATGTCGAGTCAGAATCGCGAGGGTCGTTTGGGTGTTTCATTTCACCAAAATTGTAATAAATCATATTGGTTGGTTTAAGGCCTTGAGGCTGCGGATCGGTCCTAAAAACTGGACCGAATTGTTGGAAAATTTTGCATTTTGATTGGCCGTGATAAATTCGAATTTTAATGGGCTGTTTGTGTGGTACTATGCATTAAAATCATGCTTTGATTGAAATCATCTGAAATTGTGAAATGCGGGTTCACAAAGTGAACCGATGATCATCGTGCTTGAACCAGAAACCTAGGTTTTTATCACCATAAAAATAGTGACACAAATATATTTTTGTGAAAATATGTGTTTGGCCGAGTGATTTAAATTAAATTGCTCGTGTTTGATCATTAGCCCAAGTGAGCTAATTTTTGATGTATGAGTTATAAAATTACATAACATGATTATGTGATTTGAATTATGCGAGTCTATTCATGCTTTGCTATATTTGCATGTGATTAGACTGTATTAGAACCTAAGATACACGCATTCCATACGCACCTAACATCCTAGGACTATAGGAGTTAGTGCATGAGATGAGTCTAGAGAAAATGAGCCTTGAGTGTCACGCCTGATCCCGCTCGACCTGACATGGATCCGAACCGAAGTCCCGGCGCGTGATGCTATCTATACCATCTATACTTTACCGCACCGGGACCCTTATCAATCTCGCTCTTTCTCGAGTTTCACTGCATCAGGTATACAACAATTTCACAACAAAATCATTTTACATATACAAAAAGCAACTACTCAATCGGAGCGGTGTCCATCACAATCTATACACATATAAGAGTCCCTTTACTCTGTACTATTACAAAAACTCGTAGATCATGAAGGGGCCACGTGAGCACATATCCTCGAGTCGCGGCCTCGGCGGCGGAATGTCCTCGTCCTCATCCTTGTCTTCGCTTTCCGCACCTACACCTGATTGAACACCCGTGCTGCTTTTTACGCTTAGTGGGAATATGCATGGACAACCACCAATGGCGATCACAAGCTTATACATATGCATATTATCTATCTATACATTTATATCAGATAATAATCTTTTCTCGTTACATTCTATGACTTTGGCCTATCTCTTATCTATACTTACTATATTCTATTTCTATTCTTTCGCATATTCCTATACTTGTCATGCTTATCTTTCACGCTTGTCATAAGGTCTTTTCAATGTTCCTATTCTCCTTTTTCATGTTACATATCATGTCTCTATCTATACCTTTTTCATCTTTCGGTTCTATGATTTATTGCATTCTTTATACTATTACGTATATCATATCATTCCTTATCTACTCAAATACTTGCCTATTTCTTGTCCCTTGCTTATATTTTATACTTGATCTATTTCATCTTATTTCTTGTATCATGTTCTTGCAAGTTTCCTATGCTTTCATGTTCCAGATACTTTCATATAACCTATATCTTATACTATCCTCGTACGTTTATCTACATTCTTATACTTTTATATACTGTTCTTTCATATGTCTTTTACACAATCTCTAGTCTTTTCATGTTGTAAGTGGGGTCTATTCCTGTCTTTGACATGGATTACATCTCTTTTCATACATACATGTATTCATGCTTGTACTATCATTTGAACATTCATATTCTATCTATCACTTATACTTTGTGCTTTTCGTAATACTTTCATTACTTTTCTTGTTTATATACTTGTTCATATCAAGTATAATGTACCTTCTTCATAGCGTACGTATTTTATCGCATAGCGGTGCTATACTTCTCATATCCAGGTCATATCTTATGTATCATTTCCTTTTTGGTTTCATGCACTGTACCTTGAGAGCGGATACGGAAGCTATGTGCGAAGGTACTATCCTTTGTCTGAGGCGTGATCTACGTGATAATGCAGAAAGGTAGCATCTCATCCCAGCTGTGCGAGGCGGTGACTATGTCATATCTTGCTCCCTGATGCCAGAGAATTTGCTATCAACTGTGCGAGACGAGTCTCTTGTCTATTAATGGTGACCCTTGAGACACACAGTCAGGGGATCTATATCTAATGGACCTGACGGGGACCTCGTCATCTGTCTATATGAATATCTTTGCAGCCCATTGTGTCTTCCACTATAGAAGCTGCTGTATCTCTACGGTCCTAGCGATAAATGACTTTATTATTTTTACGTACGTATCTCATAGCATGAATAACTATTATTTATCATATTTGTGTATATATACTATCAGTTACTTTTGCTACTGTGTTGGATTCTCATATCTGTAGATTCATATTCACAGCTCTCATATTTCTCTATAGCTTAACATGTATTCATATCACTTATCATTTAGTTTTCTTCATATATCATGAATGCATCTATGCACTCTTGTATTATATCATTTTATGCGTCTATCCTTTATCATTTATATCTGATTTAGCTATTCTGTGTACTTAATACTTATTCTTATCTTGCTCATCTTTTGCTTATCTCTATCGTTTCTTATCATTTATGCGCTTTCTTATCATGTGTTTGCATGTTTCCTCATATTCATTTAGGTATATATCATATATTCCTATCATTATATTATTCACAATCATGTCTTTATCTATTCATATACCTTTCTATATTTCTATCATGTTTCTGTCTATTAGTTTATAATATGACAATGTATATTTCATAGCATATAATCTTATATTCTTGTGCTATCAATTGTGTACTTTTAGACTATCTTGTATATGACATATCTATCATAATAACATGTAATCTTTTATGTTATACCTATCATATCTTATGATGGCATCCTATATTAATATCATATTCATGTTTTATGAACATATCTATACATATTGCATTTCTATGTTTTCTTGTTTCATGGCTATTATACTACTTCATATCTTATAGTATGATGTCCATGAGATCACACCTCAAATCATATATTCTCATTCTTTATGAATCTAGTTTATTTAAGAATTGGGATAATCAATCGGATCATCCAAACTAAAGTTACTGGCATTTTATGCCAACTAGTCATTATACAAATTTTTCTAGGGACAGTTTTATATTCTCCTTTCAGGGTCTGCTTAATATTTTGAAACTATGTCATAATCATTTAAGATAAGGTACTAAGGGTTTCTATTCAACTGAATCACCCAATTCGGAGCACCGAGACTCAAGTTACGTCCGAAACAACTCGGACTACTCTATATTCAATGGATGCAGAATTTGACTTGAACATAGCCCAGATGAGATTAGATGTGAGATATTAGATGTGATGTTCTTGTTGGGTGTTGTGGGATCAAATCAAATGGATAAATGAACAAGTTATGGCCAAAATACAAAAACTGGTCGAAACTGGGAAACCAGAACAAGTTCTACCGGTAGAACTTAACTTCTACCGGTAGAACTTGGCCAAAAATGACCAGAATCGAAGTTCTACCGGTAGAACTTAACTTCTACCGGTAGAAGACACCCGAGAATGCCCAGAATGGGTGTTTTCTCACATTTTTCCATATGTTTCAACCCCAAATCAACTCTATACCTCATAATCACTTCTAGATCACTTCAAATTCATCTTACTGATCACTTTCACTCAAATCCTCTTTCAATTACATATATTTCTTCACAAATCTTCCATGAATTTCCCCCAACACTACTCTATGGTCTGGCCATTTTCCAAGTCAAACTCAAAAGATTTGTTAGGGTTCGTCTAAACCCTAGCTCAATTACTTGACATTTAACCATGAATCCAATCTAAAGGGAATTCTATGATTATCTTGTACCATAATAGAGGGTTTTATCAACCCTATTTTCAAGAATCCAAGGTTTGGATACAATTCTTTCAAAACCCTAGCTTGGGAGATAAGCTATTAACCACAACAAGCTTTAAAATTCCATACAAAACCATATAGTTCCATACCTTTGATCTTGGTTCCTCCTTCTTCCTCTTCTCTTCTTCCTCTTCTTCTTCTTCTTTTGCTCTCCTCTCTCTCTCTCTACGGGTTCTCCCTCAAATGAGACCAATTTTGGTCTTTAAAACATGGATTTCTTAAGGCCATGTTTGGCCCTCCAAATAAAACCCATTTTTGACTTTTAACTTTCTCATTTTGCATTTAACCATTCCATTCATTCAATTTCAGTCCATCTTTCTATTTCCATAACATAACTTATGGATTTATGTCATTAAGCATATAACCTGATAAATTTCTATTTTTGCATCCATCTTTTCATCTTATAATTAATCCTTCAATGTTAAATGACTAATTCTGCTTGGCTTCATGGTCGGGTCTCTTGTTTTATTTCCGAAAATTTCATTTAGCTTATAATATACCTAAACAGTCAGAAAACTTTGCTAGGAATTATATTAGGATATTACAATTCTCCCCTCCTTATAGGAATTTCGTCCTCGAAATTCAATCTATGCGCTTTATCTGTTCTATATCTAGTCCTTTCTTTTCATATCTTTTACTTATGACTCTTCTTATACTTTCTTTTCATTTCTATTCTCTATGTCGTGTCTATATCACTTCATTGTCATCTATATAACTGAGACATCCCACATGAGGAGGCCAATACTTTTCTATACGTATCCATGTCTATCTTTTCTATCTTATACTCTATCTAGACTCGTTTCTTATACTCTATCTAGAATAGCATCTGATACTCTATCTATGTTTAGTATCTTATACTCTACAGAAGAGCTACATAAACTTTCGAAAGCCCTAAACAGCTGCTCGATACCGCAATTTGTCACGCCCCGATCGGCCCGACCGATTGGCGGATCGAACGAAATCGAGCGTGATGCTATCTATACTATCTATATACTTTACTGTACTAGGACTCTTGTGTTTCATTCTTTCTCAGGCGTACTGTACGTGGGTATACAAATAATTTACAGTAATAACAAAAATCATTTACATATACAAAGAACTACCAGGGTAATTCGTCATCACAATCATACACATATACAAGAGTCCCGCTTTACTTGTACTATTACAAAACTTGAGAGGTGCGGAAGCGGCGTTTGGTGAGCATATCTCACGAGTCGGCCTTCTGTGATGTGGAATGTCCTGTCCTATATCCTTGTCTTCTGCTGCTGTACCTACACGGATTGAACACCCGTGCTAAGCTTTACGCTTAGTGGGAACATAAGCATGGACAACCACCCAATGGCATTGTCACAAGCTTATACATATGCATATTATCTATCACATACACATTTATATTGCATGTCGATCTTTTACGTACATATTCTATGACTTTGGCCTATCTCTTATCTATGCTTTTACTATATATTCCTATTTCTATTCTTTGCATATTCCTATAATTGTCATGTGTTTATCTTTCACGCTTGTCATATGTCTTTTCAATGTTCCTATTCTTTTTCATGTTACATATAATGTCTCTAGTCTATACCTTTTTCATCTTTCGGTTCTATGATTTATTGCATTCTTTATACTATTACGTATATCATATCATTCCTTATCTATCACAAATACTTTGCCTATTCCTTGTCCCTTGCTTATATCGTATACTTGATCTATTTCATCTTATTTCTTGTATCATGTTCTTTCTGAGTTTCTATGCTTTCATGTCGTATACTTTCATATAACCTATCTTATACTATCACATGCGTTTATCTACATTCTTATACTTTTTATATCTTGTTCTTTCATATGTCTTTTTACATCTCTAGTCTTTTTCATGTTGTAAGTCAGGTCTCTATTCTATGTCTTTGACATAGGTTACATCTATACTTTTCATACATACATATTCATACTTGTACTATAACGAACATTCATATTCTATCTATCATATACTTTGTGCTTTCGTATACTTTCATTACTTTTCTTGTGTTTATATACTTATTTTCATATCAAGTATAATGTACTTCTTAACTCTTGTAGCATGCGTATTTTTATATAAGCGGTGCTGTGCTTCTCATATCAGTCATATCTTCTATACATATCCATTTCCTTTTGGTTTTCATGTCTGCAAATACCTTGGAGGTTATGAAATACTATGTGTATGAAAGCCCATATTCGTTGGACAGATGATCACATTACCGTCTTGGGGATCTGGATCCGCGTAAGGATGGGATGTTTAGTATCTTATCTATTGACTGAGCAGTGCAGTCTAGTGACGGTGTTTGTCTATTAATGGTGACCCTTGCGAGGCCCTTTTTGATCAAACGGGATCTATCATCGACAAACGGGACCTCAATATCTTGTGCTATGAATATCTTTGCCCGACAAGCTGTATCTTCCTATGGGCATGCCTATCATCCCTCACGAAAGTCCTAAACGGACAATCAGCTTTATTACATTTTTTTTGTACATATTTCATAAGCATGAATAACTTCGGTATCATATTTGTATGCATATATACTATCGTTACTTTACTGTATTCGTTCTCATATCACAGCCAGATTCATATTACTGTTCTCATATTTCTCTATAATACATATATTCATATCCTTTTCTATCATTTAGTTTTGTCTATCATATATCATGAATGCATCTATGCACTCTTGTATTATATCATTTATGCATCCTATCCTTTATGCGTTTCATATCCTGATTTAGCTATTCCTGTACTTGTACTTATTCTTATGCTTTGTCATCTTTTGCTTATCTCTATCGTTCTTATCATTTATGCCTTTCTTATCATGTGTTCCTAGCATGTTTCCTCTTATTCATTTCGGTATGTCTATCATATATTCCTATCATTTACATATTCTGTCGTAATGCTTTATCTATTCATATACTTTCTATATTTCTATCATATTGTTTCATCTATTCGTTTATGTATGACAATCATATGTTCATAACATATAATCTACTAATTCATATAATGCCTATCAATTTAGTACTTTTTGAACTGTCGTATCTTATGATATATCCTATCATATCTTATCATATCTTATGACTTATACCTATCATATCTTATGACACATCCTATATTAATATCATATTCATGTTTATGAACATATCTATACATATTGCATTTTCTATATTTTCTTGTTTCATGGCTATTACATATAGCACTTCATATGTATGATATGATGTCATGAATCCACACACTCAGTCATATATTCTCATTCCTTTTATGAATCGTTTATTTAGAGTGGAATCAATCCCGATCGGATCATCAAACTAAAGTTATGGCATTTTCATGCCAACTAGTCATTACCCGATTTTTCTAAGGACTTGGTTGTATTACTCCATTTTCGGGGTCTTAACTTAATATTTTGAAACTATGTCCTTATAATCATTTAAGATAAGGTGCTAGGGTTCTATTCAACTGGAATCACCCAATTCCGAACCAGAGACTCGAATTACGTCGAAACAACTCAGGACTACTCTATGTTCAATGGATGCAGAATTTGACTTGAACATGGCCCCACTTTGAGTGAATTTTGGGCCATAGAGTCAGAATTTGGAATGCTTATTAAATATATTTTGTTCTCCTTGGAAGTCTATTTTAAGCGGCCATGAATCCTCAAATCGGATAGAAATGAGCAAGTTATGGCCAAAATACAAAAACTGGTCAGCCCAGGAAACAGAACAAGTTCTACCGGTAGAGACTTAACTTCTACCAGTAGAACTTGACAAAAATGACCGAGAATCGAAGTTCTACCGGTAGAACTTAACTTCTACCCGGTAGAAAATTTGAGAATGCCAGAATGGTGTTTTCTCACATTTTTCCATATGTTTCAACCCCAAATCAACTCTATACCTCATAATCACTTCTAGATCACTTCAAATTCATCTTATGATCACTTTTCTACTCAAATCCTCTTTCAATTACATATATTTCTTCACAAATCTTCCATGAATTTCCCCCAACACTACTCTAATATGGTCACAACCCATTTTCAAGTCAAACTCAAAGATTTTTTAGGGTTTAATCTAAACCCTAGCTCAATTACTTGACATTTAACCATGAATCCAATCTAAAAGGGGAATTCTATGATTATCTTGTACCATATGGGGTTTTATCAACCCTATTTTCAAGAATCCAAGGTTTGGATACAATTCTTTCAAAACCCTAGCTTGGGAGATAAGCTATTAACCACAACAAGCTTTAAAATTCCATACAAAACCATATAGTTCCATACCTTTGATCTTGGCTCCTCCTTCTTCCTCTTCTCTTCTTCCTCTTCTTCTTCTTCTTTTGCTCTCCTCTCTCTCTCTCTCTACGGTTTTCCTCTTCAAATGAGACCAATTTTGGTCTTTAAAACATGGATTTGTTAAGGCCATGTTTGGCCCTCCAACAAAACCCATTTTTGACTTTTAACTTTCTCATTTTGCATTTAAACCCTTCCATTCATTCCAATTTCAATTCCATCTTTTCTCTATTTCCATAATGGCATATAACTTATGGATTTATGTCATTTGGCATATAACTTATTAAATTTCTATTTTTGCATCCATCTTTTCATCTTATGACAATTAAATCCTTAAGTGGTAAATGACTAATTTACCCTTGGCTTCATTATTAATTCCGGGTCTCTTGTTTTATTTCCGAAAATTTCCATTTAGCTTATAATATACCCTAAACAAGTCCGGCTTCCGCTAGGAGTATGGTTAGGGATATTTTGCAGTTAGTCTAAAATATTAATTATGGGAGGGGTAGTCACAAACTAAAAATATCAATCGTCGGGCGGCCCAATTGATATTCATCGGAGGTAGTCCACAACAGAATTAATATACTATCAATGGGTGGACGTGTTGATATACCATACATTGGAGGTTGTCCACTAATAAACAGCAATTCTCATACAAGGCCGGCGAGTGTGAGAGAGTCGGTGAGACTCGGGATACGAGTTGGTCATGTAGACATTCAAGTAGGATCATGCATTTCTTGAATGTGTGTTTACTTTGGAACATTGCACTCGGGTGGTGAGTAGCCAGCAGGGCGATTCTCCTGCGGAAGCTAGCTCACCCGTCGTGGGTCCCACCCGTGCTGGGTGGGGGCGTGCGAAGACGGTTGTCCTTGAGGTTGTGTTAGAAGGGTTGTGGGCTTTTGATGTATACATGTATTGGAACTTTTAAGTAAAATGTATGTGGTAATATAAGAGTAAAAACATAATAACTCTTGTATTGTGAATATAGTTGATTAAGTGGTTGGTATGTATGTGAGTATTGTTTATGGGCCCCAGTTTGTATTACTCATGTGACTGGATTATTGCATATATTGGATTGTTTGGGACATGATATGGGTTACGTATTGGGTAGAGCTCCTAGTACAAAAGGAGACTTTGAATTTACGAAGTGAGTCGGGTAACCCGACATCCACTTACTATTCCGCGGGTTGGCCAATTGAGTGCGAGGACCCCACGAGGAAATGGGGCGTCACAATTACTATTCATTGTATGATATTTTGTATGTTACCAGGATTTTATGTCATATTTTTAATGGTTTGGGAATTTTACTTCTATTATTATTATTTTCCAAAATGTATATAGAAGTGTCAAAGATTTCATTTACGATAAAAATAATTTTAATCAGTGATCTAGATTTTTTAAAAAGACTGCTGTTAGAGCAATTAAAAAAAATCGCGAAATATCGTTTGATGATATGTATCGGTCGAACTCTAAATGATTAATGGCTTGTTTGAATGGAAAATGGGCAAAAAAGCGGATGTTTCGTCGATATATCGGTGAGATACTTGACGATATTTTGTAACACAATTAGAGAACATGTCGAGCGTGAGTCACGGCGCTGAAGGGAGTTATTGGATATCTGGAGTAAATTATTTATTTTTTAAATTGTGGTTCAGCCACGTGGCCTCGATTTAAAACTTCCTCGTCCAACAACTCCAATTTTTAATTAAATAAATTATAAATTTAGTTTTTTTTTTAGAGATTACAATAAAGTAAACTATCAATTGGGACTTGAACCCACGAATTTGTCTCCTTCCTATATCATATATTTTATAAGATGAAACGTTCTACAAAACACACTACAAGAAGTGAGCTTTTAGATTTGGGGTCCATTTACTTAATAAGACAGAAGTGCAACCATATGATATAGATCTCTTGAAGAAAATGGGCTGCAACTAGACGTGGCTATAGGGGCATAACTAAAGAGATTCTGATTCTGATTTTAGTCTTATTTTACTAAAGGTGGTTTGGCCTTTATGGATGGAGGCATTTTCGGCCTGACTAAAAGAGATGACTATGGATGGGTTTGTTGATAGCACTTAATTAAAAGGATGTCTATAGATGGGGCTATTTCCCACTGTTGCAACTAAAAGGGTGTCTATGGATGGGGACACATTTATAGCATAGCAAAAATAGTTTTATCAACCATGAAAGATGATAATCTTTTATTTGGTCGCAACTATAAGGGTGACTATGGATGTGGCTATTTTTGTCGCAACTAAAAGGATGGCTATGGATGTGGTCATGTTCTTGGCTGCAACTAAAAAGGTGGCTATGGATGGGGGTATTTTTTGGCCGCAACTAAAAGGGTGGCTTTGGATGAGGTTATTTTCTAGCCGCAACTAAAAGAGTGGCTATGGATGGGGAAATTTTTTGGCTGCAACTAAAAGATAGGCAAAACTAAAAGGGTGGCTATGGATGGGGACATTTATGGCTGCAACTAAAAAATGGTTTATCAACCATGAGAGATGATAATCTTTTATTTGACATGACTAAAAGGGGTATTTATGGATAGAGTACCGTGGTATGGATGTGGCCATGTTCTTGGCTGCAACTAAAAGGTGGCTATGAATGGGGGCATTTTGGCATAACTAAAGCGGTGGCTTTGGATGGGGTTATTTTCTGGCATGGCAAAGAGTGGCTATGGATGGGAAATTTTTAGGCTACTTGACTAAAGATAGAGGCAAAACTAAAGGGTGCAGCCTAAAGGATGGCTATAGATGGAGTTATTTTGTGTTTTATAGCTAAAATGATGACTATGGATGGAAACTTTTTTGACCGCAACTAAAAGAGTTATCTACGGATGACATCATTTCCTTGGCCGCAACTATAAGAGGATATTTGAATGATGAGAAAAAAACATCTTTGGATTTATCGAGAGAATGCTTCATTTTATTTTAAAATTAATTTAAGTTGGATTGACCCATGACTGACAAAGAAACAGTGAGATAGCATTGAAAACAAAGTATTCAACCAAAATATCCGAAAAACTACATCAACAAAAAATGAATAGCATTGAAAACAAAATATTCAAGCTTTTATGGTGTAATATTGTTTAGCTCCAGAAACTACCGCAAAGCGGTATCGTATGATGTTGCATTGAATAAAAACTAAATAGTGCCAACAAGTAAGGATCTGAATGCATCCACGGCCTTTGAATGTTCTTGAGTAGAGTAAAATCGCCCATCTTTTCTTACGAGATCTACATAATGTCAAACCAAAAACTGATTTAGAGTAAATAAAAAGTGCATAAATGAAGCAATTAATGTATCCTTAATGACATTCTCCTAATAACGACATCATAATATCGACAAAGACCGCAAAAAAAAAAATCCTTCAAAGACCGAGGATACGAGTACCAATCAAAACTCCGTCTAAGATGATAGTCAAGTTCAGAAAAATACATAGGAAAGCATCAAACATTAGTTTGTGGGTGAGCATAACAATACTTGATAACGATACTTAATGCAGTCATTTCCCCGTATCGAGACAAGCCACAAATTCGGAAGAATACTTCCTTTTCAAATAAATAAAATTACCCATCAGAACATATTAAAATTTGATTCAATAAAAAGCCTACAACTACATGACTTAACAATAGTACTAAGATGAAAGAAGAAAGCCCCTCGGAATCGACACTCTCAAACTACACTTGAGGACACCATACAACACGGCGAAACCACCATTAACTTTTCTCATATTCGGACATTATAAAGATGATCAAAACTAAAATAAAAGCAAAAAGAAATGTCCTGGGAAAAAATTATCCAAGGGAAACCACTTGAATGTAAAATATAAAAATTTGTCTTATTTGGACAAGCTCCTGTTTGCTCTTGAAGCAATATCTTAGAAATGATAGGCCTTGATAATTCTTCAAGAGAAAGGACCTATCTGATGTTGCCACTCAAACATATTCTTCTAGGCTTGCACACTTCTTAGTTTTCTACGCTCATAGCAAAGCATGAGCAAGGTTTGTAAACTTTTTTTTTCTTTTACAATTCCATTCTCAATTTCTAGCTGCATTATTAAAATTGTATAATTGCATTACCTTTTAATTGAATGTTTCATTTAAACACAAGGAATCTTCAAATTTTATTTAATTAATTAGATTTTAAATTATGATTTCAAGAACTAATATGCATTAGAGAGGTCAAGTTTCACTTCATTCAAGCTTTATTCAATCGATGAGACCTGAGGAAAAATTACGGGTAGGCTATCAATCGATAAGACCTAGCTCACGGGGGTTACGGTAAGCTTTATTCGAACCTGCATAATAGAAAGATAGTTTTACTCTGAAACATAGATAATCATTTATGAAAACTTGTATAGAATCAAGACATGAGCCAGTGCTTCACCTGCTTTAAAACAAGCAATCGACGGTCAGCTAGTGGTGATGGAATTATGTCACCATACACCACGTTTGCCTCCTCTGCTAATTTTCAATAAAGCGGCTCCATAGTTAACCTGCAAATTGACCACATTTGTCACATGTTGCGAGAGAATTGATGATGAATAGTAACTTCTTCTCGAGCAAAGGTGTGAATGGCGCCTCACCAATAGCTTCTTTAGGGTTTCCCTTGCTCAAGGGTTATAAGTTGACCAAGCTCCTCTTTATTGGCCATTAATAAATCATACCTTCAATCACATTCAGAATGACTCAAAAATTTCATTGCGTATAAAGTTTTGACCAGACTTGAGAAATCATTTAAGTGCGAGAGCAGTTAAAATACAAAAACACACCTTATATAAAAATAAGTCACAGGAATGGGGAACAACGTCAATTTGTTGGATTAATAGCAAAAATTTACACTAAATACAAGTAAATTTTCTTCCAAAAACCTTGATGTGGAATTCAAGATGAAATTTAGAACTCATTGTCTTACATGTTTCCTTTTAATTAAATTATGAACAAATTTGATTCTCTCAAAGCGACCTAACAATATAAATATCCAAAATATAGTAATCCACCAGTAATAATAAATCTAAAAGTTATGAAGCCCATAACGAAAAGCAACTAATCATCATACGAACAAAAAGTTATACTAGTAGTATGTTAAATGAAAATGCACATATTTTTAATCAATCGATTACATTCCTTTAGTTGAAAATCATACGAATTATAGAGACGCTCCGGGAAAAACAGCGATTCTGAAATTTGGGGATCTATCTTGAAAATGTGCTCGTTAAAGACAAATGCGGAGTTTTACGGAATTTCATACAAAATTACAATTTCGCAGGTCATACCCACTCTGATAATTTTTGATCAAACTTCACGAATTCACAAAGCTTCACCTTGATCAAATCAATATCACCAAAAAAAAAAACACGAGAATATGCATATTCGAATGAGATTATAAAGGGACGGATGATAGATACAGAGAAAGAAGGTACCTTCTCGAAGGCGGATCTTGGTGAAGTGAAAACGGGTCCGATTCGTGTGGCCCCCGAAGCCCGGGGGTCCGTTGGTACCGTCGGCCGCGGAATCTGAGTGGAGGTCGGGTTACCCAGTGCCGCCAGTCGGGCGAGTGCTCCACTGTGCGGGGGCTCTGCAGTTACAAAACACGCGTTTACATTTGAAGCGATTCAATATACAATGTATATCTATCTGACCATGGGCCCATAAACGATACTTTCGATGTACATGCCAACTATGAAACCAACTATATGCCCAATAGTTACAGAGTTGATATTTTCACTCTTAAACACTACATATATTAAATGAAAAGCATTCTAATACATGTATACAACGTGACATAAGCCACATCCGGCTTTCTTCACAATAAATCTCTAGGGGCGAACCGTCTACTCGCACGCTCCTGTACTGTAAAAGGGGGATCCACATTTGGGTGAGTTAAAGCTCAGTGGGAGAAATCGCCACTGAGTGGGCTACTCACCACCTAAGTGCGGTGCAATGTTCCAAAGTAAACACACATCCAAGCAAATGCGATCCTACTTGAATGTCTACATGACCAACTCGGATCCAGGAGTCCTCCACCGACTCTCTCACACTGCGCCTAAGCCTCTTATGAGAATATTAGTTCTAATAGTGGACAACCCCTCAGAATGTATATATATATATCAATTGGGCACGCTCAGATGATTGATATATTATTTGTTTGTGGACTACCCCCTCAGATGTAGATATCAATTGGGTCGCTCAGGCGATTCCCGATATTTTTTTCTTCATTTGGACTACCCTCAGATGATAATATTTTGGATATACCCTCCGAACCGAGTTTCACTCCCAGACTTCGTCTCGTACTTTAACTCTAAAATCCTAGGATGTTCCAGTGCATATGAAATGCATGTATGCCAATTCCAATACAGTCTAATCCACATGCAAATATATAAACATGAATATATTCATAAAAATTAAATCACACAATCATGTTATGTGGTATTCTCACAACTCATACATCGAAATTAGCTCCCTTGGGCTAATGATCTACAGTAATTTGATTTAAATCTTTCGACCCGAAACACATATTTTCACAAAAATTATATTTTAGAACTTTGTTTGGGAATAGTGAAACCCTCGATTTACTATTCGAAAAATCCTAATTGCCGAGTTCACCTTGTGAACCCCGCGAAATCACGGCCATTCCGACCCGATACGCCACAAAACATATGGACATTTATGACCCATTTCACTAAACAGGAATTTGTTTTTAACAGTCTAGAAACAATGATCAAGTACAAATCACGGGCAGCCCTTGTCAACTTCTATGAGATTTCCTTTTGGAACCGAATTTCTTACCATTTCGGTCTTATAAACACAAAGCATAATTTATTCAATAAATTATCACAAAAGAACCATGTGGCAATCATGCTTGATTGCCCGGTTGCTTGATCGGCTACGAAATTCTAACACTCGGGTCCCATGTTTTGGAGCGGATGATCTGCGTTTGCCCCTCTGGCCTCAAACCAACGAAACATCGAAAAACACTTAAAATGGGAATAAAACACAAGTGGGAGAAAATCCTACCTCGAGGTTTGAAGAAACTCGAATCCGGGAACCACGTAACTGTCCGCGTGAACATTTTCTCCTTCTTGCGGAAGGCGCGGCAGTCGGATCTCATTTATTCTAGAGAGAAGTGCTCTCTCTCTCTAAAAAGCTCTCAAATTGCAAGATGCTTGGATCCCAGAATTGTTTCCCGTTTTGTTTGGCTTTTGAAGGAGATGAAGCACTATTGCTATCTTGTCTTATTCTCATTTAAACAGTTCCGGTAATGCCATCACAATATTATTTCTTTTACGAATTTAATATTCGGTACTACGCGATGCGTCATTTCATCATTTCTTTACTCATACCACTTATGGCACATGATTACTTGTTATATGTGACTTTAAGTCTTGCTCCAATCGTTTCTGACACGAAAGCGCGATGCCTCGGCGTGTCAACTCCGTCTCATAATTTGTGAAATTTCACGTGCTAACTAGATTTTTATTAGAGGCGATTCAGCGGTACAATCCATTTTGTCATCCAAAGATCCTAGAAAGGGAGTGTATGGTTTTAGCAAAAATTATAATTTTATAATAAAAATTACGATTTTGCCCTTATTCGAAGTGGAATTTCTCGAGGTCTTACATTCTCCTCCTTAAACTTGAAATTGAAGACAATCCACTATACTCACATGCATATGCAACATGCCTTGTACCATGCATATAAACTAATTTAAATTGCTTGAAACAACTAAACTCCCACGTACCTTCATCCCTAAGCAGAGAGGGATAGGTAGCCCGCATTGTGTCTCGGCTCCCAGCGTTGACTCCTCCGCTCCACCCGGTGCCGCCATAGCACTCTCACTAGCCCTCCCGCCGGTCTTGCGTCGTAAAACGATCCACGGTATCCCAAAATGCTGCGGTCCCTCCTCGAGGTCACATCGGTCAGCCCGACCTCAATCTGCGCCCAATCCATGGTGGATGCGGGTATAGTGCGGAGCATGGAGGCGTAGAAACACCGCGTGGACACACGACATGCTGGGCGTGAAAATAACCCGATGCGCTCGCGGTGCTTTTATCCTCTCGGTATCTCGAAAAGGTCGATGAATCTTGGCGATAGCTTCCGTGCTTCTGAACGACTACTCTCTCTTAGGCATCACCTTCAAGAAGGCGTGATCCCCAACCTCGAACTCTAGGTGGCCGTCATGCGTCTGCATAGCTCTTAATCGGCTACGGCGGAAGTGAGAGAAGGCGTTGTCGTATCAGCTCACCTTCACCGGAGGTGTCTCTAATCGAATCGAGGACCCGATGATGGAGCTCTCTCCACCACCGGTCCAACATACTTGATTGATCTACATGGCCTCCCATACAATGCCTCATACGGTGCCATCTGTATCTTTCGCTGATAAGCATTGTTGTAGGCGAATTCCTATGGGCAATTAATCCTTTAACCTTATGATAGGGACGTATGCTCGCGGCGTGTCCTCTATTTGTGTATAATCAGGTACAACACGTATCCCTACACAGCCCTTGGCAGTGTGTGGCAGCTAACCTCTCAGGTCACAATCACTAACAATCCAATGGATTTGTCAACTCAATCCATGCCATCTTGACATCCATTGCAGGCCGCGCGGCTCAACAACATCAAAATGCATTTTCGAAAGGTATCGAACCTCGAGTCAGCAGGCTCCTATCACTCAACTCGATCTGCGTGACAACCGTAATAAGTGTGTTTTCATCTCAGTCACTCTCTCGAGCTCTATCGGGTCAACTCTCACCCTACACCTAGGGAAGAACATCTATACGGCCTCAAAGGTCTTAACCTTTAAGCCCAATTCAATGGTAATGGGATTATGACAGCAGATGGCTAAGGTCTAAATCACTTGACAGATGGTTGTCAACTCATCCATGTCAAGCGACAGTCAACAGCCAATAGATTCCTACCTAAGTCCAAACTTCCATTGCGCAACTCACGATCTGTCCCCTAACCGACCCACTGCAGCCCCTCGCTTTATCTGTCTTCTTCAGAGAATTCTTGTATAACTTCCCCGGCTTGGCGGTTCCTCTAACCCTTACTAGGGTATGGAGAATGAAGCGTGTATACTCTCTGTTCTACCACTAGCCCCGGGACTGTCTTTGTACCAAAGTTTGAGAGATCATGTCTCACAGGAAACCGAGTCACTCATGCTCGATCCTGGCCTTAGTCCTGAAACTAGTGTGAAGTAGAAGTCTTCTGCCTCTTCCCCGAACTAGGAGAAAGCTGATCCTTCCTCTTTACTACCAACACGTATCCGAGGTTCAGTATCCTCCAATTTCTCTCTGGTGAGGTCGTCCCGACCATGGAGTCCCATATCCGTGAGGCGGAAATCCCATAACCACGCCTCGAATGGACAACCATTGCATTCTGAATCTCTGTAATATTCAGCGATCAGCTTCGTATCTGAAGTTGACATTCGGTCTCTCATACTTGCCTTAACCTTCTCTGGAGTCGTGACGCCGATGCTAACACCGTGTCACAATCTCACCCACCGATGGCTAAAGCTGCTTGCGAACTTGGCGTGCGTGATGGTCTCTTAGCGGTTGTAAAACAATCACCAGTGATACTCATGCTCCCACAGCGATTGGGAGTAGATCAAAAATGTCATCCACGGGACTCGACAAAAAATGATCTGAATGAGGTTGAATACCTATGCATAGAGATCCATGAATGCCCCGCTTCGCGCATTAAACAAATCAAGGGCATCATAATAAACTTCAGTGCCCATGTAGCGTCTGCAATCTTGTCTTAGGGATATATACGTATCCTAACTCTTAGTGATGGTAACCGTTAAAGGTCTATCTTGGAGTAGACTCGTGCTCCTCTCAACTGATCAAACAAATCGTCGATCACTCGGCGAAGTCATAGATTCTTGATCGTAACCACTGTTCGATTCAGCCATTAATCAATGCCCGGTCGAAGGGTCTTGTCACTTCTTCGCCCGCCAATAAACCGGAGCGCCTGTGGTGAAGTGCTTTCGACCTAATGAACCCACTTAATCCATTAGCTCCTGGCGGACTACGAGTTCCTGCAACTCAATGGTGCCATCCTATGCGGAGTCATAGAGATGGGTGAAAATACCAGGAGTGTAACTTCGAAATGCAGTCTACATCCCGATGTGAGGTAGTCCGGGTAGCTCATCAAAACATCCACGCCTACGCACCTTCTTCAGGTAGATCCCGAGTGCAGTCTCTTCTAGTCCTCTAGGGTAGGCTTGCTAGCGACCAGCCCCTGGCCCATCCTGAGATCTCTAACTCGCAGCCGACATATCGTACCTATTCTCGCCCCTAATCCTAGGAGGGCTGTCTGCTTGGCTCTCTAAGGTCTCTGAGGTCCTTGCCCATTTCCACCATATTTGGCCTCATTCTCACAGCTAGAGCATAGCTAGTCTAATCAGGGTCTGGGTGGAGGTAATCTCCATGGCCTCCTAACACTTTAGATTCTGCATGGACGATGAGGTGGCCACCGTGGATCTCCTTCCCCACATTCAAGATATTTAGGGAGGATGAGTCTTATCCTAAACCTCACAGGGAGTTACTAGGATCTTCTGTCACCTGTATACGGCTGTGCGATAGCATTGTTTGTAATACCTGCAGCCTCATCACAAGTCACGTTGATCAAACACGATTGTGCTGACCGGTCTCAGTGGGCGTCCTCTGCTACTGTCTCTCGTTCTCGACTAGCCTCTATCTGGTTCAATGGCAGCAAGAGTCATCTAATTTTCATTCCGGTCTAACTAATGTCACGGATGCCCAGTACTAATAGACTTGACAACCATGAACTGACCCATTCATTTCCTAAGTGGTGTTAAATTCCAACCATAATTCATTTATGATAAGGTTCATACTCTCCTTATTCATTTAGTATCCAAGTCCTTAAGGTCTTAATCCATAACCTTAGTATTCACCATTTTCCTATCGCATCACACCATGCATAACTTCTCTGTGACTTCTCCAGCGCAATCCACGATTTCAAATGGTGGTTAAATCAATCAGGTGTCTCTAAGGCATAACCTGACCAGAGACACTAATCATACCACATAACTTTAAATTATATACGCAATCAATTTCGCGTTTAAAATATTGTTTTCATATTTATTTTCAAAAATTTTATTTTTGAAAATTTTATTTTCGAAAAATTTTAATAATTTTCTTTGATTTACTATTACCTGTTTGAAATTAATTTTAAAAATTTGAAATTTATTTTACAATGAGCAGTGTTCATTTGGTATTTCGGGAAAAATAAGTCAGACAGACAAAGAGTCAGTGCACCCAAAGCACCCAGCTGGCCCGGTGTGCACACGAACTGGCTGCAGACCATGACGACCGCCGTGCGCCCCTACTGCGCTACCCGCGCGTCATGATGTCCAGCTCCTGCGCGCCGCGCGCTGCGCAGCTTCGCCGGCTTTGCCAGCGCGCTCAGCCCCGCCGCTGCGCTTGCCTGCGCTTTCTTCGCGCCCGGATTACCATGTGTGGCGCCAGGCGCCCTGCGCGCGCGTAACTGCGCGCCACGAGCTGGCGCCTGCCCTGCGCCCAGTGCCTTGCGCCCTGCGCCCGGTGCCTAGCCCGGCAGCGCTCGTGGCCTGAGCCCACCGGGCTCTAACACCGGTTGTATTGCAATACAAGCTTCTTGCCCACTAAAGCGTATTGCAAATAAATCTCTCCCGAGCTTGACCACCTCCCATTGCAATGCAAACCTCACCTCTCCCCTGGCTAATTTTGGCCTTCCGGCCATAATACAAGACATTGTATTGCCATTACAATTTCATGCCGGTCAAAGACTCTTTCTGCAATACAAAAATCCACCATCTTCTGGTAATTTCTCATTCCTTAAAATGTAAGGTAGCCATTTCAAATCTGCGAATTTTTTTTTCATTACAATTATTATTTTTATTTCGGCAATTGAAAAAAAATCATAAAATCACTAATGTTTTTTCATTCTCTTTAACACTCAAATAAATATACAAAAATTTATTTAACCCCTTTTTCTTAAATTTTACACCATATAAACCTTAGAAAATTATTTTCTCACCTCATAACTCAATAAATTTATAAAATTTATTTTCTTTTCCAGTTTTTCACTGAAAAAAAAATTTTCTCCTCTCAAATAAATTTATGAAAATTAGCCTCTTCCATTTCTTCAATTTTACCTTGTAAATCTTCAGAAAAATTATCTTCTTCAATTCTCATCAAATAAATTTGGTAAAATTTATTTTTCCTTGGCTTTAAATTCTCTCATTTTCCAACAGCAAATAAATTTAGTAAACTTTATTTTATTTAAATTTTCTTCGGTTTTACAACATCAAACCTTAAAAAATTAAATTTCTTCACCTCTAAACAAATAGATTCTTCTAATTTATTTCCATTTATTCTTTTTGTTCCAGTTTTGTACACAGTACACTCCAAATATTTTTCTAAAATATTTCATACTCCTTCTATGTGCTAATCACCAAGCACACAACATTATATTACATTACAAGCCATGTTATACACACAATCACCAAATAATTCACAAAATCACCTGAAAACATCAACACACGTGCACGTAGTGTCTAGGTTTTGTCTCGTGATTTTCCTAGGTAATCTCATACCTAAACTCAACATCAAACCACCTAGTAATTGATGGATACCTAACAGAGCTCCCTAGGTATTCGTATACCTAAGCTCGATACCAGGCTGTGGCGCCCCAAAACCGGGGGTCAGATTGTTTGTGACCGCGGGTCTACAAGTGGAGGTCCGGTTACCCGATGCCACTGAGAAAATCGGCGTAGTCCCTTGTACGGGGAGCTCTACCCATTTACAAAACCTGCATTTACCTGTCCCAAACAGTCCAATATATACAATGTATATCCAATACAGCCACTTGGGCCCATAAACAGTACTCAATGTACATGCCAACTATGAAACCAACTATATACCCAATAGTTACAAGAGTTAGTATTTTCACTCTTAAACACTACATATATTAAATGAAAAGCATTCTAATACATGTATGTAACGTGACACCAAAGCCACATCCCGGCTTTCTTCACAATAAATCTCTAGGACGAACCGTCTCCTCGCACGCTCCCTGTACCTGTAAAAGGGGGATCCCACGACGTGGCTGAGCTGTGCCTCTATGAGAATCGCCCTAAGGCTACTTCACCACCTAAGTGCAGTGCAATGTTCCAAAGTAAACACACATCCAAGCAAATGAATGATCCTACTTGAATGTCTACATGACCAACTCAGATCCCGAGTCCTCACCGACTCTCTCACACTCGCCTAAGCCTCGTATGAGAATATTAGTTCTAATAGTGGACAACCCTCCGATGTATATATATATATCAATTGGGCCGCTCCGATGATTGATATATTATTTGTTTGTGGACTACCCTCCGATGAATATCAATCAATATTCACGATTGATATTTTTCTTCATTTGACTACCTCCGATGATTAATATTTTAGAATACCCTCCGAATCATTTTCCTCTAGACTCGTCTCATGCACTAACTCCTAAAATCCTAGGATGTTCCAGTGCATATGGAATGCATGTATGTCAATTCCAATACAGTCTAATCCACATGCAAATATATAAACATGAATATATTCACATAAAAATTAAATCACACAATCATGTTATGTAATTATTCTACAACTATACATCAAAATTAGCCCTTTGGGTTAATGATCACACACGAGTAATTTGATTTAAATCACTCGACCAAACACATATTTTCACAAAATTATATTTTTAGAACACTGTTTCGGGAATAGTGAAACCCTCGGTTACTATTCCCGAAAAATCACAATTCAACGGTTCACCTTGTGAACCCGCAATCCACGGCCATTCCCGGCCCAATGCATACCAAAACACATGGACATTTATGGCCCATTTCACACAAACCCGGGACTGTTTTTAACAGTCCTGAATTTACAAGAAGGTCGGCCCACGGGCGTTCCACTTGCTCCAACTCCTGCCACTTGGAACCGAATTTTTACCCATTTCCGGTCTTATAAACACCAAAGCATAATTTAGTCTAATAAATTATCACAAAAGAACCCATAGCAGTCCGTAACAGTGCCCAGATTGCCCAATCGGCTCCCAAAAATTCTAACACTCCGGTCCCATGTTTTGGGACCGATCAAACGGCCCCTCACGGCCTCAAACCAACCGAAACATCGAAAAACACTTAAAATGGGAATAAAACACAAGTAGGGAGAAAATCCTACCTCAAGGAGTTTGAAGAAACTCCCGATCCCGGAGCCCACGCGTAGCCTGTCCCGCGTAGAACATTTCTCCTTCTTGCCCCGGCACCGACCTGGCCTGATCTCCCAGATTCTAGAGTAGAAGTGTCTTCTCTCTAAAAAGCTCTCAAATTGCAAGCTACTGGATCCCCAAATTGTTTCCCACGTTTTTGTTTGGCTTTTTGAAGGAGATGAAGTACTATTTGCTATCTTGTCTTATTCTCATTTAAAACAATTCCAATAATGACATCTATGTCCTTCTTACCGCATTCATTCCCAGACCGCCTACCGTCCATTTTCATCATTTACTCATACCACTTATGGCACATGAGTACTTTGTTATATGTGACTTTCGTCGCATCGAAATCGTTTTACTAAGCACCAAACGCGATGCTCGAAAAACGTGTCAACTTCGACCGTTCCCGCACCACCGAAATTTACATGCTAGCTAGATTTCGCGAGACGATTCCAACGGTACAATCCGTTTTGTCATCCGAGATCTAGAGAATTAATTATGGATTTTTAACCAAAATTACAATTTTATAATAAAAATTACGATTTTGCCCTTATTCCAGAAATTGGAATTTCTCGGGTCTTACAGTCGACCTTGCTCCTCTTCTCCACAGATGTTGGACTTGAGAGAGAGGGAAAGGAGGGTAGGGTTTCTTCAAATGTATTGTGAGAGGAGACGTGGGCGGTTAACTGGGTTGTTTGCAGCAATATTATGATACTACTGACACTCATAACTATCCTGGACGCTACACGAATGTCCTCCATCAAACATCAGCCCGTCTTCTCATATTTTGATTATGATAAAAGGTGTGCCAAAAAGAGCTTAATAAAAAAATAATTAAAAGAAAGAGTCATAACTAATCACGTGACTTGGTTAAAGAAAATTTAAAAGGAAATTAAGTTACTTTAAAACAGATATATATATTTGATTAAGTAAAAGATCCAACCTTTATATAATATTAATTTAAATTAATTAGCAAATTGAAATTGTCATGTCACTTTCACTGTGAAAGAGCTATTTAAAAGAAACAATTTGAATTAAATATTTGATCGAACAATTACATAAACCAAATATTTATTATTTAAAAAACAACCAAATGATCCCGTTTTACACTTAACTCTCCAACAATTTAATCTCAATGGGCAATGTAGGGTGTTGGTATGATTCTAAAAGATCACCGTTTGAATTTCCATTCACCTCTTTCTTTTGCAATTTTTATTCGATTTTGTCGAGGAAATTTCCATATCAACGAAAAATATCCATAACTTCGATGGAAAATTCCGAACTTTCAAGATTTTTGGCATTTAAATCCCTAATAAATCTCAATATTTTATAAAAGTATCAACAATCTAGTCAGAAGGTGCCTCAAGTCTAGTCGCAGCTATATAGTAACTTACAGTTGTAACTCAAGTCTACTCGTAACTATAGAGTCATTTTTAGTTGCACTCAATCTTTACTGCAACTATAGAGTTACTTTTAGTTGAGACTCAATCCTATATGCAACTATAAAGTCACTTTTAGTTGAAAATCAATCATATCCGCTTACTACGTAATCACTTTTAGTTGAGACTAAATCCTAAATGCAACTATGTAATCACTTTTGGACAGACACAACTTATCCGCAACTATAAAGTCACTTTTAGTTGAGACTCAATCCTAAATACAACTATAGAATCACTTTTAGTTGAGACACAACCCTATCCGCTACTATAGAGTCACTTGTAGTTGCAGCTCAATAAATATGAAACTAAAAATATGCTTTAGTTGCAAATTTTTTTGGCCCCAACTAAAGTAATGTCCTTATATGTCACTTTTCAGAAGGCATCCAAACTAATCCTCATTCAAAACACCAGGATAGACCACAAGAGTGCAAAGTTCTACCACATAACACGACTGCATTCCCAGTTCTCGAACTCGAGACCTTTGGTTAAAATAAGAGAGACCATAACTATCTCACCTACATGTTCGATGGTTAAAGGATATTTTTGTCTTAACAAAGGAATTACTATTTCGTTGCATGATATTTTTGTCTTAACAAAGGGATTACTATGTCATATTTTTAATGGTTTGGGAATTTTGCTTCTATTATTATTATTTTTTAAAATGTATATAAGAAGTGTCAAAAGATTTCATTTACATTAAAAATACTCAAATCGTTGATCTAGATTTTTTTTGCAGTTTCGCTTTATTTAGAACAAATGATAAAAAAATCCGTGAAATATCAAGCTTACGATATGTAATGATCGAACTCCAAATGATTATGGCTTGTTTGAATGGAAAATGGGTAAAAGCTTGATGTTTGGCCGATATATCGGTGGTCCTGACCCGATATTTTAGCAAATACAATTAGGAGAACATGTCGAACGAGTCACGCGCCTAGAGGAGTTGTGGATATCGATAAAATTGGCGATTTTTTTAAAATTGGTTCAACACGAGCCTTAATTTAAACTTCCTCATCATCCAACAAATTCGATTTTTAAGTTACAAATAAAGTAAACTATCAATTGGGACTTAAACCAACCATATTTCCTTCCTATATCATATATTTTATAAACGA
Organism: Tetrastigma voinierianum; assembly: GCA_016808115.1. NCBI lineage: Eukaryota > Viridiplantae > Streptophyta > Magnoliopsida > Vitales > Vitaceae > Tetrastigma > Tetrastigma voinierianum. Next base: position 359,050 of record JAEQBH010004097.1, read on the forward strand.
TGAACGTTTCTACCATATGAGCTTGGGTGCATGATGACCATATGATTTATCCTATTATTTTTGAAATATAATTTATTTTATCTTAAAAAATTATTATACTTGCACTTTCATTTTTTTGTATTTATCATTTTACTTTGTTTAATTCTTTTATATTTTTTTTTAATATTTAAAATATGGTTATTTTTTAAATTTCTTAATATATAATAATAATAATACTATAAACAGTAATAAGGTTATGATATTTTATAATTTAAAATAAATTTAATAAAATAAATTACCAATTAAATTTTAATAATTAACTACTAAATTAAATTAATAACAATAATAAAAAGTTAGCAACAATTATAAAATGTTTTGAAAAATATTATTTAAACATAACATAATTAGTTTTTACTTTTAAATAAATAAATAAAAGCATTTCAAATACAATATATTTGCGTATCATGTATCTCTCCCTATATATATATTTGATAGAATATTCAACATTTAAAAAGACAAACATTAAATTCAAAAATTTTAAAATTATAGAAAGTGCAACTTCAAAATACACTTTCAATGTAAATCAAAATTTTCAAAATTTTAGAAAAACATTTCAAAATACACTTTCAACTTAATTCATAATTTCCGAAATTTTAGAAAGTGATTCAAAAGACACTTTCGCTAAAATTAAGGTTAACAAAATTTTAGAAAGTGAGCCGTTGAAATACATACTAATGGCAAAAATATATTAGATTTAAAGTGTAGGGAAAAAAAGTAAAAAAAAAAAGTGAAAGTACATAGGCTAAGAATGCATTTTCCATCTCATTTTTGTGATAAAATTGTTAATAAAAACTTGTTTACATACTCTCATCATCTTTGTTGTTGCAAATAGATCTTGAACCGTACTCACTCATTATGGACTGGTATGTAAAATCCGAGAAAATTCTAATTTTTTGAAAAATGGTAAAATGGTAATTTCGATTAAAATCCGAAATTTTTCTAGATCTCGGTTGACGAAAATAAATTTTTCTAGATTTATAATACCAGAAAATAAATATTTTCACATATCAACAAAAATATCAAAACACATGCCCTTGACTCAAATTCAAAAGCACAGGGTTTACACTTCGCAGTGCTCTACATAATTGAAATATAACATAAGAGAAATCATTGAAGCCCTTTAAAGTCCAGACCCATATGCATGCGATTTTAACTAGATTTATGTGTTACCTTTTTCTCTTTTGCATTTTTATCCTGAGGACAAGCCCACAAAAGAACAGCTAAAAGGCGAACAGCCATTCTGTACTCTCCTACTAATTTGCCCAACCATTCTGTACAATATTTATTATACTATTATGGCATAATTTTCTTCCAGTGGTTCTGCAATTATGAATTTTAATTCGTTTCACACTGAAAACTGGAAATATTTCCAGGAACTACCACTGTTATAGTATGGAGTTCTTTAAAAAAGACCATTCCCAAGTTATACAGATTAATAATATGGGATTTTAACCATGATGTTTGCATTGTTAAATGAAAGATCTCCAAAAAAATAATGTCAAATGTCAATACCTTATAATTGGATCCTTCTGCTTTCTTTGTGACTTTTGAGATTGATCTCCAACCCACCTCTTCTCCTCTCATGCCAAGAAATTGCAGCTAAGGTATATGCCAGATCACACTTAGAAAATCAATAAATGCATCAAAACAAAGTATGAAAAGAAGGGAAAAAAATGAACATCCAGAGGATAACAAAGAAGAAAGAAAATCTATTAAGGCACCTGTAACCTTTCAAATTAGTTTCTTATCTTTCTAATCAAAATAATTAACAAATTTTCAATGCAGACTCAGAGCATATAATGATATCTTAATTAGGCATCATGAGGGATATACCTGCATCATACATTTGCTCGCTTGATGTGTAAAGGGAAACCCAGTTTTTGACGACAGCAATTTTAAGAAAATTCAATCCACTCGACAGATATTCACTCAAAATAGCAACATATGAACACTTCCAATGAGAGAAAATCAACATGCGCTGTGTCTTTTTAAAAAAAAATAATAATTCTTCTCAGGTTCTAGGTTTCACATCTAGAAAAAATTATTGAGTCTAATATACCAAAGTAGCATTGCCTGTTTTAAATGCATGCATTAAAATTTTAGAAAATTATTTTGAATGCTAATGAAAACATATAGACAATATTAGAAAAAGATCTTTTTGGGCCCCATACATTAAATAGTTAGGATGCTTTTGATTGGTTACAGAAGATGAGACGGAGTAGTTGGTTGGGATCTATAACTTTCAATAGAATCATTGATATTTAGTTTGTTGCTCCGCACAATGTCCACTAATTTTATCCTTCTGTCCAACTAGACTCTAGAGAAAGTGAGAGAGCCTACCGTGGTTGATGAATACAAAGTTACTTCCTTCAATGGGCTCTGGTTTTTCATTAGCAGATGCTGAACACTCCAACGTTTGCTTCTCATTGGCATGGGAATTTCCAGTGTTGTCCTCTGTCATCTCCAGAAAGAACGACCATTCCCTTTTGCAATGACACAGCAGTTAATGACTGATGTTCCTTTTTAGAACTTTGCTCAAGGTTCTGTTAATAGACATAGCCACCTGGAATGTAGCCACCTGGAACTCTGCTCAATGCAACTAAGACGCGTAAACTAGCTCTTCTGCGTGATAAACAATTAAACAGATAAAAAGAAAAGAGAAAAAATATTAGCCTGGATGTAATACATGTTATTCAATCAAGAGCTCCATATATTGCAGATAACAAAGACAACGTCTCCAAAATTTCTAATGAAGTCCTCTCAATCTCTGAGAGATTCATCTGACCCAATTTTTACATTAAGCAAATGTCAACTGGTTTCCAAATCATTCATGTAATACATTAAGGTTCTGTTAATAGACATAGCCACCTGGAATGTAGCCACCTGGAACTCTGATCAATGCAACTAAGACGCGTAAACTAGCTCTTCTGCGTGATAAACAATTAAACAGATAAAAAGAAAAGAGAAAAAAAATATTAGCCTGGATGTAATACATGTTATTCCAATCAAGAGCTCCATATATTGCAGATAACAAAGACAACGTCTCCAAAATTTCTAATGAAGTCCTCTCAATCTCTGAGAGATTCATCTGACCCAATTTTTACATTAAGCAAATGTCAACTGGTTTCCAAATCATTCATGTCCATCTGAAATAAATCCAGAATGACAATAGTCATTCCTTTTCATTAGAGTTCATCCTTGGATTCTTATTCGCATCATGTCTTAGAGCAATAAGTGAGATTAGAGTGACAGTTGGGCTCACTGAGAAAGGTTATGCACTTGCATAGAGGTAAAACTATGGCATGTGCATGCATGTGTGCGTGAGTGCGTGTGAGTGTGTACACACATACACAGGCTTACATGCGTATGTGTCATTAACATGTTAAACTAAGCAAGATACATCTCTAATTACAGAGCAATACGGATGTACCAGAAGATTTGGTAAACAAATACTTTATGGCTTATTGAAATCTCTGAGCAATACAGATGTGCCAAAAGATTTTGGTACAATGAATAGCTATATGGAGCCAATTCAAAACTTATTCTAGGCATGGAAAGTTAAGAAATAGCTAGAATTTAGGTAATTAATAAGAATAAATCTCTAAAATATACATCAAGAAAGGGAATGCATATTAGGAACTAAAGTAGAATTAGTATTTGCTAGAGATGAATTAACAGTTCCCAATTTTTAGAATCATAATAAGAAGATTAGAATTAGAGTGACAATAGATTATCAGAATCCTAGTAAAACTAGGAATTCTTAGAGAAGCCTATAAATAAAGCTAATTGATGTAAACCAATAAAAAAAAATTGGAATCCATTTCGCAATGATTTTAGGAAAAGCCTTTAACCTAAAAAGTGATTTAAAAAAATAAATACATAAGCATTAGGCAATATCAAGGAGACACTTTTAAAATCTAAAAAATCACTCGGTAATTTGAAATTCGCTTGATGATATTTTCTAGAAAACATTTGATAGATGATTCTCCTAAAAACACTTTCATTTTATTTTTCTTTTGGATAAGTAAGAACACGTACTAAAAACACTTTGATTAAAAATGTTTGAGTAACACACTCAATCAGCAAAGGAATAACACGTAACTAAAGCGCTCCAACCAAAGGGGCGCTAAGCGCACACAGGATCTTTGTTGATTTCATTGGATTGGATAATATAGAAACCTGCAGAAAGCATTGGCTTGCGGTCCCTAGTACACTCAATCTAGCAGCTTTTCTTTCACAACCTTCCCTCCCAACCGGCAAACATTGCCCATTTAAGCACCGAGCGGATCTTTTCCCCCCAATTGACTCAAATGCTATTGAATCCAAGCTGGTTAGAATGGACCCTTTGAATGGGGAAGAGAAAGGATATAGAGCCACGAAGAAAAAGAAAACCTTCATAAACATGAGATGAGACAAAAGAAAGCAGAGATCACCCTCATAATCTATTTCTTGATAGGTAACAAAAGAAGTATATCTAAAAGGCCAACAAGGGGTAATAAAATGCATGGGACATTTATAAAGAAGTCACCTCAAAGCAAAAATAAAAAACAAAGAGGAGCTACAACAACAACCCCCTTAGCCAGAACTCAAGCAGTTTACAAGGTCTAACAAGGAAAGAGGACCAAGAAAGATGCAAAACTTGCACCACACCCACAGATTACAAACAAAAGATTTTTCCTTTTCTTACCAATGAAACAACCATGTCATCCAAGCAAAGACTCTTTAATAGAAGACAGGAGCACCTATATCACACAACAAGGGAGAATAGAAGATGCCATAAAACTCTTAACACTATCAAAATTAAGGAGGATTTGATTAACAAGTTTTTCTTCCTCAAGACAAATGAAACATCTATTAGTCAGTAACCACCCTCTCCTCTGCAAGTGATGAATTACCCTAGATGGGAACATATCCCGCCTTAGAGGCTTCAGCACCTTATACAAGGACTTGATGAAGAAGGCCCCATCCTTAGACTCAGTCCATATGATCTTGCCATCCCTATCCAAATGCGCCCTTTTCCATACTATCCCAGCAAGAAATACTCCATGGTATCCAATTCCTAATAATTGAAATGCCCAAAGAAACAAGGAACCCAACATCCTTCATTTAAAAAATGGTTCCACACCTCTCCACTCCACTCTTGTGAGGAAGTCAGAGCAAATACAAGGAAATGCTCAAAGGTTCCTTATCACACACATGTGTCCTCCCAAAACCTCATCCTCCTACCATTCCCACCACAAAGGTAATAATTTCTACAAACCACACCTCCCCTTGCTTCGTAATGGCTCTCCATATCCCTATGGCCCTTACCCATAAGCATCTCTCACCTTCTAGTTATTACAACCTACAAGTCCTCTCCATATTTTTTACTCCCTAATGACAATCCTCCAAAAGGCACCCATCTCCTAGGAAAACACCAATTCCACTCGCAAAAGAGATTTCAAGCATTCAAAGGTTTCCAACCCCTAAACCATCATGATGCTGGTGTGAGCAAAGAAGAGACCAATAAACCAAAGTGAGGCTCTCAAGTGTCCATCCACACCAAAGAAAGTCTCTTTGGATATGCAATCCAACCTTTACCCCACCAATCTAGGTCTATAAGAAACAAGGACATGAAATAAGTAGGCAAATTGGATAATATACTCCTAATACGAGTAAGTCTCCCCCTAAATAAATACTGACCTTTTCAAAGTGCTAATCTCTTTCAAAACCTCTCCTCAAAGCAGTCCCAAATTGCCACAAACTTAAAAGGAGCAACTAATGAGAGCCCCAAATAAGTGGAAGGAAGCGTCACAACTCAGACCGAACTCATTTACCAACTCCCTAATATCCTCCACTCTTCCCACTAGAATAAGCTCACTCTTCTCCAGATTTATTCTCAAATCCAATAAGGCCTCAAACCACATAAACAATAAATAAGACACATTCATTCCTTGCTCTCTTTCTCCTTTCAATCTTCCACCCTCGTGAAAACCTCCAAGTCAATTCTTAGGCAAACAACTATGGTCTCTGATGAGAGACAGAATGTTCAGCCTCAAAAGCCAATCTCCTCGTATTCGCAACACTTATCCTCAGGGGATCGATATCCCTACCATGGGCCAATTTATATTACTTGAGGCGACGCATGCACTTGTGCACATAGGCGTACATTTATACACACCACGCTTTCAGCCTATCAATCTCCATGCCAATAACAAACATAAGGAGAAAGAGGTTCCCCGTCTCAACCCCAACAGCCGCCCCCGCCACACCTTTGAAAAAAAGCCAAACGAAGAACCGTTGCAAGAACTTAGAAGGTTGCAATGGGTATTCACTATTTGATCCAACTGATGCACCATTTGCCAAAATCTATCTTTCTTAGCAACAAGAGAAGGAGTCTCCAACTGCACTATTTGCTAACACCCTTCATGCAGAATCTCTTCCGTCTACTGCACCTCTGGCAAGCTTAACGAAGCCACATTGCTCCATTCGCTCTCTGCACCACCTCAGAGAAAGATCCTTCTACATGCATTACCTGCCTTTTGCTCCCCTCCTTCGACCTCTGCTGTTGCATCTTTCCCTTTGATCTCCGAAAGAATGAAACCAAGATTCCTTAACTTTTTGGCCATAATAGGCCACCCTCTCACTACTCCCCTGCCTTCAAGGAAGATCAGTGTGAACCTCTTGGCCTCCATGAATTAATCAAACAATGAGTAAACCTTCCAGCTCCTTTTGGACTGACTTCCATCCTGAAAAACCTCCGCCTTACCCTACACTTTCCAAAAACTCCTTTACATCTAATTGCCAAAATAAGCCTCCACTCCACCAAAGAACTAAAACTCATCTTTCTAAGCCAAATCCAGCAAGAGAAACCTCTGCTCCTCCCCAAAATGCTTCCTCTCAAGCCTCCATTGACCTTCTCAACAATGATTCTGAACAATCCCTACCCCACTACAAACCAGCTCTTACCTCCAATTCTAGTTCTCTCAGTGCTTTTGGACTTCCCTACGATGATAATTCACCAAATGCTTATGAAATTAACAGAGCAAATATATTCCCTAAAACCTGCCACATTTCATCAATATAACTAACTTCACCATTTTCTTGCCCAAAAAGGTTGCTATAAGACAATCTGCCTCCATGACTGAATTGGAAACAATCGTTTAAGGCCCATGCAACCAACCCTGCACTTCCAGAAAGCACAGTCAAAAGAACTTCCAATGGTATATATTAGCTACAATCTAGCATAAACTGAGCAACAATCAAGGTTCAGCAGGCTATGAAAACCTCAGTCGGAGTATCATAATGATTGCCACTATAGACTAAAATGTTCCATGTCAGGGTATATAGAAAAATCTCTAGGAAGAAGAAAGAAACACCAAAACAAAATAAAATCATCAATAACTTCAAGATCCTTCTGATCAGTCTTAAACTCAATATGATAAAAGTTAAAATAAGCTATGCCCACGTATGAAATCAAGACACAACCAAATCATCCAAAAAGTCCAACTTTGCTTTTGAATAACACCTTTAAGTCTTCAACCGCATCGAGGCTCAAAGCCAAATCACATCACTCTCTATGGACATGTGAGCAATCATATACGAACCCTAAACCTCCTCTCTTATCTTCTTTTTTCTTTTCAACAGGTTAAACCTCAAATTATTTTCTTCTTTGTTTTATCCATGTCTTCTAGGCCAATAAGCTTTTCCAGCCTGAGGCACAAAAAAGGTAATCAAGAAAACTGGGAAGGAAGATGTAAAAGCCAAGAGGAATTCAAATGGCTCAAGACTACCCCCTTGTTCCTTATATGGTCTGCTCCGGGCTTGGATCAGCTGACTAATGATGCTCAAATCTTACTATTTTCTTCATTTTTATTCCAATACAAGGATATCAATAAAAAAACTAGTGCCTAAACCCTTCCAACCTCATAAATTGATCTCTAAATGCAAACCAAAGAGGAGTAAACCGTGTACATATTTAAATAGTTGTGGTTTCGAATCCATTTTCATCAGGCACAGTGAACATAATTTCACTCCTATAGAAGATTCTCCCCCATATTTCTTATGCTTGCAGCTTTGCTTGGACACAGTGAAGAAAGAGAGGAACAGGGCCTGAAATCTTACCAGGTCCTTCCATACCCAACAGCCGTAAGATTTCAATATTTTTCCCAATCTTGTCTGCAATCAAATGCAGAATTAATCTCCAAGTGCTCCACTTTCCACCACCAACACAAAAGCAAAGAGAGATTTGTCGAATCTCCCTTCAAAACTAAAAAATAAATTCCAACAATCATATCTTGTCCAACATAGACCAAATTCTGAAGCCTTATCCTTGCTTGATCCAAACCCAAAATAGGGTGTAAACTAAACCCTTCATGAATCCCCTTTACAATTCAACTCCAAATTGTAATCTTGAAACCGTCTTTCAAATTCAGGGATGTCTTTCAATGTGATACCAAATCATGATAGGAACTGTGCCAGCATTTATCCTTCAAAACACCAATGATAGCCATAAAAACAACCACAAAAATAAAAAATAAAGATTATTTATTATTGTAAACATGCTGAAGCTCCTTAATATCTCAGAAAAATTCTCCCATCTTCCACAAATAATAAATTCTATGTAATTCCTGAGTGATCCGCCACAAACCTCGCGAAATCTCTTCACAAAATGCTATGTTTGGCATCTAAGATCCTCAACATCGTAATCACCTATACCAAATTAACATTCTCAATCTAAAATCTAGATAATTAATTAAAACCATAATAACAAACTGAGACAAAGATGTAAAACTGGCCACAAAAACTCGAATCATTAACAAAACCACTAAACCCATCAATTTATTTCCATAATTATCAACTAGATCACCACAAAACAGAAAAAAAAAAACCACCTCGTGAACCGAATGTATCATACACCTGTAAAAAGATCACACTGTGTTGGAGAAGAGGAAGGTATCAAGAACAGATGAAAAGACCCTTTTTCGAGAGAGAAAATGAAGAACTCGACGCTTCGGATTCGGCTTCTGTGGGCTGGCAACAAAAACAGAATTTTTCTATATTTCATTTTTTGTTTATTTGATTAATAAAATAAATTTATTTTTCGTATGTTTCTGGTTCGTCACATCAAGCTTACATCTTCTCAGATGACGGGGATATGATTTCGACTTCGATTGTGCAACGCTGTATTTCTTGTTACCATAATAATTCTCCACTCTAACTACTTAAATCTGTAATATTTGATGGCCTTGTAACGATACACTTCTCAAAATAAAATATTTGATATTACACAAAATGGATATCAAGAAGATAGATTATGTGTGACACCCCAATCCCGGGTCCGTTGACTACCCACAACTCGCTGAATACGGAGGCTCGGGCATCCCACTTACTTTAAAACTGACAGAGTCTCTCAAAATGGGAGCTCTACCCAAAATTACAGAACTCAGAGATAAACCTGTATTTACCCGTTCAAATAGTCCAATATATCACAATATGAATAAGACTACCACTGGGCCCATAAACAATACTCATCATACTACAACAACTATATCCACAGTTTTAAAAGAGTTAATAATTTACTTTATACAACATATATTAAAATTAGAAAAATTTAATACATGCAGATATCGTCAAGCCAAGCTCACAACCGCTTTTTCTTCTAATCTCGCCCCTGCACGAGTCCCCGCACGCTCCCCACCAGAAATAAAGTGTCCAGACGACCGCACGCAAAGCTCAAAGAGAGAATCACCCTAAGTGGGCTATCTCAACTAAGTGCGCACGTTCAAAATAAACACCAACGCTGGCACGCATCCTACTTGAATGTCACATGACTAACTCCGATCCCAGTCCCATCACTTCTCACACCGCCTGCTCCTCAGAGTGCAGAATTATTATGGTTGGTTGGGTGATGTTCCTTCCATAAATATATATCAATTGGGCCGCCTCCGACCATTGATATATATTATTTGCTCAAGGACTACTCCTCCGATGAATATATATCAACCGGGCTTTTCCAATGCTGATATATTATTTAGTTTGGACTACTTCTCCGATCATTTTACATTATTAGATCCTCCGAACTTTTTCTCGATTGAGTCCAGCATCACCTGAACTAGGTGTCCGGCATATGAATGGCTGGGCGCATTCCAATACAATGAACTCACAGCATGCAAATATATATATGAATATATTTACATGAAAAGATTATATAGCACGTTATTTAAATTAAGATTTCAACATCAAAACAGTCATCACATAACGTTATAAAGAATTCGACATCTGAACACCATTTAACCAACACATAATTACTTAAAATATATTCGATTGTTTCGGAATAGTGAACCCCAAGCATTATTCCCGAAAGAAATCAACTGTCACTACTAACTAATTCAATACCACATTCTACCTAAATTCAATCAAAGTAATGACGCATAATCTAAAACAAACCTTTACACTATTAAGCCATGAGGTGCCACTGGTCGCTCCATTTGGTTTCAATTTTGTTTTAATTCGTCCCAATGTTTCAATCATCAACCTGCCTAATGTGCCCCAAAACCAAATGGTAAACATGAAAACCTTAAAATGTCGGGAATAAAACCCAAGTAGGAGAAAAATCCTACCTCTTGGAGGTTGTCAAAACTCAACCTGGCCCACAGTCGCTTCGAGAATGCTTTTCCTTCTTACCTATCGAACCACCATCTGATCGCATTGCAGAGCACCTCTCGTGTCTCAACAAAATGGCACTGACTGGATCTTCAAATTGTTCTCAATGTTTTTGGTTTCTGGTCCATTTAAGGAGAAGATATTAATTATTATTATTTTTGGCATTTTGCATTTAAATCAAATTCCAAAATGCCCATTATGTCCCTCCATTTCCCGGGATTTGATATTCAGACTACTCGCCTGCCCCATTTCTACTTCCATTTCACTATACCACTTATGGTGCACATGAGCATGCCATATGTGCCCTTCGTCGCACTAATCATCACTTGACCTGGAACGCTGATATGTCTTCAAAAAATGTGCCGAATCCTGTTCAAGAAATCTGCTAATTCACTGCTAACTAGATTTCTACGTAGATCGATTCCAACGGCAACTGCTTTTGTCCGAGATCGAATTACCTTGATTTTTAACCGTAATTAAAATTTTGTAATCAAAATTACGATTTTGCCCTTATTCCAGAATTGGAACTTTTGGTCCATATTCTCCTCTGTATGAATTCTCGTCCAAATTCAAAACAATTCACACCACATGCATATGCAACATGCAGACCATTATGATTTAAACTAACTATTTAAATTCAAACTAATAAACCACTGTATCTTCATCCCAAACATGATGCGAACAGATCATGTCCCCGCTGCCATCCCACGTTGGACTCCTCGTGACCCACAAAGGCCGCCATAGCACTCACTAGCCTCACGGCCTTGGCGCCGCAGAAACCCGATCACGCTACAAACACGTGCACCCCGGTCCCTTCTCAAAGGTCCCATCCGTGTTAACTAATCGCCTCAATCCACCACATGAGTCGGATCCGAGTATATATATCAGAGCATGGAGACGTGAAACACCTCATGCGGAGACCATATGCCAGGCGGTAACGCTAACCCAAGACGCAAAGATGCGCCCATCCTCTTTGAGTATCTCGAGGTCCAAATAAACTTCGCGATACCACATTAACCTCGACCACTCCCCTCTTAGGTATCATCACTTCAAGAAGACGATCACCAACCTCGAACTCTAAAACAGACGCTCAGATCATATAGCTCTTCCAGCCCCGAGCCGTGAGAAGACGCTATCAGACGTCACCTTCACTGAGGTGTCTCTAATCAACCGACCCGTGATGGATCTCTCTCCCACTCTACCATCCTAATCTGACCTACATGGCCTCCCATACAATGCCTCATGGTGCCATTCAGATCACTCGCCCGATAACTATTGCTTGTAGGCGACCACTAAGGGTAATTAACCTCATCTCTTACGTGATCCAGACATGTTCGCAACATGCCCTCTAACACCCAGATAATCCATACACACGCAACCCTACACAACCCCGCTGGTGTGTAAACCTAACCTCTCCAAGGTCACTATCATCGACAATCCAATGACCGTCAACTCAATCCATGCCATGCATATCATCCATTTACCGAGCCCTTGCCAAATAACAACATCCAATGAAATTTCCAAAGATCAAACTTATTTATCCCCATCCATATCAACTCCAACTGAACCACAACCGCGTCCGTTTTCATCTCGTATTACAACTTCTGCTTTACACTTCGAGCCTTCTTACATTTCTCGCTTCAACTATGAGTCTTCGACGTGAAATCCCAAAGACAAACTCAACCCACACTCACCAAGAGGGCAATGGCCGACCGCACCCAGCACAACCCGACTCGACGATGATACTGTGCACACGAACGCAATTATGCCATACAGTGACACCCAATCCTGGGTCCACCATGAGCAGAATCTGAGAGATCTCTCACTCATAATCCTGACCTATCGGGTCAACTCTCACCCTACATCCTAGGCAACGATTCATGGCCTGGCTTCTAAAGGCCTTAACCTCTAAGCTCCAATTCCACGCCGCTCAGTATGACAACCCTGCCTAGCGTTCACCATCGACAACTCAAGGTCAGCTGCCCCATCCATGTCAAGTCTCCACATCATCAACAACCCATAGGTTCACTCACTCCTATGTCCACCACGCTCACTGCTGGGAATTCTGATCTCAATAACTCGACTTCCACCCACCGCCTCTATACGCCTGATGGGAGTGCTTGTGGCATGCACTCCCTAAATCGAACTAGTTCCCGACTCCATCAAAGGGAGGAATGAACCTGTATACTCTCCCGCCCTACGCTAATCGACTGCATTGTCCCAAAGTCTCGGGATCCCCTGCCTTCTGGCAATCCCGCCACTGCAGGCCTCAACCCGCCCTAGTCTGAACTAGTGGCTGTGGCTTCCTTCCGCTTCTTCCAACCAGAGGAAGCATCCTCCTTCATGTCAACACTAGATCCAGTGTTCCAAGTATCCTAATCTCTCTATGGCCGTGGCCATCAAACCCATGAGTCCATGTCCCAGTGTGAAGTCCTACGATCCTATCCCGAATGGACAACTTCAATCCATCCTCGAATCTCCGCAATACTCCAAATACCAATCCCAAGAAAACTACGTATCTCTACTGGATATCTTGCCCCTCAAATCTGATTCACCACTTCAACCTTTCAGCCTGACCAGACACTCATGGTCGACACCACTGTCCCAAAATCTCCCCCGCAGCGCTTCAAACTCGCACTTATCGAACTTGCAGTATACGCCTGATGGTCTCACAACAACTGTAACACAATCCTCAAGTGATACTCATGTTCCACTCACCCCGGAGTAGATCAAAATGTCATCCCCCTAAGACTACGAATAACTGATCTCATTAAGTATTGAACACTGCGCATGAGGTTCATGAACTACTACGATTCACAATCCAAAGTGGCACATCAGAACTCAAAGTGCCCCAACAAGTCCTTAAACGCAGCCTTAGGGATAATTGTTTCCCAATCCTCACCGATGACAACCAAAGGCGAAGGTCTATCTGGGAGTAGACTCGCACCTCCCAACCCATCAAATAAATCAACGATCCCTGTGAATGGTAAATATCGATCATAACCCTGCCTAATTGGCTTTCAGCCACTTCATAGCCGAAGGGTCTTGCCCCTCTTCTTCGCAACTAGAACCGCGCCTCGCAAAGTGCCTTGGCCTAATAACTCGGTCTAATAGCCTCAGCTGGACTCGAGTTCCTACAACTCAACCGGCGCCATCCTATGCGAATCATAGATGGTTAAAGTACTGGGGTGTAACTCGGACACCGGGTCTACATCCCTATGGAGGTAGTCCGTGTAGCCTATCCGGAAAATATTCATGGTGGTCAGAAACTACTCGAGTAGATCTAAGTCCGGTCTCCGGCCCTTAGTGGTAAGGCTCAAGCAACAACCCGCCGCAACTCGTCTCCCTGGGACGCTGAATCGTGATAACGTCTGGGGGGCAAAATATCGTGGCTTGTCCCCGAATGAGGAATGACGAAAATTGCCCACGTAGGAAGTGTGACTTCTCTCAAGGCCAATCGATAATAACTCAGAATCATTAACCAATCCATCCCAAGGACAGATCAACTCACATCCATAACTCAGTCCATTGTGAGGTCCAGATCTCTAACCCACAACCTTGACATATGTCTATCTATTCTCACCCTAATCCTTAGGAGAATCCATGCAAACCGCCTCTAAGGTCTCAGAGGTCCCGCCCATTTCCACCTTATTCTGGCCTCATTCCTCTAGCCAAACGCCAGCCTAGTCTAACCCGGTCACACGAGGTAACTCTATACCTTTCAATAATTCCTCTCTGCTCGAGGAACCACTGGTCACCCACCATCGATTCTTTTCTCCCTGAAGCCTGAGGATGGTACGCCCAACCCTCCGGGGGCTACGAGATCTTCCCCGTCTACATGCTATACTAGTCTCCGCATATGAAGATTCGGGTCAGGGAATACCTGCTGCCAAAGTCCGCCGATCAAACACCTACCAGGCCCACCAATGCCCCGTGGACGCCTTCACGCCCTCGAATTTACAGCCATTGTCTGATTACATGGCAACAAGAGGTCATCTAACTTTCATTCGGGCCAACTAAGAACGCATACGCCAATAGACTCGATAACCATGAACTGACTGTCCATTTCCTGCGAAAAGCAATTCCAAATCCACTTAATTCGCTTTTATTCAAATAAAATTTGCAGCCTGCCCATTCATTATTGTCGCCCAAATCCCTGGCGGTCAGAACCCACCTAGGTGACATCTTTTTCCAGAAATATATCACCATGCATATAATTTCACGTGAACTACCTGAATACATTTCAATTAATAATTATCCAATACGTTATTCTGGCACACCATGTTCTACACTAATCATATATTATAACTAGTGTGGTACGCAATCGCTTTCTGTTAAAAGATTGTGGAGTTTCAATCAAATTATTTTCAAAATTTTATTTTTGAAAATTTATTTATTTTTCAAAATTTTTAACAATTATTTGATTTTATTTTGATTTTACTGAATTTAATAAATATTATTTTTTTTTTTTTTTTTCTTGGTAAATTTTTATTTTATAATGAACAGTGTTCATTTGGTACTTAAAAAAAACGAGTCAAAACGGATCGGTCGAGTGCACGAAAGACTGCCCGGCGCCATCAGCGCCCAGGCCGCCGTTTGCCCAGTTAGTCCCGTCCAGCGCCTGGCGCGCCCGCGCTTGCTGCAGTTGCGCGCGCCGGCGTCACTGCGCGCGTTCACGCCTGTGCTGGTGTCTGACAGCTGTGCCCCGCCAGCGCCCAAGTCATAGCGCCCCATGTGCCTGGCTGCCTGGTTGAGAAGGCCTATGTTTGTCTGGCACGCCAAAGGCTGTTCAGTCAGTCTGCACGCCCAGAATGAACTAGGTCACACACACTATGGTAATGGCAATCACAAAATTCCGCTGCTACTCATACAAATGGATAATTTGTCATTATGATACAGCCCGCCCAGCCTAAGCCAATATAGATTGACTGCATTGCAACATTATTCACTAAATCGATCTTGGTAACATAAACTTTTTTTTTTCCCCATATCTTCTCCCAATGCTTTACATATTAATTTAATATTGTACCACAAAATTTTTTTTTCTAAGAATATAACAAGAAGAGTCGAAACCGAAAAATTTATTTATCATTATTTTTTTTCGATTATTTCAGAAATTTGGCAATCCAAAATCATCAAAATCATTTTTTTTCCATTTGACAATCAAACAAATTCACAAAAATTGATTTACTGATTTTTTTTCATTCACTGGACACATAATAATTTATAAAACTTATTTTCTTCACTTTCTCTAATTCACAATCATAAACCAGAAAATTTATTTTCTCCTTCTTGACCAAACAAATTTATAAATCATTTATTTATTTATTATTATTTTTTCCGCTTCAATCGAAAATTTTTCCACTCTCAAATAAAATTGGTAATTTGATTTTTCTCATTTTCACTTACCAATTAAAATCTTAGGAAAATCATTTTCTCCATACAACCAAACAAACTGAACAAAACTTTACTTTTCTTTACTTAACATTTTCTCTCACTTTTCTTCACTCTATCATCAAATAAATTTTATTAAAAATTTATTTATTTTTTTTTCTCTCTAAATACACACTTATAATCAAATGTTCCATTATATCCTATGCCATATCAACGCTATATAACTAAAAAATTTCAACTATACACTTCAACAATTCAAAGTATGGCATAATCAAGATTCACAAATCACACAAAACATCAACACACGTAATAGAGTGTCCCAGTTTTGTCCGCATTTTCCTATAGGTAATCCATAATTTTAACTCAACACTAACCACAACTGAGTAGATGTCTTGATCTACAGGACCTGGTTTCAAACTCAATCATAGGGCTCATACTATACCGCCATCAAACCACTTAGTGTGATGATACCTAAATCCCGAGCCCTCAGTACTGTATACCAAGTTCTGATACTAAGTCATGACAATTTAATCCTGGTCCATGATCACCCATTAACTCCAATAGTATGGAGGCTTTGCCACCTGACACACTTGAGAAAACGCAGCCTCTTGAATGTGAGCCTTACCCAAATACAGAACTCCAGAGGGTCTCATCATCTGCTCCAAGAGTCCAGATATTCACAATATGAATAAGAGACGCCATAATCAATATAAATTAACATCATCATACACAATAACTTCTTCAGAGATATTCAATGAGGCTTAAAAGAGTTAATAATTTACTTCATACAAATACGATATTAAATAAAAATTTTGAATATACGCGAGATGTCGCTGCCGCCACAATCCGCTTTTTTTCTAACTCGCCAGATCGTCGCCCCCACGCTTCCACTGCGAAATAAAGGGGTCCACGGGTTTCAACAGCCAGTCTCAGAGCAGGAATCCGCCTGCTGGCTACCACCACCTAGCACAAACAAAACAACACCATTCAAGCAAACGATGATCCTAATTAACGTCACATGATCAACTGTGATCCAGTTCACTGATTTCGGCACTTCTACTAGTTTCCGATGAGAATGATGGTTATTATTGAGTGGATAACTTCACAAAGACAGATCGTAATCAACATCCAATTACGATATATATTATTTGGTCAGACTTATTCGTTGAATATATATCAACTGGTCGCCCCCACGACATATTATTAGTCGATCACTGAATCATCATATTATTAGACACGATCCTCCAACTTTTTCTTCGATCGTCCCGCAAAATCATCCCAAACCTGAGGTGTCCAGTTGCATGGAACGGTACGCATACTCAACATACCAAACTATATTTGGAATGATATATGGTACAATATATTTATATAAAAAATGATAGATTACAGACAACACAGAAACAGCATTTAAACACCAAACAGGTCATCATTAATATTTAAACACACAATTCCGACTGGAATCATTTTAATCAAACATAATTTTTTACTAAATATATTTTGAAGATATTTTAATATGAAACTCGCTATTTATTCTAAAGACGATAAATTAACCGCTCATCAGTGAATCAAATCACGCCATCCCGCCCAATCAATCAGTTACGATTTAATCAAAACAAACTTTTTACACTATTTGAATGAGCAGCCACAGCTGCTCTGGCCTGGTTTCAAAATTCACTTTAATTCGGTCCTCACCAATAGAACCATCGAACCCGCCCTTAATGGCCTCAAAACCACAGTTACTAAAAACTCAAAACGGAATAAACGCAAGAGTGAGAAAATCCTACCTCTTGGAGTTGTCGTAAACTTCTCAACCTTCCAAATCAATGAGTCGCTCCACAGAACGCTTTCCCTTCTTGCTGGGCCCATCAGGAATCCACCGGCCTCGACGCCATATTTTTATATACACCTCCTCTCTTTGTAAGCCTTCAACAATACAGCCACTGATCTTCAAACTGTTCCCATCGTTTTACTTGGTCCAACAAGATAAGACACTATTTATTGAGGTTTTGGGTTACTTACGATCAGATCAAATCCAAACGCTTAATATGTCCTCCATTTCTTGATTTGATGATTCTTTATCATCGTCATCCACTACATCATTCTTCACCTGATGACTTATGGCATGATGAGTACATTATATGTGCCTTCACGATCTAATCGATTTACTTATCCTAAACACATGTCAAAACGTCGAATCCGACCGTTCTTAATTGCTAAATTTTTACGTTAATCAGATTTGTATAGATCATCTCTAAACTAAAACCGCTTTTGGTCAATCCAGATCTGGTAATTTGAATACTGATTTAACTAGAATGAAAACTGTAAAACAAAACATTATTTATCTTTAATCTAAATGGAATTTCGGCTCTTACAAATGTAAATAATTACATAACTTCATGAATAGGTAAATCGTTTTCTCCTTCATGTTTTTCTTTCTTTCCAATGATTTATTATAACTCTTTCATGAAGGATTGGAATCAAAATATTAAGAAAAAAAAAATGAAAAGGTAAGAGCACACCAAGATTGCTATTTAATCATGAAATAGAAAAAGTTAAAGATGATAAAAATTTAATATTTCTTCATATCAATTATATTATATCTGATAATATTATGTGTTTATAATCCTAAAACAGGAATTTAGAATCCTGATATATGCAATATATATCATTTCTCCCTCACCACTTTGTGAATTAATAGAGTTAAAGTAAAATATTAAATATGTTTTTTCAATATGATACACTCCAAACAAAAAATGCAATCGGTCTCATTGCCTCATTTTTTACTGACTATATAGACTTCGCATAAGAGATCACCCCTGCATCGAAGTTGTTTCATGACAATTGAACAATTTCAAACCTGATATAATACACAGGTAATTGATATATCAAACCAAAACACATTGAATATCACGTTAAAAATAAAAACGATATGTTACTTAAGTGAGAAAACCTCAGATAACAATAAATAAGATATTAATTATCATTCGAGTACTTTTAGATCCAAAGATTGAATGTGATTTAACTAATTTCCACTTCAAGTTATCACTGAACTAGAATCACTAATAACATTAATACTTAACAGCAATAAAGCCTGAACAACTTTCTCATCTTCAAGGAAAACTGTTGATATTGATTTGATCCATGTTTAAAAGTTTAAGAGATATCACTTCTCATTCTCACAACCTTGCAAAGAAACCAGGCATATCTTCTTTTGAATTGGGAAAAGTGATAATTCAAACTAATTTGGTACAAAGACACATTATCACAGAATTTGTGATTTTACATGATCCACTCACCCTAAAAAAAACACTGATAGATCAATAATATAATAGATGATCAAATAATTATATAGTTATGGTAGTATCGGGCTAAACAAAAATCAAAATTCGCGATATTTCAATTAAATATCGCAGGCTCCAACAATATATCTACTTAATAGTCATTACTTATCACCAATTTAAAAGAACAACATTTTCCTCAATATGATGAACTTCATTATTAATGTAATCGCCATATATCTTCATCATTGATGAATATTTTTAAACAAAATTAAATATTTATACAAACTATGTAATTAATTATTTTTATTCATATCTGAAGAATATTTAATTAAATATAACTATTAAGCTAACAAATAAATGAGAAACAGTTTTGAGAAATTAAAAAATCAAAAGTTAAATGATATTATTTATTCTCAATATTATTTAAAAAATAATTTTTGGCATGTGATATTTTGAGTTTAGTTTAAACATTTTGTTAAAAAATATTAAACATTTGAATTAATTTTGACTCACCATATTTTGAAAATATCCACCATATTTATATCATATTTATGATTATATCCAGAATCATACCCATATATTCGGTTTAATTAATATTTTGATCCTGGTTGTTAATATCTCAACTGACTATGATATATGTATTCATTGAATATGATATTAACTATTCATAATGATATTTTTTGTAGAGTAGCCTCAACCCATATAATTCTAATTTTTGAATAATGTATGCGCACTATTTTCAATAGGCAGCCTATATATTTTTTCCTTAATCTTTAATATAGATGCCTCTTTTCTCACCAAAAAGAGTTTTTGAGATATATATAACAATCTTCTTCTGATGATATTCTTAAAACCTCATAATAATATAACCGCTTATGAGATTAGATTGAGTTATCCTCTATTTTGAGACTTCGATGAATCTTGAACGCCAATCGAATTGTCGAAGCTGCATATGTGGACATACCAGTTTTTTTTGCAAAGATGAATTTTTATTGTTATAACTGGAACATGAACAGATGATAAAGCGCCAATCAACAAGAGTTATCTGCACTTTAAATTCATTTTCAACCACAGAGCCTCACGCTCAAAGCCCACTGGTGTCGCATTCACTTGTCGCAGATGCCAACTTTCTCGTAGTTAACGTTTATCCCAGTGGAAGAACCGTGTCACGTTCGGCGAACGCCGGAACATCACGCACTTAATAATTGAACGTTCTGTTAAGAGGTGGCATGCGATCAATGCAAACCAAAACCAGATTATGATTGAACAAGACGTGACAAACGAACGTTATCATCCCAGAGCTATCAACCTTTTTGGAAGCGATCTTTCGAGTTACCTTCAACGGACGATTACGCCGTCTGAGTTATTGAGATTGTATGAAACAGCAACGGAAGGGAAATCATGAAGAACAACATGTCTAGAGATGGTCATTTAGACCAAAACTAATATTTATAGGTTAGTAATTGCCTTGACAAGCAATCAATCCCACTTTTACAGACTACCATCAATACAAACTCTATCGGGCTTTTACTTAAACAAATTTCTGACTGAAAATGAGTTATGTCACTAATAATAGTATTGAAGATCCAAAGGTCAATATTAATTTTTGAATAACTTACTGTAAATTATTTTCCTAGCATAAAATCCTATAAATATAAGACCACTTGGATTCTGCCTCCTCACTGTGAGTTTGTAGCTGGCCTGGGAGGATGATATATACGCCTCCCAAAAAAGAAAAATAAGTTCTGTTGATATGGTTTTAACTCAAGGTCACACTACATTGTTTATTTGCACATGTCAATACATGGAAACCGCAAAAAGGATATTGAATCTCAATTCTACAGATATCAACTTGAGTTCAAACCCTGTCATCCGGGAATTTATTCAACGTATATAATCATATTACAATTTAATTATATAATTGTATATTAATTATGGATTATCAGAGACATGAACATTAAGACCCACTATGGACCCATAGTTCTATCTTCTCCCTTACTTGAGGGCTTCATCGGACCAAGTCCAATTGTTCTTTATAAATAAAGCCCTAAAATTTTACAAGTAACAGAGAATAATACTTGAGAGAAGAAAATAACTATTTCAACCTCATATTTCTTTTGATTTCATCTTTATATTGAAACACTAATACATCAAGGATGAAAATATTTGCCGATCAGATATATCATAAATTAATGCAACATTTCTTTGAAATTCATGAAATACTATAAAATAAAATGAGATCAATAATTAAATATACACATACTGAGATTATATTGTAAATTGTTTCTTGGGGTAAATGGTGACGGATGTGGTTTCAAATGCAAACATTTGATAAAGATCCTCACTTATGAAGACAATATCACATGGTATATGGTGGCTTTGAATAATATTGATTTATCAATATATCATGATAAATGTCTTGACTGGTACTCAAAACTTAATGAATAGAACAATGACTCATTAATGTCGCTGAAATCTCTTTATCAGATATGGAAATGGAACATTTGTTCAAAGATGAGGATAATTTATCATTCCATATTCTTCACCACAGCCAAAGGATTTGAAGAAGGCTGACCATAACTCATTGTGTAAGGCGAAAATGTTACTAGCCATTGGATGAATCACTATATGGAGGACAATGCTCATAGACTCAATCAGAACGACAATGAATCCTTTCATCAGGGTGTGTCATCCTTCATTGGTCGACCTTTATATAAATTTTTCAAAGGCTCAATAATTCTGATCGCCTCTCCTAGACCCGGTCTTCATCTTATAGCATGTGTGAAATCATCTTCAATAGTGAATGAACTCAATGGAGGTTGACCTTGGTCGCCCATCTGCAATATCCCCACCATTTCTGGTATCACTAATGAATGGCACATTCTCCTGAGTCATCATAACCCAGTGGCATCTGAAAACTGAGGTCTACTACTATCTCAAAGATCAGAACCAAATGAGGGTCGAAGTAACAGCAGCCAGAAATGAGTCTTTCGTATTCTTAATCAAACTTCTACTGCCTATGAACTTCTTCAGATGAAACATGGTCACTGATCAACACCTCGCTTCTAACATGCAAGAATTTCGTGATCAAGATCATCTTCATCATCCAAATGGAGGTCTAACTATCGAATAATCGATTATCCTCTTTTACCAAATCTCAATAAACGTCATAAATCAAGGAATCTTCTAAAGAACTCTGATTCGCCTCCGCCAGATATCACGATTTTAGTCAGCATATGAGCAACAAAACCAATTGTCGGGTTTTGTGTACGTCGATTTATTTGTTTGCACGTACGGAGCACCGCAATTCAACTTCTCACATAATAAAAGATGCAAATGGGAAATTAACCTTAATGACCAAATTCTCAAATGTGGGAGCGTGGTTTCTATCACATAAACCATCATTGGTATGGCAGTAATAAAAATAGTAACATTCAAAATCTAATAATAACATGAGAATATGCTTTACTTTTAAAAGTTTTAATGAGAAATAATCTTTCTGCTTGACCGTGAACCGGTATTAAATCTCTTGAGGCTATTGCTGCTCTATCACCGAATCCTCTTTTTGCAACTCGAAACATTATAAGTTGTGAAATGAAATTGTACTTGTCAAATCAATATAAGTGTAAGTGTAACCAAATAAATTGAATCAATTAATTAGAATTGTAACCTATTGATGTATCTCATTTCCAAAATTACCAAGGCTTGTGGTAGTTGAAGATAATCTTGCAAATACTTCGTGAGCGACGAGTAGCCAGGGTCACGCACTACTAATTGCAGGTGCATGGAAATCTTGGATTCAAATAATATGCTACAAAAGTGATGATTTAGAGTAGTATGTGATAAAGAGGAAGATAATATACATTAAATGTGATTATGATATCGGCATGAATTACTGCATGAAGATGATGTTTGAGGGTTCTATCCCAACGATCTGAGATGTTTGTTTTGACCCAATATTTGGCGTTGAGTTGATGTAAATTTTGTTTCATTACCCGAATCAACTCATACACAAATGACATTGTTAGGGCGACCGAATCCAACAATGCAAAGAAGCGTATATAGTGCATCATAAATTGACACTAGCTTAGAGACCTTCTCCTGATATGTATGAAGTCAAACATGAGTACTTCGACCTCATGTCCAATGGTCGATCGACTAGCTTGTGAGAAATCTATTCATTGCTAATAAAGATCTTCTTCAAATCAGCCCTCTTTTTTTAGAAGACTTTCTAGGGCGATGTAATTTGTTACAAATCTTGTTGCCCCCGGACGCACAATATCTCCACCACAGACCTTTCTTATTTTTGCAAGCAACTAACCATGATTGTAGATGAAGTTGGTGATTTTTCATGCATTGGTAATCAATTCCATAGTAGCTATTTACCAGTATCTTGAACATCAGAGTCGTCTCGGTGTGTTGCGCATAGAGTCCTGATATAAATTGTACTTCTTCATTAGCAACTTCTAAAAGCTTTCTGTCTTGATTCATTGTTTGTAACAATTTGCCTGACATTTGCTTCTGAAAAAAGAAAGAAAAAGAAAAGCTTTCTTAATCACGTTCTTCAACAAACCATAAATGTATTTGTTGTTTTTTATCTTGTCGGATGCATCAACAGACTTGAGGAATATTGTGCTTCCTTTCGAATATACCATGAAATTAATGATACTCAATTTCGTGGGACCGGTCCATCATCACACATAATTGTGCACCCATAAGTCTTCCATTTCTCCTTTTGGATGTTCACATAATCTTCCATATACTCCATATCCAATTATATGTTTTTGATTTCATATGGAGATGGTGGCTCTATTATCATGCCTACAAGTATAATTAATGGAATTAATTATCTGGTTTTCAATTATAATATTAGATAACAATTTTATTAGAAACTAAAAACTAATTGTCACATACCAAACATTTGTGCACCAATAATCATGTTCTTGGAAGTGGTAGGAAGTGGCACATGCGGTGTAACACTCTCATATGAAGAATTTCTTGATTAGTCGGCCCATCGTTTCTTTGATTTGGCTACATTTGAAAAGATTTAATATGTTCTCTTTTGTCTTGTTCTAGAAGATTTGTATAATGATGGAGCAAGGGGGTGGTGATAGATCAGATTGTCTCACTTTGAGATCTTTGCCTTGGCGTCTTCTTCATGGATTAGTCGTTTGCGGTGTGAAAGCTCACCTATTGCAATATCTCAATTAGAAATCGAAGTGAATTCGTTTATTTTATAAAAAAAAACTAATTTAAGTTAAAGATTTACCCATTTTTCTTTTGTCTCTTGTAAATCATTCTTCTTGTTGTCGGTTCCATTCAGTAGCTTTTGATGCACGACATGCTGCTTGAAATTAATTTCTATAAATCGAAGTGCATGCTCCTTTTGAGATACGTATATACATTCTCCTCATCCTCATCATCATCAATGAGGATGTCTATCGGCGTCACAAATGCTAAGTAGTTTGCCAATTTCTTATATATGTTGCTTTCTTCGCTTTTTCTTAATAATAACATTTTTACGGTCTAAAAGTTGCCTCATTTCGTTTCACTTAGGAGGTCACATTTGGGCACTTTTTGTATTAGAGTGGGGATCTGTGAATGTATTAGGTGAAATTTAAGCGAGTGATCCCACATTTCATATCGGCATAGGTAATTGCATCTTATACAATTTATTCTGCCCTTCCACATGTGTGCAATATTTCCACGTACTTCAGATCTCGGCCTCCAATATTACTTCCACACTATCCATCTATTAAATTGAACTTATATAAACTATATTATTATACATTTAAAAATGAATTTATTTCATATAAAACTACATATTTATAATATGCATACACAATATTAACTAATATATAACTTAGTAAAAGAAATATTAACTAACATGAAAAGGTTATTTAATTTATTAATATATTATTACTAAATTAAACTAATCTAAGAAATATGAAACTTAAAGTATAAAACTATAAATTTATAATATGCATACATAATAATATTAACTAATATATAACTTCATTTCAAATATTAACTAACATGGAAAGTTAAGTGTGTAACAAATTGGTTTTTGTATATGAAAGTATCATATAAACTTTCCAAATTAAACTAATATATAGTTATTTTAAAGAAGATATCACTATAATTAAAGAAATATATAATCTAATATAATACTATTTTATTAAATTTATAATACTATATAAAACTAATATATTTCTATTTTATTAGAATTTATAATAATATGAAATTATAAAATAAAACTAATATATAGTTATTTTAAAAGACATTACTATTAAATTTATTATACTATATAAAACTATAGTATTAACACAATAATACTACTGTTATGATATTTTGCATAAGCTAATAAAAAATTATAATGTATGAAACACATAGCCTAATATAAATTATAAAATAATACTAATATATAGTTATTTTAAAGACATTCTATTAAATTTATTATACTATATAAAACTATAGTATTATTTAATATAATATATATGACATTACCTTAAACTAATATAAAATTATATTGTTAAGAATTTATAATCTAATATAAAATTATAAAATAAAACTACAAAATATAGCTAACATAAAAACAAAACATAATATAAAACTGTAAATACACAAAACATAAATACAATAATGACAATTTAAAAAGTAAATTAACATAAATATATACCTTAATTAACCTTGTTAACATTTGGAACTTGAAACCTTAAACACCACATTTTTTTTAGATATATCACAAAGAAAAAAAATTTAGTGAATGAAGATTGTGAATATGAGTAAAGAAAATTTGTGATAAAATGAAGTGATTTTAGAGGTATTTATAAGATTATTTTTTTGGGTCAAAGAAGCCATTTGGATGATCAAAATATTTTTAATTTAATTATACTTGGATTTGGATTTAATTTTTGGTGAATATCTACTTAGTTAGATATTCTTTAAACTGTTGAGATCAACTCATAACCGTTGGATCAAGTCAGGATATCAAATATAGCCGTTTGATCAAAAATTTGAAACATTGGATAACATTTAAATTCGGGTGAAATGTCTGGTACAGTAGGATTAAGCGAGATTAGTTTGGCCCTTGGATTAATCAGTAGCGCTGGAAAGAGCAGCGGGTGGAAATCTAAATGGAATTGGATGTTCGTGATGCGGGATGATCTGTCGATAGATCGGTCAACAATTCCGCAGTTATTTGTCGATATATACGCCGATATATCACGATATATGCGAGCGATAATTTGCGTCAAATCACGCACGTGTGTGTTCACGGCAAAACTTCAGCGATATATCGATTCGATATCGATGCTCCCGCAGATGTGCGATTTTTTTTTCCAGAATTTTTCCCTCTCAAACGATTATCAGGTGCCATATCGTATTGCCCCTTATCGATATCCAATATATCGCTGATATATTAGATATTTACACCCAAGCGATGGCGACTAATAATTGGGATCCATGCCAAGTATGTTTTCTACCTATTAAAAATTAATATATTTTTTTGTTCAATAAAATTATTATTTTGTAATATATTTATTGAGTTATTTGATTATTGATCAATTGTTTTTAAGATCAATAAATATTCTTAATTTTTATAAAATAATTTAATAATTAGTATCAGAGTCACTTTAATTGACATTGAAGTTATCAATTTTATTTTTTTATATTTTTTGGATTTGTTCGAGTTTATTCACGTGCTCAATTATCTTAAGGAAAATTTTTTTAATATAAAAAAAAATCTTTTCATGACCGATTTTGATCAAAAGTAGAAAAACAATTCCTTGATATTTATTTTGGCTTGATCTTGGTGATAACAGTGTACTAAGACCTATTTCTTTTTATGAAATCAAAATCATAATACAATTTTGGTAATAGCCGAATGATTGTTTGTATACTTATAATATTATAATATAATTTTAATCATGACCTAATGGTTATTTGTTAAAGTTATAATATTAATATTATAATATAATATAATATTTTTTTGTACCGATTAGGTAATAATTTAATGTATTTTATTGATTTCGGATGGTATTCGTTTGACTAATTGTAAATTAACGAATTGTAAATTAACGAATAGAACTCAATGGATTAGTCTTTTAAAATTGAAATGACAGTGGAATTAAAGGGAGACCAGAAAGTTGTCATCAACATATATATATTATTTCTGAATTTAATTTATCCAATGCAAAATAAGTCATGTGCTGTTTGAATTCTATCGAGTTAAATGAAACAAAAATCAAAGTTTTTACCCAAATTTGCAATCTTTTCATTAGTTTTTTTTAACAATTTATGTTTATACTATTTTAGATTATTTATAACATAATGATATGAATAAAATGATATTATTGCACTTGGGTAAAAATTGAGAAATATTAAATGTTTATGAACTTGCCTTGTTTCCGTGAGTTTAGAGCATATTGGATATTATGGGCAGAAATTCAATTTATGAAAAAAGGGCAAAATACGTAATTTCGATTCTGAAATTATTAATTTTCGGTTAAAAATAAGTAATTTATTGCTCCCCCAGATCTCGGATGACGAAAAGTTTGCCGCAGAATCGTGCTGCGGGAATGCCATTGTACGTAAAATTTCATAAAATTCGGGACGATGATTGTTCGGTCGGCCTGCGTTTTTTCGAGGCATCGCGGTTGAAGTCTTGTAGTGATATGGGTACCGTTCTTGACGAAAGTCATATATAACAAATCTTCGTGTCATGAGTGGCGTAGGAAATAGAAATGATGAAAATGGACCATTGTGAATAAATTTGAATGTCAAAAGTGGGAAAGAAGGGCAAATTATGCATTTTTGAAGTGATTTAAGTTAGAAAATGACAAAACACTAAATAGTGTCTTCTCCTTCATTTAGCCAAAATTAACGTGGGGAGAATGGGAGAACCAGTAGCCATTTCGTTTAAGAGGTTTTAGAAGAGGAGCCTTCTCTCTCTGAATTTGTCTGTGATCAGCCGTCGGGTCGAACATTCGAGACAGAGGAGGACTTGCTCGCGCGGAGAGGGCTTAGCGTAGATGCCGGATTTAGGGAGTTTTCTCCAGACGCTCTGAGAGGTGAGGGGTTTTGCCCTTCTTTGGGTTTTGATCTTTGTTTAAGTGCGATGTAAATGTTTAGGTTGGTTGAGGCCTTGAGCGGTAGTTTGATTTGTTCGAACCTTGGGCAGAAATGTTTGGATTTGAGGACCCACGAGCAGGGTCGTATCGGGTTCTGGTGTTTGGGGTCAGGTAGTGTGTGATGAATGGTTCAATAAATCATGTATTGGTTTTGAATGAGTGGGAATGTAGGCGAAATACGGGTTCACAAAGTGAACACGATAATTTGTGTTTGATAGGAACAGCATTAAGCGAGTGTTTCTTGTTCGAAGCGTGATTTCACATAATAAAAGCGTGAAAACATATTGTTTGGTCAAGTGATTCAAATTGAATTGCTTGTTTTTTGATCATTAGCCACGTGAGCTAATTTTGATGTGATGAATGAAGTACATAACATGATTGTGTGATTTAATTTTTATGTGAATATATTCGTGTTTATATATTTGCATGTAGATTAGGCTGTATTGGGTGGCATACGTGCATTATATGCAGCTACGGAACACCACTAGGATTATAGGAGTGAGTGCATGAGATAGTCTGAAAGAAAGAAAGAAAACATTGGTTGGTTGTCTAAAAAATATTTAATTATCGGAGGAGGTAGTCAAATTAAAAATATCAATCGTCGGGCGGTGATTGATATATACTCATCGGAGGGTTGTCCGCAGGCTAACAGACAATGAATTCTCGCATACAAGGCTTGAGGGCGGTATGTGGGAGAGTCGGTGAGGACTCGGGATCACGGAGTTGGTCATGTAGACATTCAAGTAGGATCTCATGTATTTGCTTGAATGTATGTTTATTTTGGAACACTTGCTTGCACTTGGGTGGAGTAGCCTCTTAAGGCGATTCCACTGCGAGCATTAGCTACATACGTCGAGGATATTATTTTACGAGGTACGAGGGGCGCGTGCTGGGGACGGCTTGTCCTAGAGACCGAGGATTAGAAGAAAGTCGAGTTGTGGCTTTGGTTCCTGAGTTACACATGTATTAGAACTCTATAAGTTTGATATATGTGGTATAAGAGTAAAACATAGTAACTCTTGTAAGCTATTGGGTATATATAGTTGGATTCATAGTTGGTATGTATATTGAGTATTGTTTATGGGCCCAGTGGGCGGGTATTACTCATGTGATTGGATTATATTGCTTTGTTTGGGACGGGATATGCGGTGCTTGTATTTGGGTAGAGCTCGTGCAAGGAGACTGCAGATTTTGTGAGTGGCGTCGGGTGTCAGGCATCCACTTGTGTTGCCGGGTTGACGGGTAGTCAGCGGACCCCACGAGTTTGGGGCGTCCACGGCAGTGTATCGAGAGCTTAGGTATGCGTGATACTGGGGGCTCGGGTTGGGTATCCATCACCACTAGGTGTGGTTTGATGTTGAGTTTGACGGGATTGCCCTGAAATCACGGGACAAAACTAGGACACTACAGGCACGTGTTTTGTGTGTTTTGTGTGATTTGGTGAATTATTGTGTGTTTGGTGTGCATGACATGCTTCATGTGTTGAGAATGTATGTGTGCTAGGTGATTAGCACATGGGTGTGTTAGAAAAATATTTTTAGAAAAATATTTTGAGTTTTACAGTGTGTAAAACTGGAAAACGAAAATTTAATAAAATAAATTTTTCTAAATTTATTTGGGTGGTTGGCTAATGAGAAGAAAATTTTGTTTGGCGTTGGTTAAAACTAAAAGCAGGATTATAATAAAATAAATTTTATGAATTTATTTGATGTACTCGATGGAAATGAAAGATGTATGTGTATATATATATATATATATATATATATATATATATATATATATATATATATATATATATATATATATATATATATGGTATATATATATATAGGTAGGGAGGAAATTTTTTTTTGTCGTTGTAAAAACCTGGAAAAAAAAAAAAAAAAGAAGATGATAAGAAAATAAATTTTAATAAATTTATTGGATGAATTTCAAGAAAATAATTTTCTAAGGTTTTACAAGTTGTAAAATTGAAGAAAATAAATTTTTATAAATTTATTTGAGTGTGGAAAATGAGAAAATATATATATATATATAGTATATATATATATATATATATATATATATATATATATATATGCATAAATATTTTTAGAATTTTCCAGTAGCTGGGAACAAGGGAGGAATGAAAAATGAAAAAAAAAAATTTGTTGGTGCAAAACCGTTTTTGGGCTATTGCCCAAGATATATTGTGAAAACAAAATTTTGTAAGCAAATACAGTTGCACAGCTGCGTAGATTTAGGCTTGGTGGGTATCGAAAGGTGTATTGCAACACACTGGCGTGTATTGCAGAGGAGAAGGTTAGAAGGCAAAGTTTGTATTGGCAGCCGCGAGATCAGTGAAGGTCGTCAGATCACAATACAACAGTGTATCAGGAATGTGAGGAAAGCTTCGCAGATTTTGTATCGCGAACACGTGAGGTGTATTGCAATCGGGTTACCGGGATAGTCTCACGATACAATGAAATCTGTATCGTGACAGGGCTACCGGAAGGGTCGTGGCCGCTGGAGAGTCGCGGTCAGAATACGTTGTATTGTATCAGCAAACAGTCGCAAGGCTTCTGTGAGGAAGCTTGTATCGCAATACAAACCAATCTGTATCGCGGGGGCGCACCTAAGGAAGAAGGTCGGGCCGCAGTTGCAATACAACACACCACCAGACACCACCGCCAACGCGCGGCACCGTGCCCGTGATACTGGCATGGGCGCCGCAGCCAGCGCCCCAAGACACGACCGCTGTGGCCACGATACGACAGGCAGCCAGCCATGACACCTACCGGTACGCTTCCACGACACTACGTGCATGCCCATACCAGCTCAAATGGCCGCGGTGCTCGTGGCACCGCTTCTGGTTTTCACCTTAGTTTTTCACTTAGTATTGTTTCGAAGTCACCGTTGGATCTTGCCTGGCGAACACTGCTCATCACAAAATTATTCGAAATTTTTTTTAATTAAATTAATTAAAAATAAGCAAAAGTCAAACAAAATTTTGACAAAAATTTTCTAAAATAAAATTTTCAATAAAAATAAAAATAAAAAATAAAAATAAAATTCGTGGATCAAATGATTTGAATTGTAGATAAATTGTCCTGCATTGCTTCATAAATGCAGGAACTTGATATATACACTGGTTTTTGTTTATGATTAGTGTCTCGGGGTTGTGTTTATGCCTTAGAGATACTGTATTGGGATTTAACTGTCATGTTAATTGTGTAGATGACTAGTAGAGGACTAGACTAGAAGACGCTCCACGTGTGGCACCGGTCAGCACCACCGACATTCGACCACCCACCGCATATGATCAAGCAGCCTCTGAGGTCAGAGGTGTTGCAAATGGCCGCTATCGACATGCCAGCATAAAGGTAGTCAGGGAGGTCCCAGTAACCTCCAGAGATTTCACTCACCACCCTCCAACATCTGCGTGGGGAGGAAACTGGCTTGCGGCGCATCATTGGTTTACGCAGACGAGAACGATCGAGGCTAGCCACGAGATCACCTCCGATACACCAGGATCGTTAAACAGATTCTAGCTAGAGGGCGAGGCCCGGCATGGTGGAGATGGGGTTAAGACTAGACTTAGAGGTTATGACATGGGAAGAGTTTCAGAGTCGCTCATGGATAAGTATTTTTCCTAAAGATCAAGGAGGCAATGTGAAGCTCAGTAGAGTTCCTTGTGAAATGGGCAGGGGGCGAGACTGTGATGGACTATGTGGCTAGATTCACAAGAGTTAAATTCGATTTGTCGATGATTACGTGGCTACGCATATGGCCAAGGTGAGGGAGATTTAGAATGGACCAAGTTGTCCATTCGGGAGCTGATCAGAGACTCTCGCCTAATGGATATGGATCTCATGGTCAGATACCGACCATAGAGAGAGAGAGATGTAGGATGCTCCTGAGCACTCGAGATGCGAGCTTTAGTGGCAAGAGGAAGGACACTGGCCTTCCTCCGCCAGGAAGAGGCAGAGAGCCTCTGGGCTCGCGAGATCTGCAGCCGCCAGCCATCCGGCCGTGGACGATGAGAGTTGTGTCGCAGATAAATGAGGAGTTGCCAACAAAGGGATAGGAGGCAGGCTACCATTGTCGCTGCACTGACACATGAGACTCCGGATTGCCCCCGCAGACGTGGATCCTGGTGGTTTTTGACAACATACCCCAGCCAGAGCGTGACAGAGAGGATACCGTGACATTCCTCCACAAAGACGCAGACAGCCTCGCGAGGGGCTGGGCCTCCCCCGCTCAGTGGAGCCACCTGGCACCCACATTCACAGTGTAGGCCCGAGAGGCCGCAGTATGGGTGAGGCAGAGGACGAGGCCCCACGCTGTGCAGCACATCAAACCCAGGGCGGTTCCACGCCATCACACCGCCAGCCGAGCCGGCAGGATCGGCCCGCCATACAGTGGCAATGCTTTTGCCATCTCGCCTACGCTAGGAGTGTTATTTGATTACGGTGCTTCAGATTCTTTCATCACGCATCGCTTGTGATCGAGCCGGGCCAGAGGTCGAGACCTTTAGAGGAGCCTTCACGTGAGTTCTCCCCTGGGGATTAGGCTGTGAATAGGGATGATATGTCGAGGTTGGGCGAGTTAGAGATCTCAGACTCTACCTGGCGTTGACCCGAGGATCATGGACATGTAAGAGTTCGGCGTCATCCCGATGGATCAGTTGACAGCTATTGTGGTTGTTATCGACAGAGCGCAGAGAGCTACCGCCTACACGTGCCAGGATCTGCATCAGGTGGTATTTCAGGGACAAGCATGACATTTGCCCTGCATGCGATACGAGTCCGTGTGTTAGGACAGCGGGTTGGCTAGCGAGCCTTACTCCTGCAGGACGAGGTGAGACCGCATTTAGATCTTACCGAGTGGTTTACGAGTATGCGATGTTTTTCCGTGATGAGCTACTCCGACTACCTCCACATAGGGATGTAGACTGTATTGAGTTACACCCTGGTATTTCACCATCTCTATGACTCCGCATAGATGGCACCCGCTGAGTCATAGAACTCGTAGTCCAAATGATGTGGAGCTTATTGACAGTAGTTCATTAGGACCGAGCACTTCACCATGGGGCGCTTGCCTCTATTTGCTAAGAAGAAGGATAAGACCCTTCTCGACCGTGCATTGACTACGCATGCTTGAACAGTTACAATCGCACCGGTACCATTACCGAGGATTGACGACAGGTTGATCACTGAGAGGAGCGAGTCTACTCCAAGATAGACCTTGCACTCGGTTACCATCAATGAGGGTTAGGATATGATATCCTCAAGACAAGTAGACGCTACATGGCACTTTGAGTTTACGGTGATGCCCTTTTGATCGACACGTCAAAGAATATCTATGGATCTCACGCATAGGATATTCCAACCTTATTTAGACTGGGCTTGTCGTAGTTCCTCGTGGATGACATCAAGGATCTACCCCACGAGGGAGTAATATATCACTGAGATCAGTTTTACAGCTTGTCAGAGACCATTAGTTGCACGCTAAGTTCAGTGAAGTGAGAGTTCCGTCTTACCGAGGTGAGATTCGGGACACGTATGTCGCGATCGATCGCCGACCCGTAGAAGGCCGATAAAGTGATAAGCTGGGAGAGGCCGGCCGCCTGCATACGTGAAGCTCTTCTCGGGATCACCGGGTATTACAAGAGAATTCATTAAGGATTTCTCCATAATAGTAGCACACATGTGAGGTTGGCCGGGAAGGAGGTCAAGTTTGAGTGGGATGACCCGATGTGAGGAGAGCATTCCCGGGAGTTGAAGAAGAGACTCCGCCAGCTCCCATCTTGATGATTCGGACGAGGGGACAAATTTACCTGATTAATATTGTGATGCCTCGAGGGCTGATTGGGATTGTGTTTTTGATCGTCAGGGTAGTAGCTTATGGTTCTCGTCGATTTGAAGAATCACGGCGGGAGTACCCCACACATGACATGGAGTTAGCGGCTGTAGTCTTCGCTTTGAAGATTTGGCGCCCGCTGCCCATACGACGAGGAGTTCGAGGTGTGCTCGGACCATAAAAGTGCGGAAGTATTTTCACGCAGCGAGGACCTCGACATGAGGCGCGAGATGGATGGAGTTTCTAGAGGATTATGACTTCACTTTGCAATACCATCCTGGTAAAGCAAATGTAGTAGCTGATGCACTCAGTCGGAAGTCACGAGGGCGTTGGCTGAAATATGGCGCTTCGGGAGTGGCGGATGCTGAGCGTGGGACGAGTTTGGGGTGCGGTCGTGGCTTGGAATCGAGGTACCTTGGGAGTTTAGTGGCTGCCGTCTTTATTGAAGCGAGTGATTGAGTCCTAGTGGCGGGACGGAGATGAGTGTCCATCGAGGACCGGTACGGTCGGTACGGGTGGCGAGTGCGGGCCGTTCAAGCGAGATGGTAGTCTTCGATATAGGGGGCGGGTAGTGGTTCCCAGTTGACCCGATTTGAAAGGAGATTCTCGGGGGGGTTTCCCTTTGCTCTCGATTTGTCGTGCATCGGGTGTACGAAGATGTACGGGATCTTGATGCGCCCGATGCACTGTGGAGTGGGATGAAGAGACACGTGGGGACTTCGTTCGCCGATGTCTCACGTGTCGTGAGTTAAGGCGGAGCGCGAGGAAGCGTGAATTTGCCGGCCATTGGAGGTGGCTGAGTGGAAGTGGGAGCACGTCACGATGGACTTTGTGACCCACTTGCCACGGACACAGCAGAGGCATGATGCGGTATGGGTGATAGTGGACCGGCTCACGAAGTCGGCACATTTTCTAGCCGTGCGGATGACCTTCGCCTTGGAGAGATTACATCGATTTATGCGTTCGAGATGGTCAGCTACATAGATATCATTATCCATAGTGTCGGATAGGGACCGAGGTTTACGACACACTTTTGGAAGAGAGTTTCCAGGCTGGGCTACGGTGGTTATGATCTGACGTTCCACCTCAGACAGGATGGTCGTCTGAAGGGGCTATCTGGTATTAGGACATGCTACGAGCATGCATCACGGATCATAAAGGCGGAGTTGGGAGGCATTTGCCTTAGTGGAATTCGCACAACAACGGTTACTAGGCGAGCATACGAGATAACATAGTATGAGGCATTGTATGAGGTCGTGTAGATCCAGATTATGTTGGACGAGTGGGAAGGCTCCGTCATTTGGTCTTGATTTGATTAGAGACACCTCCCAGAAGGTGAAGCCCGATACGGCGGTGTCTTCTCTCACGGCTCGGGTAGACGAGGAAGAGCTATCTCTCACGGATGTGCGACGTCGACCCTTGGGTTCGTGTTGGGGATCACGTCTTCTTGAAGGTGATACTAGAGGGAATTAGTTAGGTTAAACAGCGCGGAAAGCCATCATGCAGGAGTTCATTGGGCCTTTTGAGATACTCGAGAGGATGAGCGCTGTTGCGTCTGGGTTGGCGTTGCAGCCCGGCTATGCGTGTCGGTGTCCACCGAGGTGTTTCACGTCTCCATGCTCGAAATATCGCGAATCCCGGCTCATGTGGTGGAGTGGGGGCCCAGTTAGGGGTTGACACGGATGAGACCTTCGAGGAGGGACTAGTGCGCATTGTTGATAGCCGTGATCAGGTTTTGTGACGCAAGACCGTGAGGCTAGTGTTGGTGCTATGGCGTCACTATGGAGTGGAGGAGTCCACGTGGGAGCGCGAGGACACGATGCGGGCCACCTATCCCTTCTTGTTTCGGGATGAAGGTACGTGGTTTAGTCGTTTAACATTTAAATATTTGTTTGTGCATGGTAGAGTGTACGTTGCATATGGATGTGACGATTATGATTGTCGAATTTGGACGAAATTCCTTTTAAGGAGGAGAATGTAAGATCAGAAATTCGATTTACGGAAAAGAGCTAATCAGTAATTTCGATTACAAAATTGTTAATTTCGGTTAAAAATCCGTAATTTATTCCCTAGCTCTCAGATGATGAAACGGATTTCACCAGTGGAATCGTCTTCTGAGAAATCTAATATACGTAAAATTCATTACAATTATGGAGCAGTCAAAGTCGACACGTTTTTTGAGACATCGCGGTTCGGTCTTGATATAACGATTCGTTCTGACGAAAGTCATATATAACAAGTACTCATATGCCATAATTGGCATGAGTAGAAATGATGAAAATGGACGGCAGAGATGGCCAGGAATGTCAAAAGCGGGAAAAGAAGGACAAGAATTGTCATTTTGAAATTGATTTAAGTTAGAAAAGGAATGAAACATTAAATAGTGTCTTCTCCTTCATTAAGCCAAAAAAAAAAACGTGGGGGAGGAATGGGAGAACCAGTAGCCATTTCGTTTGAGAGGTTTTAGAGAGAGAGAACACTTCTCTCTAGATTTGCACGCGATCAATCGTTGGAATTCGTCGAGACAAGAGGGAGAACTGCTCTACGCAGAAAGGGCTTCGCGTGGGTACCGGATTTAGGGAGTTTTCTCAAACTTCGAGAGGTATGGGTTTCTCCCTACTTGGGTTTTATTCTTCGTTTAAGTACGATGTAAATGTTTCGGTTGGTTGAGGCCTTGAACCGTCGTTTGATTGGTTCCAAACCTTGGAACCGAAATGTTTGGATTTGAGACCCACGAACAGTCCGTATCAGTTCTACGGACTGTTTGGGTCAAGTGTGTGATGAATGGTTCAATAAATCATGTATTGGTTTGAATGAGGCTAGAAATGACCTAGAAATACGGGTTCACAAAGTGAGTACTGTGTTTGATAGAAAAGCATTAAGCGAGGGGTTTTGTTCCCGGCTTGATGATTTCACATAAAAGCGTAAAATGTGTTTGGTCAAGTGATTCAAATTGAATTGCTTGTGTTTATCATTAGCCTACGTGACTAATTTTGATGTGATGAATGAGAGGGAATACATAACATGATTGTGCGATTTAATTTTATGTGAATATATTCATGTTTATATATATTTGCATGTGAATTAAAGCGTATTGGAATTAGCATATGCATTCCATATGCCTTGGAACACCACAGGATTATAGGAGTGAGTGCATGAGATGAGTCCCCAGAAAGCGGTTCGGAGGGTTGTCTAAAAATATTAATTATCGAAGGGTAGTGATTAAAAATATCAATCGTCGGGCATTTGATTGATATTCATCGGAGGGTAGTCCACAAACAAATAATATATCAATGGTCGGACATTGATGATATATACTCATCGGAGGTTGTCCACAAACTAACAAAACAATAATTCTCATACGAGGCTTAGGCGAGTGTGAGAGAGAGTCGGTGAGGACTCGGGATCTGAGTTGGTCATGTAGACATTTAAGTAGGATCATGCATTTGCTTGAATGTATGTTTATTTTGGAACATTGCACTACACTTAGGTGGAGAGTAGCCCTCTTAGGGCGATTCCACTACTGAGCATTAGCTCACCCTGTCGAGGGATATTATTTTGCAGTACGGGAGCGTGCGAGGGACGGCTCGTCTAGAGACCCGAGGGGATTAAAAGAAAGCCCAGGAGTTGTAGCTTTGGTTCACGATTTACACATGCATTAGAACTCTTATCAAGTTTGATATATGTGGTATAAGAGTAAAAACATATTATCTTATGGCTATTGGGTATATAGTTAGTTCATAGTTAGTATGTATATTGAGTATTGTTTATGGGCCCAAGTGGTCGTATTACTCATGTGATTGGATTATATTGCCTTTGTTTGAGACGGGGATATGCAGTCTTGTATTTGGGTAGAGCTCTTTTTTTCACTGAGGGGACTCTGCCGATTTTGAAGTGGCGTCGGGCAATCAGACGTCAGGCACTGTGATGTGGAGTTGTGGTGGTCGACGGACCCGGAGTTTGGGGGGCGTCCACAAATATTCTTGAAATTGATATTACCGGTTATTTATATCTCTCGTCTTACATACCAATTTTGCTAAAATCCATACGAATAGTGAAGTTATCATATCGATGATTTTATTATTTGGTAGGATGCTTAGTTTGGTGAAGAGATTTCATAAGTATCATGATCACCGTAATTTTACTACCTTATCAATAAGAAATTAATGCATTTGGTTGTGACAACTGGTGAATTGTTCTTACCCATGTATGAGTCTTTTTGTATTTTATAAACTTTAGCATTTGGTGACCACTTTTGTGGGTCATTTGGTGAACCGAAAAATTGAGCAATTTGGATGTCTTTATTTTACATGTATTTTTGACATCCCAAAGTTGTTAATAATTATTGCCCTTACCTCAAGGTTCTCACAAAACCCTATAAGAGCTCACTAGCCAATTGCCTCATCTTCACAACTTTATTGATAAACTAATAGTAATATTTATCTATTTGCACAAGGTTAATATTTTTGCAAATTAGCAAATCAAGAAATTTGTATATTTTAAATTTTTTTAAATGACTAATCTTTTTTCTGTAAATGACGTTTTAATTCTTCAATATTTGTATACCTTATTTCTAATAAACTTTATTGATAAACTAATAGTAATATTTATCTATTTGCATAAGGTTAATGTTTTTACACTTTAGCAACTCAAGATGTAAGACCCGAGAAATTCTAATTTCTGGAAAAAGGGCAAAATCGTAATTTTGGTTACAAAATTGTAATTTCGATAAAAAAAATCCAAAATTTATTCTATGGATCTCGGATGATGAAACGGATTTCACCGTCGTAATCGCCTCGAAATCTAGCTAGCACGTAAAATTTTGTCGACCTCGGACAATGGACTTACATCGCTTCAAGGCATCGCGGTTCTAAAAGCCATAAAACGCTTTTCGATGCGGACGAAGTCACATATAACACGACTCATGTGTCATAAGGCCAAGGAGTGCAGAGAAATGATGAAATGAACGCCGAGATAGTGCCGAATGTCAAACCGGTAGCTAAGGACATAATGGTCATTTCTGGAAATTTTAACCACAAAGAAGACAAAATAATAAATAAAGGCTTCTTCCGATTAAAGGCAAAGGGATGCAATGGGCTGGACGGATTTTTGGAGCAGCAGATTTTTTCATTTTGTTTTAGAGAGAGAGCCACTTCTCTCTAGTTTTCCGGTAAATCCGACCGTCGGCGGTCTTCTGGACAAGAAGGAAAGCTGTTCTACGCGGAGAGGGCTTCGCGTGGGTACCGGATTTAAGGAGTTTTCTCAAACTTCGAGAGGAGTTTCTCCCTACTTGGGCTTTATTCTCTTCAAGACTTTACGAATGTTTGAGTAGAGTGAGGCCGTGAGGGGTTGAATTGGACGGGTCCCAAAACCTTGGGACCGAATTGATATGAATTTGAACACCCACTGAGCAAATTCCGTGGATCGCCACGGCTGATGGGGTTGTAGAAATTCAGAAATTTTGTGATAAATCATGTATTTGTTTGGATGAGGCCGAATGCCGTGAATTGCGGGGTTCACTAAGTGGAACCGATGACTTTTCGAATAGTAACCGAGGGTTTCACTATTCCCGAAATGCTGGTTCTCAAAATAATTCGTGGACTAATATGTTTGGTCGAGTAATTCAAGTAGAATTGCTCGGGTTTGATCATTAGCCCAAGTGAGCTAATTTTGATGTATGAATTAATTAATTTACATGACATGATTGTGTGAATTAAATTTTTGTAAATATATGCATGTTTATATATTTACCTGTGAATTAGACTGTATTGGAATTCTAATATAAGATGCATTCCATATGCAATCGAACACCCTAGACTATAGGAGTGAGTGCTTGAGATGAGTCTGTAGAAATGGTTCGAGGGTTGTCTAAAAATATTAATTATCTGAGGGTAGTCCAATTAAAATATCAATCGCCTGAAAG
Source organism: Tetrastigma voinierianum (assembly GCA_016808115.1). Taxonomy (NCBI): domain Eukaryota; kingdom Viridiplantae; phylum Streptophyta; class Magnoliopsida; order Vitales; family Vitaceae; genus Tetrastigma; species Tetrastigma voinierianum. The sequence continues at coordinate 399,303 of JAEQBH010004097.1, forward strand.
GCTCCAATTGATATCTGATCTGAGGGTAGTCCAAATTAAAAATATCAATCGTCGGAGCTGCCCAATTGATATTCATCGGAGGGTAGTCCACAAACAAATAATATCAATCGTCGGAGTTGCCCAATTGATATACACACATCGGAGGGTTGTCCACAAACAAATAAATATAATAATTCTCATACGAGGCTTAGGCGAGTGTGAGAGAGTCGGTGAGGACTCGGGATCTGAGTTGGTCATGTAGACATTCAAGTAGGATCATGCATTTGCTTGAATGTGTTTATTTCGGGAACATCATGCTGCACTTAGGTGGAGAGTAGCTCACTGGGGCGATTCCACTACCGAGCATTAAACACCCCCCGCCGGCGGATATTATTTACGTGCATGTGAGCGTGCGAGGAGCACGCCGCCCTAGTGGATCGTAGGATTGAAGAAAGCCGGGTCAGGTTGCTGATGATATATATGTATTTGAATGTCTAATTTTAATATATTGTATAAGAGGAAAATATTGTAACCTTGTAACTATTTGGTATATAGTTGATTCATAGTTAGTATGTATTATGAGTATCAAGCCAGGCTCAAGTGGTCGATACTCATGATTGATATATCGATATATTGGATATATTGGATATATTGCATCAAGCTGGGGATGTGTATATGCGTGTTTTGTATTTGGTTAGAGCTCCCTATACAAAGAAGACTCGCCTCGATTTTTCAGGAGAAATGTCGGGTCACCCGACATTCACTTATGTTTCCACGGTCGACGGCAGAAATAACTGACCCCTGGGCTCGAAGGCTACACAAGAAATTTGTATATTTTAAAATTTTAAAATGACTATTTTTTCTTCTTCCGTAAATGATGATTTAATTCTTCAATATTAGTATACCTTATTTCCAATAAACTCACCTTATAAATCTAAATTATTAACAAAAAAAAAAAACTCAACAATAAATTGTGTCAATATCCTTATTGGTCATTTTACATAATTAAGTAGATATCAATTACCCGCTATCAGCTAAATTTTACCAAACACATTTATACAAATAGCTAATAGAATAACTATCGCAAACCGGCTAATACCCGCTACCGCCTATTAGTTATCTGCTAGTTTCCAAACAAGATCTTTATCGATGTATTGCTAGTTTGAATAAATAAAATTATTTTCCTCCGTGTTTTCTTCCCTTTTCATATCATTATGCTCTCCAATTCTTTTATTTACTTTCTACAAGAATGTTTTATTTACAATCCTATTTAAGAAAACAATTCAATTCAATTTTATTTAAGAGTAAATGTTTTTTTTCTAAATATTTATATCTTTTCTCCCAACATAAAATATTTATATATTTGGTAGAAATTTATTTATTATAGAATATTCTAGTCCAAATTGATTAAAAACGACTTTATTGCTTTATTTAGAAAAGTATTTTCCAATCCAATTATCTTTTTGAAGAGAAAATAATTTTATTAATTCAATTATAAATACATTCATTAAACATATAATCAAAATCATTAAAAACCACATGCGATGAAACACCAAAATTCCTAAGTAATAGCATAATAAAATGACTCAAATTCTATATATTTAATAGTTAAGTCTACACACTTGATATTACCATCGTGACTAAAATACCTATTATTCCATATCTGCAGCACATTGATATTAACAATAATTGATTTTAATTATTGTCGCTCATTGTATATATTTTACTCGTCGAATCACTGCTATATAAATAATCATCGCATCAATGGCTAACGACAAAACAAACGCCGACCAAACGACGACAATCATAAGCTAGACCAAAACTATGATTAAAACAATTTAAAAACAAATGAAAACATATATCTTATGGCATAACCATTTTATTGATGAAAAAAATTATGGAAAGATGTGTGAGGGGTGATTTCATACCAAGAATATGGAATTAAGACGTAAAATATGAAATCACTTTTTGAATTTTGTAAGACTCGAGAAATTCCAATTTCTGGAATAAGGGCAAAATCGTAATTTTGATTACAAAATTGTAATTTCGGTTAAAAATCCGTAATTAATTCTCTAGATCTCGGATGACTAAACGGATTTCACCGTTGAATCGCCTCGAAATATAGTTAGCACGTGAAATTTTGTAATTTTCTCGAGACAATGTAGCTCAAGACGTTTTTCGAGGCATCGCCGTGTCGTAAATCGATTTTCACGCGATTTAAAAGCACATATAACATGTACCTGGCACCATAAGTGGTATGAGTAGAGAATGATGAAATGGATCTACCGGCGTGACAATAATATCAAACTAAACGAGGGACATACATGTCATTTAGAGAATTGATTTAAGTCACTAAAGACAAAATAGTGCACATGGCCGTCTTCCCCAATTTTAAGTGAGCCAAAAAACGTGAATTTGCAGAATTGATGCAGTGAGCCCCAATTTGATTCTGCAGAGCGAGTCTCGACTCTCTCTAGATTTCCCAAGAACCTGACCACGTGATTTCGACCTGAAAGAAGAGGGGAAAACGTTTCACGCGGAGCTGTGCCACGCGCGGACCCCGGGTTTGCGAGTTTGACAACTCCAAGATAGGATTTTCTCCTTACTACGCGATTCTCATTTGGCGCTTTTCGACGCTTGGCTGGTTCGAGGCCGTGAGGGGCTGCTTGACCGTCCCAAAACATGGGACCGAATCATGGAATTTTCGAGAATTTCTTTAGTGCCCGCGGATCGCCTTAAAATCAGCGCTGTTTGGGTAGTTTTATTTCACCAAAATTGCTTTAAATCATGTATTTGTATGGAAAATGCCGGGAATGGGTTGTGGATCGGTCCCAAAACATGGGACCGAAATCAGAGGAAATTTAGAGACTTTGCTGTCCGTGACAAACGTAAATTGTCGCGCTGTTGTATTGATTTTATGCATTAAATTCTATTTTCGTGAGCAGATAGAACGGAAGAAATTCTGGCTTCCAAAAAAAGTGAAACCGAGATTGACAAGTGGGTCGCCTGCGGACAAACCCATCAAGCTGGGATACTGACTAAAAATATCCCGGTTTAGGAGAAAATGGGCCATAAATGTCCATGTTTTGTACGTATCAGGCCGGAATGGCCGTGATCAGGGGTTCAAGGTGAACCGTTGATTTGTGATTTTTCGGGAATAGTAACCGAGGGTTTCACTATTCCCGAAATAGCGTTCTAAGAATGTAATTTCGTGAAATCACAAGATGAACCATTGATTTCAGGATTTTTCGAACAGTAATCCGAGGCTCTCACTCATTCTAAATGTTGTTCTAAGAATGTAATTTCGTGAAATTATGTGTTTGGTTAAGTAATTCGAATCGAATTGCTTGTGTTTGATCATTAGCCCAAGTGAGCTAATTTTGATGTTTGAAATGAAAATTTCATAACATGTTATGTGATTTAATTTTTATGCGAGTATATTCATGTTTATATATTTGCATGTGATTAGACTGAATTGGAACTGGCATACATGCATTCCATATGCACTGGAACATCCTAGGAATATAGGAGTTAGTGCATGAGACGAGTCTAGAGAAACAAGGTTCGGAGGGTAGTCTAAAATGTAGATTATCAGAGGGTAGTCCAAACTAAATAATATATCAACCGTCGGAGCGGCCCAGTTGATATTTATTCATCGGAGGGTAGTCCACAAACTAAATAATATATCAACCGGCCTGGAGCGCCCGCTTGATATTTATTCACCTGGAGGGTAGTCCACAAACACTAATATATATCAATCGTCTGAGCGGCCCACCCGATATATATATTCATCGGAGGTTGCCCACTAATAATTAATAATTTCATACGAGGCTTAGCGAGTATGAGAGAGCCTGAGGCTCTGGATCCAGTTGGCGTCACGTAGATTCAAGTAGGATCATGCATTTGCTTGAATGTTTGTTTAAATTGGAACATTGCAATCGCACTTAGGGTGGTGAGCAGCCCACTTGTATGACATTTCTCCTCCCATCGAGCTTTAGCTCACCTCGGCCGTGATCCCCTTTTACAGTACAGGAGCATGCGAGGAGACGGCCTGCCCTAGAGATTTATTGTGAAGAGTTTTAATGTGGCTTGTGGTTGCATGTATTAGAACTCTTTAAGTTTAATATATGTATTGTTTAAGAGTAAAAATATTAACTCTTGTAACTATTGGGTATATAGTTGGTTTCATAGTTGGCATGTACATTGAATACTGTTTATGGGCCCAAGTGGCCATATTGGATATATATTGCATATATTGACTGCTTGGGGATTGTATACGTTGTGTACTGCTGGGTAGAGCTCCCTGCACAAAGGAGACTCGCCCGATTTTCAAAGTGGCGTTGGTAACCCGACCTCCACTTGTATTCCGCGGGTTGACGGGTAGTCAACGGACCCCCGGGTTTTGGGGCGTCACAAATTTAGACAAATAAATATAATATCTATTTAATAACAATTGGATTGGATTCTCAACTTGCCATTATTGACATGAAATCAGCCATCAACACCTCTTTCCATAATTTTTTTTCTCAATAAAGTGGTTATTTCACAAGATCTAGGTTTTTATTTATTTATTTATTTTGTCTTAGTTGTCGTCTTGGTATGGCGTGTGGTCGTCACCGTCTTGGTGCGAAGCTTGTTTGTCGTCATTTATGGTGCAACGCTTATTTATGTGGAGAGCAACGAGCAAAGTATATCCGATCAACAAATAACAAAAATCAAATTAATGGTCATCAATATGTTGTATAACCCGCAACTACGCATATTCAGCGGACAATAGTAATATCAATGTATAAGTTTTTATCCGATTCATTACGCTTATTAACTTTTGCGGTTGTTTCATCATTTGTGGTTTTTAACAATTTTGATTCAATGTTTTTATCAATGCATTATTAGGTTCAATCAATAAAATTATTTTTCTCTTCAAAAAAAAAAAAGAGTTTAATAAATTTTTCTTTTTAAAGAACTGTTTATTTTTTAAGTCAAGTTTATGATAACCAATTTCAATTCTTATTTTAGTTAAAAAAGTATTTAAGATTTTCCAAGTCTGATATTTTCTTTTTTGATAAGGAACATTTTATTTACATTGTAGTAAACTGTTTCCACCACACTGGAATTGGGATTCCTCACCATCCTATGCCTTGCCTATTTAAACATTGATAGTTCTATCACTTTATCGAGACACGATAATAAGTAATTAAAAAAAAGCAATAAAATTAAGTAAAAAAACATAATCGGTATTTATGAAAGAAATACATTTTACGAAACGAAATAAATATACAACAAATAAAATGACCCATATATAGTAACAAACATGCTTTGTCAGGTCGAGGCATCCAACCCAAATGGGTTGGGCCTATAAATTATAAGGTCGCTTGGTTCTTTCGATTTCTTGTTGTTCTTGTCTTTGAGAACAGAATGGCAAAACACCGGGTGTTTTCTAAAATTGTTTTTTGCTTATTTGAATTTAGTGATTTTTTTGGTTATTTGTGTTTTTCAAAAAAAACTCCGAAATCAAATGTCAATTCGACATCCTTTTAAAAAATAAAATACAGTTTTCAAAAAATAGGAACTAAACAGGCCCAAAGCATTATCCAATGTCCAAGCCCACTCACCAAAGATACAATGGTTCGTTAAACCTAGAGATAGAAGATACAATTATTCTGTTGAAGGGTATTTTGGAGGCTTTGTGAAAGCAAATATAAGAACAGATTGTTTAGTTAAAAAAGATACTTGCAATACCGATTCATATATTTGGTAGTAAGATTTTCCTAAAGATGTTTGAAAACTTTCCTAAAAATCGACCCGCTTGTCCACAAATTTAGCCTGGGCTAGTAGAGCGGTCAAAGTTTAAAGATGCAGGATATCTAAGGAGAGAAGGGAACGTCCTAAACTCGAGTCCTAATGGGGACAATTTACTGTATTATAACAAAGTGCTTAGTTATAAAAAAAATAAAAAAATAAAAAAAATTAACTGATATCTCCAAAGCCCATAACCAAAATAAATAAGCCCAATTTAATAACGTGAATAAGTGTATAATTGAAGGCCACAACAAATCAAATTTAAACTATTAGTCAAGAAAACTATTTTTAAATTGTCTAACAAATTGACAAGAAAAAATAGAAACTACATGTAACATTTTATCGAAATTATTCTTAAATTTAATGATATTAAAATTTTTATATTGATTTATCATATTACTTTTTAAGACTTTACAATCATGCTAGTTTGGCCTTAGGTTTACTCTCTAATGGTCATTAGTTTGAGTCCCGTTAGGACCATTGAAAGTTTATCCGTAACAACCCGACCCAATCATATAGATATTGTCCGTTTTGGGTCTAAGAGGACCTCACGACTTTAAAACGCTTCTTAAAGCCGTTAGGGCTCCTTAGGTCCAAAGCGGATAAAATTTACATGGTTGGGCCGGGCCATTACAAATGGTATCAGAGCCGATCCCCGATTCCGATGTGGGGGATTGTTTGGCTCGTTAGTGATGCTCATTTCATTCAACTGACCTTACAATCACATGAGACATAAGGAGGACGTTGTGTCTGCATGGAGGAGTGTTTGTTACATCCCACATCGGGTAGGGGAGAAAGTTCCAACGCTATATAAGTTTGGGCTCCTCTCAACCTAGTACATACGTTATAAAGTCGTGAAGTGTCTTGGGCCCAAAGGGGACAATATCTATATGGTTTAGTCGGGTTGTTACAAATGGTATCTGAGCCAATCCTCGATCTCGATGTGAGGGTCTATTTCGTTTGACCCCATAAGGGGTGTTTGTCCGTTTGGTCCCGCAATCCAATGAAACACAACGAGGACGTTGTGTCTGCATGAGGGTGTTTGTCACATCCCATATCGTATACGGCAAATTTCCTAAAGACTATATGCATGACCTCCTCAACCTAGCTGGACGATTTTAAAGCCGTGAGGGCTCCTTGGACCCAAAGCAGACAATATCTACATGAATGGACATGATCGTTACAAATGGTTAAGCTTATGAGATTAGTCAAAGTAAGCGCAAAGTTGCAAACATAATATTAATCTTATGTTTGCTTATTATAAAATTTGTGAGGAAAAACAAAAGGAAGGAAAAAGAAAAGAGAAATGGAAAAAATAGATTTAAAGTTACTAAATGGTACTTAATAATTGTTCAAATTCATTTTAGTTATTGTTTATCCTCTATATAAAGATTAAATTATTTAAAAATTTATAGTTTCTAACTAAAATTTAACTATATTTATTTTTCATATTTTTTTACGTATTAAACTTAAGAAAACCATTTTCATTAATATTAACTAAACACTAAAAGCAAAAGGAATGAATTAAACTAGTGATTTGGGCATCTAGGGTTTTATAAGCTGTTACGCCTAATTTAGCAGGAGAATTAAATTTAAAAAAAAATAAAATGAAGTTAAATTTGAAATAAACTCAAAATATTGTTCAAGAAGGGCCAAAGGCCTAAAAGGCCTATAGTTGTTAAGTTATATATATATATATATATATATATATATATATATATATATATATATATATATATATATATATATATATATATATATATATATATATGAAGTTTCACGTTGCATTCTCTGAGTAATGCAAAACACTTTACTAAGTTTTGATTCATTAAACATCACATTCTATTTTATTTTTTACATTAAAAAAAAAACTTCTTGTTTTTGCCACTAGACGAAACGAGTAATAGTTTGTTATTTAGGTGGCGTTTGTTTTTTTATTTTTTGCTAAAAACAAAATAGATTTCAATATTTAGACAATTTGTTTTTTAACTTTTTGATGACTTGTTGAATTTTTGAAATTTTTTGTTGAATAGAAAAAGCCAAAAGCTTTTTGGTTTTTAATTTTTTAATGTTTTTTCTATTAAGAAAAAACTAAATGTTGAAATATGAAAATAATCATATATATGATCCAATTGAAACTCTCGTGTTAATTAAATAAAATCATATGTATTTTTTATTTTTTATTTAAAAATTTGTTGTCTCAAAACTTAGATAAAAATTAAAAAGTTGATTTTTTTTAGAAAAAAAAAATAACTAAATACTTAATTCTATTTAGCACTATTCAAAACCAAAATTATATTCATGATTAAGAAAAAAAACAAACGTCACCTTATTCTTTAATTAATGCTGAAAACATTGATTATGAATTTCTAGTTGTTAGTTAGTATATATATTCCATCGGATATGGGCTTTCTCCTTCAATAAAGTGGTTTATTCCACCCGTTTATTTGATTTTCTTTTATTTTCTTATGTTTTTTTCGTCGATTTGTTGTGGCGTGTGGTTATTTGTTAGGAGTTTGTTCATTGGTTTTGGGTGAAGGATTCAAAAACCCACATTGCCTCGATCAAACAGAGAAGTCACATCAAATCAAGTACATTGGTTAGTATGCTTTTCATTAAACTTGGAATTTTAAGTATTCTGCATATATTAGGATTATCTCTCGCGTAGCCTCGAGTCAAGCTTTCTTTTGCTTTTCACTTTGATGCTATGTCATCTACTAATATTTTTAACAATACTTGATTTATGTGTTCGGATATAGAGATATTACCATTCGAATCAATGAAATTTCAGCTTTGCATTGTCATTACATATATATATATATATATATATATATATATATATATATATATATATATATATATATATATATTATTTTATTAATGTTTAAAGTTCTATTTATATGCACTTTTTTATCACATGGTATTGTGCTTGGCTGACCAAAGATCATGAGTCGGGAGCCTTATCTATAATTTTGAATATTTGTTTATCATTTATGTAATGATTTGAAAGTTCATAATAATAAAATTATGTTTGATTTGTTTAATTTTCCACATGTGAGTATGTGGCCTAAACATAAAAGATGATGTGAAACAAGATATTCATATGATAAACTTGAGCTCTTAAGAAAATTAGTTGTTTAAATTATGAATAGAAAATTATTAACATTTATTTTCCTCCCTTTTGTTCTTTTCCTCAAGGTAATTAATGATAACCAAAATCGAGATATAATTTTGGAATCAAACCAAAAGTAGAGCATTCATAAAGAGGGATGTTCGATTTCTTCTTCCAACCATTTAATCTGATCATACAAATATTGTCGCTTGGGACCCTCACGGATTTAACTTTTATCATTCTCCGATTTGACTTATCATATATCGCCGCCAGTTCCCAGTGAGAAGCTACCAGCAGCATTAAAATCTAGACTACTAGAAGACTGAAAAGGGAAAAGGTTTTGCGGCGTGACTGGACTTGGTTGGCTTCCGAATTGGAAAGTATTATTAGCTCCTGAAGGGGCCGAACCAAATACTTAAGGCAATGATGGCAAAGGGAGATGACTCCATTGTTGACCAAGTGCTAGAAGTGGAGGTGTCGATGATGCATGTACTACGTTAAGTTCCTACCATGCTATCCTCCATGTTCATCCGATCATGATTACCCGTGACTTGAACCAAAATGAGAAGACCGAATTAGATCGCTTACCGAACACAGGCCGTGACGAGGGGGAACGATGTCGACGAGGCAAGGCTGCCAGATCGAAATGGAATGAGAATATGGAAGCTGATGAGGCACTGGTAGTCTGGTAGAGGAACCAGAAACCATAGGTGCAACCGAGGCTGACGATCCTGATCCTGATCCTCCAAAAGGAAACCCAGGAGTTGATGTTGAACCAACAATAGGAGATTTGGGTTCACAATCGAACCGAATACTGAGGTAATCCGCAATGCCACCCGGAGCTACGAGGTGGCCGCCTCTGTGCAAGGAAATCAAGAACCACCGCCTGATCCGGTCAAATTTAAGGAGTCAAGAACCAAATAGAGACTATCGAGTCGACAAAGACCACACCCCAAATGATGAAGACGTAAAGAAAGTAAACCAAATCGGAGCGCATGCTCGAGAAGGACGAAACCCCATCCCCAAATAGAGATGATGATATCGGGGTGTAAAACCAAAGATCCACTGCTGCCATCAAAAGTAATAGGGCCAAGAGTCTGGTTATTATCAGCTGACGAAGATGTACCACTGAAGCCAAAAAATGCCACTTCGTGCTTGAAAAATATGGAAGACAAAGCACCAAGAGACTTTTTATTAGCATTCGAGGTCGAACCATTCAACCCAAATATGCTATTTCCCGTGGTTTGCCGCTGGGTAGAGATGTGCCACCTCAAAGGAGCATTGTTAGATTGCCAAACGTTGTTCCTTCCATGGTGTTGGTATCTTTCTACACTGTTGCCAGAATCGGAGAAGCTGAAGTTACTAAGCCACAGAGGATCCAAATGTGAAAAAGGATGGTGCAGGAAATGAAGGTGATACAGAGATTGATACAGAGAGACCACATCGTGGCTAGTTGTGGAGCCAAGTGGTGAGTGGAGGCATTTGGTCGCAGCTAAGATCGGGACGGTAAAGCTATTGAGACACTTTGATTCAAGCATTGAACTCGAGAACTTGACTTCGGGGAAGTAAACATGTAGAAACTCAAGTAACTAATCCATTGTTTTGATTACATTGTTGGAAGGAGATCCAAAGGAGAACATGTTCCATAGCTGATGTTGAGGCTGAAACAGTTTGATGTTGTTAGTATCTTGATGATTCGGTACCGACCGCAATTCCATCTATTATCCAAAAAAAGGGCATTTTAAAACAATGTTCAAAGCAAAAGGAATGGAGTAATCAAACAACAAATATTTCCCAAACAAATAATCAAATGTTGAAAAGTGGATAATGACCTGCTTGAACTTTCCAGGTTTTGGTTCTGAGAAAGCCCCAAATTTTAGGCCAAAAGATTCACCAACAAATGAGGCGAGGAAGAAAAATGTAAAGGAAATCTTTCGACATCTTTCGGGAGTCAAAACTAAACACAGGAGGAGCAGCATTCAGCCTTTTAGTGGAACAATCGGGGATTAAATGTTGAAGAAGGCTAAGAAGCAAGCCTAACTGGCCGTGACAAATTAAGGCCGATACCGTGCAACTGGAAGGTAAAGCCGATTCTTTACGCTAAAGAACATGAGTTCCGTTTCTCGCGATCACTACTTTCACCGGATCGGAGGGAACACGGGCAATCTATTTCCGTGACGATCAAGTATCCCCATTTCCATCGGGCCATGAAAATTTAGGATTGATTCACCCAACATATGTGGCTTATCAAAGACAAAGGCATATCGTAACAAGCCCGCCCAATAGATATCACCGGCCCGTGACTGAACTCATCTTAATAGGCTGCAAATAAAAGCAATAAAATCCATAATGTGATAAAAAAAGAGGTTAACTTGCAACCTGGGCAAGTATACCCCTTGTTTAGACCCATAAATTCTATTTTGCTCCAATGCAGACTGAGATGATGATGGTCCACCATAAATACCAAGTGTCGATGCAACACCCTAACAGATAAACAAAATAAAGAAGATTGAAACACTAATTATAAGAGGGTAAAAGAATGACGGGTTATATTTTTTGTGACGCCCCAAAACCCGGGGGTCCGTTGACTACCCGTCAACCCGCGGAATACAAGTGGATGCCTGTTACCTAACTCCACTTCGTGTAACCCAGTAGCCCCTTTGTAACGGAGCTTTTACCCAAATACAATACCTGCATATCCTGTCCCAAACAATCCAATATATGCAATATATATCCAATATATGAGTAATACGGCCACTTGGGCCTATAAACAATACTCAATATGCATACCACTACGATCCAACTATATATCCCATAGTTACAAGAGTTACAGATTTTAAAAATACATACATTAAAATTAGAGAATTCTAATACATGTATACATCAAAGCCAATAACCCATTTTCTTCTACGACCTCAAGGACGAACCGTCTCCTCGCGCGCTCCCGGTACCTGTAAAAAGGGGGATCCCACGACGGGGTGAGCTAAGGCTCAGTAGGAGAATCGCCCTAAGTGGGCTACTCACCACCTAAGTGCAATGCAATGTTCCAATTTAAACACACATTCAAGCAAATGCATGATCCTACTTGAATGTCTACATGACCAACTCCGTATCCCGAGTCCTCATCGACTCTTCTCTCACACCTCGCCTAAGCCTCGTATGAGAATATTCATTTTATTAGTGGGCAACCCTTCCGATGAATATATATCAATCAATATCCGGCAATTGATATATATTATTTGTTTCAGGACTAATCACGAATAAATATCAACTGGCCAGCCTGACGCTGATATATTATTTTAGCTTGTGGACCATCATGAATAAATATCAACCGCCGCTCCGACGCTGGATATATATTATTTAGCTTTGACTACCCTCCGATACCAACATTTTTAGACTACCCTCCGAACCGTTCTCTGGGGACTCATCTCATGCACTACTCCTATGGTCCTAGGATGTTCCAAAGGCATATGGAATGCATGTATGCTAGTTCCATCATTACTAATCACATGCAAACATATCAACATGAATATTCGCATAATATCCAATCACACAATCATGTCATGTAATTAATCAATTCTAAGCATCAAAATTAGCTCACTGGGCTAATGATCAAACACGAGCGACGAATTTAAATCACTCCGACCAAACACATATTTTCACAAAATATATTTTAGAACATCGCTTTCGAATAGTAAACCCTACATTATTCCTTAAAATCACAATCACGCTCACCTTGCGGAGAATCCACGGCCATTCCGCCCAATGCATACCAAGCAACCATTCAATACACAATCAACAATAACCTACACCCAAACAACCCATACCCACGGTTACGGGTCGGAAGCATGGCAAGAAAATATTTCAATAATTCGGGTCCCATGTTTTGGGACCGATCCAACTACCCTAACCCGCCCTATTCAAATCGAAACATTAGTAAAACATTTAAAATGGGAATAAAACCCAAGTATGAAGAAAATCCTACCTCAAGGAGTTTGAAGAAACTCCCGATCCTGGAGTCCACGCGTAGCCTGCCCCGGGCTGCAGAACCTTTTCCTTCTTGTTCGAACGCCTAACTGGCCTGACGCCGGATCTTGTGAGAGAAGCACCCTCTCTCTCTAAAACCCTCTCTAAACCAACCTACTGCATCTCCAAAAATAAAGCCTCTCACGTTTTTTCTTTTGATTTAATGAGGGAGAAGAAGCACTATACATCTTTTGTCTTTTAGTCACTTAAACATTTACAAAAATGACGCTTATGTCCCTTTTTTCTCAGATTTGATATTCGGTACTATCTCGGCCGTCCATTCATTTCATCATAACCACTTATGGCACATGAGTATTGTTATATGTGACTTTCGTCACATCGAAAATCGCTTTACGGCACCCGAAACGCGATGCCCTCGAAACGTGTCAACTCCGACGTCTCCGAATATTACGAAATTTACGTGCTAACTATTTCATGTAGACGATCTGCAATGGTGAAATCCGTTTCGTCATCAGGGATCTAGAGAATTAATTACGGATTTTTAACTGAAATTACCATTTTGTAATCGAAATTACGATTTTGCCCTTATTCCATAAATTGGAATTTCTCGAGTCTTACACTCTCCCCTCCTTAAAAGGAATTTCGTTCCGAAATTCAAGACAATTATAAACACTCACATGCCTATGCAACGGTAATCGTACTATGCATGGAAACTAGTTATTTTAATTGCTAAACAACTAAACCACGACCTTCATCCCTAAACAAGAAGGGATAGGGTGGCCCATCGTGTCCCTCGCGCCCCACGTGAACTCCCTCCACTCCATAGTGTCTCCATAGTACCTTCATTTTTGCCTCACGGTTCAAGGTCGCAAAACTGATCACGCCATCAACACGCGCGACTGTCCCTCGAAGGTCCCATCCGTGTCAATCTCTATCCGGTCTCAATCCACCACGCCTCACGCGCAACTCGACCGTCCTCGACTTCTCACTCCACACTCGCCCCTTCGCCAACTGCGGCTATCGAGAGTGCTCAGAGCGCACCCCCGAAATCCGAACTAGTTCCTCTTACCCATACTAGGGTGTGGAGGAACGAACTGTGATACTCTCCCGTCCTACGCCAACTGACCTGGATTGTCCTGGGCCTGATCCCATCTCCGGGAAATCTCACACCATGCTGAATCCCTACCCCTACCCGAAACTAGTGTGAAGCGTAAGTGAAGTCTTGACCTCTTCCGACTAGGAAAAAAGCTGATCCTCCCTCAGCTACCAACACGTATCCCCAGTGTTCCAGTATCCTCGATTTCTCTCATGGTCGAGACCGTCCAGCCATAGAATACCGTCAGTGAGGCGAGATCCACTACGATCCTGTCCCGAAATGGACAACTTCCGGCCCATTTACCGTGTCTCTCGTAATTCCCGGCCCGATCCCGAAACTATGTCTCGAAGATTTGACATTGATCTCTCAGCTCATGTTTGCCTCGGCCTTCTCTAGATGCGACTAACACTCTGATGCTGACACCCACGTATCCGAATCTCACCTCGGTAAGCCAAATCTCGCACTTGCGAACTTAGCGTCCTGGCTGATGGTCTCTCGTGCTTAGTAACTGAAATCCTCAGAGTGATACTCATGCTCCCACTCATTTGTGAGTAGATCAAAATGTCATCCATGAAGGACTAGACAAACTGATCTAGATAGGGTTGGAACATCTAGCCATGAGATCCGTGAATCTTGCTAGCGCGTCGTCCAGTCAAAGGAGCATCATAAATGTAGGCTTCGAAAGTGCCACATGCTTAGCGTCCTAAACGCCGTCTTAGGGATATCTGTCTCCCTAGCCTTAGCTGATGGTAACCAGTGCGAAGGTCTATCTTGGCGTAGACTCGAGCTCCTCTCAACTGGTCAAATAAATCATCAATCCTAGGTAATGGAGTGCAGGTTACGGATCGTAACCACAATTATTTACTTTGTAGTCAATGGTGAAGGTCTTGCCCTTCTTTTCGCAAATAAAGCGGACGCCCCATGGTGAAGTGCTCGGTCTAATAAACCCCTTAATCCCGATAGATCTGTGGCTGAACTCTGAGGTTCCTACAACTCTTAGGTGCCATCCTATGCGGAATCATAGAGATGGATTAAAGTACCCGGGGTGTGGCTTCGATCTGGAAGTCACATCCTATGTGGAGGTAGTCCGGGTAGCTCATCTGAGCTTGATTCGTGCTGCTGACCACTCGAGGTAGATCTAAGTCTGGTCTCACCTCGTCTCTGGGAGCAAAAGGCTCGCTAGCTTGACCCATGGCTTGTCACAGCACTTGGACTCGTATGCGTAAGGGGCGAAATATAGGTCCTTTGCCCCCTACGGATTACCATGCAGTGCTAGTCCTGGCACAGTGACGGTAACCTCTCATCCAATTGGTAACGATCACAGTAAGCTATCGGCTGATCCATCCTCGGGATGACCTCGAACTACGACATGTCCATGAATCTTCGAGGTCCACTTTGTGAGTGAGTCCTCGAAGTCTCTGACTTCCGCAGCCTCGATATCATTCTTATTCTCGCCTAATCCACAAGGAGAACTCACGTCTGCTTGGCTCCTCTAAGGTCTCTAGAGGTCCTTGCCCATTCCAAATATATTTGGGCCTCATTCTCTAGCTAGAGACGCAGCTAGTCTAATCCACAGTCGTGGCAGAGGTAATCTCATAGCCTCCCAACACTTTCTCGTCTGCGTGAACCAATGAGATACCACCATCGGATCTCTTCCCCCTGTGAATGTCGGAGGATGATGCGTCCTAAACCTCTAGGGTTTAATAGGATCTTCCTGTCTACCTGCTATACCAGCCTGTGCTATAGCATTATTTATGTATACAGCCTCTGCAAAGTCTGTGATCAAGTAGTTAGTGCACGACCCGGTACCGTGAGTCCTCTGCGTCCTCGTCCTCTACTAACCATTTACAGGTGTAATATGGCAACAAGAATCATTTTAATTTTCTTGAGTCTAACTAGTAATGCAGATGTTGATTACTATGGAGCTTGACAGCCATGAAGCCGACCAGTTCCATTTCCTAAGTGGCGCTAAACTCTGACCACTCGGTTCATTTGGTGCAATAAATTCCAAGTTTTCTTGTTCATTTCATTATCCAAATCCCTAAGGTCATAGTTCATAACCTTACTTCACCATTTCCCTATACACATTATACCATGCATATAATTTCCTCGCAACAATAAGCGCAATCACAATTTCAATGGTAGTTCATCTACGATACGATTATCTCTAAGGCATAAGCACGACCCAGGAACCTTGTTATACATAAACCGATTAATATACACATTGTCCTTGCATTTAAAAGTAATGCAAGGCAATTAATTATACATTTAAAACATTTTATCAACAAAAAATTTTATTTTAAAATTTATTTTCACAAATTTTATTATTTTTATTTAATGTTATTTTTTAAAAAGAATTTTTTTTTAAATTTACTATTCATGGTTCCAATGGGTTAACGTTTAATGTTCAGTTACTATTCACGGTTTCTTGTTCATGGATTACTATTCACGGATTACTATTGGTCACAATACAAAAATTGTATTGCTTACACTTCAATGACCCCTTGTTGCCTGTGATACAATTTCCTTTCCTTGTTGTCTTGCAATACAATTTCCGCTATCCCTTCAAGTCACAATACAATTCTATGCACTCTCTTCAATACACTTTGTTGTGTTGCAATGCAAATCTAACCCCTTGCACTCTCACTGCAATACACTTTGAACCTAACAACCTAAGGTTGCAATACAATTCGACTTACATGCAAATTTTTCCTCCCATATACTGATACAATTAACACCTCACCTTGATACACTTTCTTTGACCAACTACATCCTTGCATCTGATTTCCAATCTCAAACCTTCCCTCTCTTTGCAATACAAAAATGGTATTACTGTCTGATTTTTTTGTACAATTTTCCCTGACCCTCTCTCTTTATGATACAATTGCAAACTTACAAATCTAAATTCTATATTGTTTGGTAGTAATGAAACGGTTCCTAACATTGATTTTTTTTTCATTATAATATATATTATATATTTTCCATTATTTCGACAATTGGAAAAATCACTAAAATCACTAAAAATCATTTTTCCATTTCTTTAACACTCAAATAAATACACAAAATTTATTTTCTTCATTTTTCTTGAGTTTTACACCATATAAAACCTTAAGAAAATTATTTTCTCCACCTCATGTAAATAAATTATAAAATTATTTTTATTTATATAGACACAACATTTTCCAACAACTAATAAAATTTAGTAAAATTTATTTTATTATTCTTGATTTACTTGTAAACCTTAAAGTATATTTCTTCACCTCTAAACCAAATAAATTTATAAAATTTATTTTCTTTCAGCTTCATACTAAAAAATTTCTCCACCTTTCATTCACCCAAATAAATTTATGGAAATTTATTTCTTTTACTCCTTTGTTCAAGTTTACTTATGTAAGCTTCGAGGAATAATCTAACACCTTAAAATTTTATTAACTTCTATTTTGTCATCGATAAACCAAATAAATTGATTTCCAATTTATTTCATTTCGATTTGTACCTTTGTAAAACTCTAAACAAAATTTCATTCACCTATGTGTTAATCACTTAAGCACTAAATATTCCACAACACCACGTAAAACATGGCATACCCATGTCTATACAATTCACCATTCAATAACATTCACATGTTCACATCAGTGTAAATCACACAAACATCAACTGCGTGCATGTAGTGTCCTAGTTTTGTCTGTGATTTCCTAGGTAATCCCATACCTAAACTCAACATCAAACCACACTTTAGTGGTGATGTAACTTCCTCGACCATGGCTAAAGCCCCCGAATCCTCGATCTATAGGTTTCTATATACCACCTATACTCCCGTCAAACCACCTGAGTGGTGATGGATACTAACCCAGAGCTCCACACAGGTATTAGTATGCCTGCGGCTGCGATGCCAAGGCTGCGACGCCCGGCAGGAAGTCCGTTGACTCTCCGTCGGCCGCGAATACAAGTGGATGTCGGGTTACTTGACTCCACTTGATCAGAGCGAAGTCTCCTTTATGCAGACTTTACTTAAAATACAATACACTGCATATCTGTCCCGAACAATCCAATATATGCAATATATATCAATATATGAGTAATACGGCCACTCGGGCCCATAAACAATACTCAATATGCATGCCACTACGATCGACTATATATCCTTAGTTACAAGAGTTACAATATTTACTCTTAAACAATACATACATTAAAATTAGAATTCAATACATGTATGCATCAAGCCACAGCAGCTTTCTTCTATCTGACCTCGAAAGGAATGACGAGTCTCCTCACGCGCTCCGTGCACTGTGAGGGGATCAAGACAGGGGTGAGCTAAGGCTGATAGGAGAATCGCCTTAAGTGGAGCTACTCACCACCTAAGTGCAATGCAATGTTCCAGTTTAAACACATTCGACGTCATGATCCACCTTGAATGTCTGCATGATGACTCGGATCCAGGAGTCCTCACCAGGCTCTCTCTCACTCGCCTAAACTCGTATGAGAATATTCGTTTTATTAGTGAGCCTTCAGAATGAATATATATCAATTGGGCATCGAACGTTGATATATATTGTTTGTTGTAGACTACCCTCGATGAATAAATATCAAGTGGGCGCTCTAGGCCAGTTGATGTATTATTTAGTTTGTGGACTACCCTCCGATGAATAAATATCAAGCTGAAGTAAAGCTCAGACGGTTGATATATATTATTTAGTTTGGACTACCCTCAGATAATTAACATTTTTTAGACTACCCCTCAGAACCGTTTCTCTAGACTCATCTCATGCTAATTCCTATGGTCTAGGATGTTCAGTGCATATGGAGATACTATGTATGCGGTTCCATCCACCCAGTCTAATCACATGCAAACATATCAACATGAATATATTCGCATAATATCCAATCACACAATCATGTCTGTAATTAATCAATTCGAGCATCAAAAATTAGCTCACTTGGGCTAATGATCAAACACCGGCGATTTAATTTAAATCACCGACCAAGCACATATTTTCACAAAAATATATTTTAGAATATTTATTTGGGAATAGTAGAGAAACCCTCAGTTCTTATTCTAGAAAAATCCTAAATCAGCAGTTCTGCCAGTGAACCGCAATCAATATTCCCGGCCCAATGCATACCAAGCAACCATTCAATACACAATCAACACAACCTACACCCAAACAACCCATACCCGGTTACGAGCTGCTACATAAGCGAAAATATTCCAATAATTCGGTCCCATGTTTTGGGATGATCAATGACCTAACGGCCTCATTCGTAGAAACATTAGTAAAACATTTAAAATGGGAATAAAACCCAGTAGGAAAATCACCTCAAGGAGTTTGAAGAAACTCGAATCCAGAGTCTGCATGCTTTTGCCGTGTAGGAGACATACCACTTTCTTGCTCAGAAGTCATGCTTGATTGGATGGCGGGATCTTGAAAGCACCCTCTCTCTCTAAAACCCTCTCTAAACCAACCTACTGCATCTCCAAAAATAAAGCCTCTCACGTTTTTCTTTTGATTTAATGAGGGAGAAGAAGCACTATACATCTTTTGTCTTTTAGTCACTTAAACATTTACAAAAATGACGCTTATGTCCCTCTTTTCTCAGTTGATATTGATACTATCTCGAATCCATTTCATCATTTCTCTCTCATACACTTATGGCACATGAGTACATGTTATATGTGACTTTCGTCACATCGAAAATCGTTTTACGACACCGAAGCGATGCCTCAGCGATAATCCTTTCATTGTCTCTACGAATATTCTGAAATTTTACGTGCTAACCAGATTTGTGAGGCAGTTCAACGGTGAAATCCGTTTCATCATCAGGGATCTAGAGAATTAATTATGGATTTT
This sequence comes from Tetrastigma voinierianum, assembly GCA_016808115.1. NCBI lineage: Eukaryota > Viridiplantae > Streptophyta > Magnoliopsida > Vitales > Vitaceae > Tetrastigma > Tetrastigma voinierianum. The sequence continues at coordinate 419,125 of JAEQBH010004097.1, forward strand.
TAACTGAAATTACCATTTTGTAATCGAAATTACGATTTTGCCCTTATTCCAGAAATTGGAATTTCTCGAGTCTTACATTTTTTACCCAGCATACCTTCATGGTAGTAGTTGTTTGATTAACTATGGAATGAGCCATACTGTATAATGCTAATATGCCTCGACATCTTTGAGTCATAAAACCATTTTCAGAAATCCCAACAGGAGGGGGAAGCGCAGGCTTAGGGAGCGGCTTCCCGAAAGCATAATTGAACAATCCGGACAACCACCCATTCCTAGAGCTCCTGCCTCCTCTTCCTCCAACTTCATTAGAGCCTTCGCCCGCCATCGTCATCAAAACAATGTAAAAGGTGTTTGGAGAGAGAAAGTTGTCAGAAATTAAATGTGTGTTTGATACTACAATGCAATGGTTTGTATAACTATAGTGCAATGATCTTATAGAAGTTTTTTTTTCCCAACTAGGTTTCAATCTGGACGGCAGAAAGGGTTTTCTTACACCTCCCCATGTCTCTCCAGGATCCAAATTAATAAATTTGCTCTTTCTCAAAAAAAAAAAAAAAAAAAAGGAAAAGAAACAAAAAGTTGTTTTATGTTATATGTATATAATTATTTTAGTAATATATTTTTATATGGTTATAAAATATGAAATAAGAAACGTTTATTAAAAGTTTTGGAAAGGAAAAATACAAAATACATTTCTTTATTTTTAAAAAAAATTCATGGATAACTAAATAAGAAAATTTATATATTCCTTTTTTTACCTCTTTCTTTCCTTCCACTTTTTTTTTTCTTTTAGGTAGTAATGTTTGGTTGTGTAAGTAAGTACTAAGGAAAAAATTTATTAGAAAATTATTTTTATTTGGAAGTCTATATGTATATAATTATTCTAGTAATGTATTTTTTATATGGTTATAAAATATGAAATAAGAGAAACTTATTTATTAAAAGTTTTGGAAAGGAAAAATACAAAATACATTCTTTATTTTTTAAAAAAAAAATTCATGGGCTCAACCAAATAGATAAAATTTATACTTATTCCCTTTTTACCTCTTTTCTTTTTCCTTCCATTTTTCTTTTGAGTAGTAATGTTTGGTTGACCGTAGAAATTATGGAAAGGTAGTGGAAAATATTTTGTGCTGTTGAGTCAAGCAGTCTGAAAAATCAAGTATAAGACAAGATATAAACATGTGATGTAGTTGGTTTGTTTGCAGAGGATGAAAAAATAACTTATTGACTTTGCCTATTATTTTTAATTTTCTTTCCTTCTATATATACTTTTCGGAACCGGTCGGACCATGACCGGAAGGTTTTTCGGTCTGGTTCACCCATTGAGTTGGAGTGCCATTGGCCGGTCATGAAGCGGGTTAGAGCCGACGGTTGGGCTGGAGGTGGGCAAGCTCGAGCAGAACGGTTCCTATGTGAGCGGATGGTCTGACCCAACTCAACCCATTAACCATTTGGAGCCCAACTCATTATACATTAAATGAAACTCTTAAATTTTGGCCCACATATCAGGCCCAATTCACAACCTGTAGCCCAAAGAAGTCATTATATCCTTATGAAATGGAAGGGTATATAAGACCTCAATTCTTATCTCTATCCCATATTAGGACAAAATTAAGGGGAGTTTGAAGAATAAAGAAAAAATTTCAACTTGCAAGATTTGAACCTAGGTCCTAAAGGACAATAGCTAGATTCTTAAACCACTATGCCAATTTGAGATTTGATGAATGTTGGCAAACAAATTTATAATATTCATTTCTAAAAATTATTACAATATAAATGTAAAATATTATTTTTCATTTTCAATAAATTTTATGTTTTCCTGAAATTTATAATACTAAATTATGTTTTAAAATAAATTTTAAAATTTTAATTTCAATAAGATTTAAATTTTGATAAATTCTCCTTTTATAGTATTTGAAATTTCTTTTCAATGAAAGTTAAATATTGATACGACTATATAAAAAATAAATAAATAGCATTATAAATATTAAATTATATATATTTAAAATAATTTTATATTTAAAAAATATATAAATTATATATTTATGGCGTCAGGTTCAGCAGCGGTTTGATCGGTCAAGAACAAGTGAACCATGAGCAGGTAACTTTTAGGTTCAATGCGGTCAGGTTTTCCAAAGCATTGACTTTGCGAAAAATATATACAACAATTATGAACTACAGAAAATTTAAAAGGCAACTGGTCATTAAACATTTTTCATATCCATTTACAAAAAAGCATTCAAAATAATAATAATAATAATAATAATTAGAGGCATCAAAAAAATAAAATAAATTAATAATATCACCAAAACCTATACAAAAATTTATAATTACGTGTTCATCATAAAAAGGCAGGGCATAAGGAGAAGAGGGTCCCGATTGAGTCTAATAAAGATAATTTATTATATTATATTAAAGTGTTTAATTATAAAAAACTTATAATTATGTCCCAATATAAAACTATTGTTGAAAGGTTATTAGTTAATAATTTCATAAAATCTTGGGGTATAATCGTACATATTATGAAATATTTTTTTAAAAATAAATTTAAAAATTGTTCTTTGATATTTTATAAAATAAAAGTTTGTTTGAAAACCTATAATATTTTAAATATTTTTAAATAAATTTATTTTTTTGTTTTATTATGAATCATTTATTTGTTTGCATGAATATATATATATATATATATATATATATATATATATATATATATATATATATAAGAGTATATATATGGCAGCAGGTAGAGTAGATATATAAGGTATATATATATTGTAAGACTCGAGAAATCTAATTATGGGAATAAGGGCAAAATCGTAATTTCGACATAAAATTGTAATTATGGTTAAAAATCCGAAATTTACTTTCTAGATCTCTGAGATGAAGAAAAGGATTACAATTGTGAATCCTCTCGCACTAGCTAGCACGTAAAATTTCGTCAATTCACAATGAATTTACATCGCTTTTTTGAGGATCACGCTTCGTGTCAGAACGATTTTCGATGCGACGAAGTCACATATAACATGTACTCATGTGCCATATGGTATGAGTAGAGAAATAATGAAACGGACGGCCGATAAGAGAATTAATGTCAAACTGGAAAAGAGTGAATACTAAACGCTATTTTAAAAGTTTTTAAGTCACTAAATGACAAAATTGTCAATAAGGCTTCTTCTCATTCATTAAGCCAAGAGGAGAAAACGTGAGAGGAGAACTGGAGATCCAGTAAATTTTCATTTGAGAGTTTTTAGAGAGAGAGAACACTTTCTCTAGGGATTCAGACGCGATCCAATCATTCAATTCGACTAGACAAGAGGAAGAACCGTCTGAATTTCAGGCTTCTCGTGGGCAGCTGTGATTTTAGTGAGTTTTCTCAAACTCCAGAGCAGACGTTTCTCCCTACGCTTAGCGCTTATTTAAGTGTTTTACAATGCTTTGTTTGCTTGAGGCCTTAATCCACAGTGATTTCCGCTCCCAAAGCTTCGGGGACCGACCGGGATGATTTATCGCAACCGTGATGAGAGTTCAATCGTGAGGGATCAAGCTTCGGGGTCTTTAATAATAAATTATGCTAAATCGCTGATTGATTTTCGTTTTGCGCCGAACTGGCCACAAATGCGGCCACAAAGTGAACCGACGAATGAATGTTTGTTGAACCGTAAAACCTAGGTTTTTAATGCTCCTAGAATAAAGGACACTAAAATCTATTTTTTGTGTGAAAATGTGTGTGATCGAAAGTGATTCAAATCGAATTGCTCGTGTTTGATCATTAGCCCAAGTGAGCTTTGGCACTTCATGCATGAAATGTATAATTACATAATACGGGTGGATTTGAATTATGCGAGTATATTCAATGTGAGTATATATTTGTACGTGATTAGACCGTATTGGAACTCGGCATACATGCATTCCATATAAAACATCGGAACAATTCTAGGATTATAAGAGTGAGTGCATGAGATGAGTCTAGAGAAAACCCGCTCGAGGGCTGTCTAAAATATTAATTATCTAGGGTAGTCCAAATTAAAAACATCAATCGTCTGAGCTACCAATCTGATATTCATCGAGGGTAGTCCATTAAACAAATAATATATCAATCGTCTGAGCTACCAATTGATATATACACATTCTGAGGGTCAGTTCCACAAACTAGGAAAACAATAATTCCTCATACGAGGCTTAGGCGAGTGGAGTCTCCGTGAGGACTCTGGATCCGAGTTGGTCATGCAGACATTCAAGCAGTGATCATGCATTTGCTTGAATGTGTGTTTATTTTGAACATTGCACGCACTTAGGGTGGAGAGTAGCCCACTTGTGTGGCGATTCCACTATCGGCATTAGCCGCCTCTTTCTGGCGATATTATTTTACGTGTAATGTGAGCCACGCGAGGGTGGCTCGTCCTAGAGGATCGAGGATTGTAGCAAAGCCGAGTCAGGGCTTTGGTTCCTGACACACATGTATCAGAACTCTATAAGTTTGATATATGTTGTATAAGAGTAAAACATATTAACTCTCAGAATCTAGTGAGTATATAGTTGGATTCATAGCGTATGTATATCGAGTATTGTTTATGTGCCCAAGTGGCCGTATTACTATGTGATTGGATATATTGGATTGTATTGTACCGTTTTGGGGATGTGATATGCAAATTGTATCGGGTAGAGCTCCCGCATAAAGGAGACTCGCCTGATTTTCGTGAGAAATGCTCGTCACCCGACATTCACGAGTGTTTCCTCGAGTTGATGGGTAGTCAACTGACTTTTGCCTGGGGGTGTCACATATATATTTAAATAATAATTTAAAACGGTGAAAACCATAGAAAGTAACAAACGAATGTTTTTTTAGGCTAACAAACATATGTTATTTAAAAACATAACATTTTCTATTTTTAAGAACATAAAATAATTTTATCAAAAAAAAAACATAATATAAAAAACAATTTTGATATTTTAAATATGGTTTTTTTTTTACTTTTATTTTAGAAAATAATATAATCGTTTCGAAAATAATATTAAACAATCTTTATAGTCATGAGTTTGATTTTATGCAAATTTTATTTTATTTATAAAATTATTTATGAGGATACGAATGAAAAATTATCCTTTCATTATTTTTTTAATCTTATTTGATGGAGTGAGTTTATAATAATTCTCATTATTTTATCTTTTGATATTTTTTATTCAATTATCTTTGATAATTTGAAATATTATTTATCATAACTAATATAAAATGTACAAAAAGTATTTTATTACATTACATGGCTCTCTATATAATAAAATAATTATTATGTTAGGTAAGCTACATAAAATAATTTATACATTTTTATGGTTTCAAATTATACACCAATATACTTCTGACATGTTCTTATAGCTGATAAAATATTTTACAACTTGAAACTATGTAAAATTAAGAATATACTTTTAATAAGTGAAAATTATTATTTTCTATGATATTATTATTATAGCTTGAAATTCAATGTAGGATATTCTACATTTTTCTTCAAAAGTAATATTCATCAAAATGCATAATGTGTACATATAATAAACTTTTGTAAGTCTGTTACATTAATATAATGAATATGTTATGTTATGTATTTATGTAAGCTTAACATAAGGGATATTTTTGTCTTTTTTTTGTCAGGGTATGAGGTGTCCTGAGTGAACCCGTGCACACGCGAAAGATATCTTTAAGTCATACCACATCCGCACTAATCCCCATCCAAAACTGATACACCACAAGAGCAAGAAAGCTCTACCACATAACACGACCGCATTCCCGCTCAACTCGAGACATTTGGTTAAAATAAGAGAGACTATAACTATCCCACCTACATGTCTCTGGTTGGCGGGATATTTTTGTCTTAACAAAGGGATTACTATTTGCCAGAGACATGATATTTTGCCTTAACAAAGGGATTACTATGTCATATTTTAATGGTTCGGGAATTTTGCTTTATTATTATATTTTTTAAATGTATATAAGAAGTGTCAAAAGATTTCATTTATATTAAAATAATTTCAAATCGCTGATCTAGATTTTTTTTAAAAAGTTTCGCTTATTTAGGAACAAATGATAAAAAATCGTGAAATATCAGCTGATGATATGTAATGTCGAACTCTAATGATTAATGACTTGTTTGAATGGAAAATGGGCAAAAGCGGATGTTTCGGCCGACACATCAAGTGGTCCTTGACCGATATTTTGGCAACACAATTAGAGAACATGTCGAGCGGAGTCACGCGCCTGCAGGAGTTATGGATATACCGATAAAATCGCTATTTTTTTAAATCGTTCAACACGTAGCCTTAATTTAAAACTTCCTCGTCTAACAACTCCAATTTTAATTAAATAAATTATAAATTTAGTTTTTTTTTAAGTTACAATAAAGTAAACTATCAATTGGGACTTGAACTTAATCGCCTCCTTCCTATATCATATATTTTATAAACGATGAACGTTCTACCATACACTACAAGGAAGTGAGCTTTTAGTTGGGGTCATTGACCCCAACCAAAAGTAAGACCAAGTGATATATCCTTGACCGATATTTTGGCAACACAATTAGAGAACATGTCGAGCGTGAGTCACGCGCCTAGAGGAGTTGTGGATATACCGATAAAATCGCTATTTTTTAAATCAAGGTTCAACACGTAAATTCTCTTAATTTAAACTTCCTCGTCTAAACAACTCCAATTTTTAATTAAATAAATTATAAATTTAGTTTTTTTTTAAGTTACACAGCAAACTATCAATTGGGACTTGAACTCCGAATCGCCTCCTTCCTATATCATATTTTATAAACGATGAACGCTCTACCATACACTACAAGGGAAATGAAGCTTTTAGTCAGGGGTCATCGACCCTGCAACCAAAAGTAAGCACCATGCAACCATATGATATAGACGCAAGAAAATGGGTCGCAACTAGACGTGGCTATAGGGGCATAACTAAAAGTTACGCATAATTTTAGTCTTGGTCCCTACTAAAGGTGGTTCGTCTATGGACGGGAGGCATTTTATCCGCCTCAACTAAAAAAGCATGACTATGGATGGTGGGTTATTTGCTACCAAGAATTAAAAGATGTCTGATAGAATTTTTTCTATTTCCTAACCGCAACTAAAAGGGTGACTATGGATGGGGACATTTATGGTCGCAACTAAAAATGGTTTATCAACCAGTTAGAAAGATGATAATCTTATTTGGTCTCTAAATCCATAAGGCGGCGACCTATGGATGGGGCTATTTTTGTCGCAACTAAAAGGGTGGCTATGGATGTGGCCATGTTCTTGGCTGCAACTAAAAAGGTGGCTATGGATGGGGGCATTTTTTGGCCGCAACTAAAATGGTGGCTTTGGATGGGGTTATTTTCTAGCCGCAACTAAAAGAGTGGCTATGGATGGGGAAATTTTTTGACTGCAACTAAAAGACGGGCAAAACTGGGGTGTGGTGGCACCAAAAAAGGATGCAAACTAAAGGATGGCTATAGATGGGGCCATTTTGTGGTCAAGAACTAAATGATGACTATGGATGATAACTTTGGCCGCAACTAAAAGAGTTATCTACTTCGGGATGACATCGCTTCCCGGGCCGCAACTATAAAAGGATATTTGACTGACGAAAAAACATACTGGATTTATCGAGAACACTGTTTTATTTTAAAATTAATTTAAGTTGGATTGACCCATGACTGACAAAGAAACAGTGAGATAGTATTGAAAACAAAGTATTCAACCAAAATATCCAAAAAACTACATCAACAAAAATGAATATATCAAACAAAGTATTCAAGCTCTCGCAAGGTAATATTGTTTTTAGCTCAAGAGCTACACTTAAGCTTGAGACTATCGTATGATGTTGCATTCAAATAAACCAAATAGTGCCAACAAGAAGAGGATCTGAATGCATCCACGACACTGAATGTTGCAGAGTGAAACCAAAAATCGCCCCATCTTTTTCTTTGAACTGCATAATGTCAAACCAAAATCGATTTAGAAAAATAAAAGTGCACCAATTAAAACAATTAATGTATCCTTCAGCAAATGTTTCCTAATAACGACATCATAATATCTTAAAGTCACAAGAAAAATCAACTTCCAAAGACTGTGATACGCACTCAACCAAAGCTCTAAATCTAAAAGATGATAGTCAAATCTAAAATACATGTGGGGAAAGCATCAAACACAACCAGGAGCATAACAATAACAATAACAATACCGAGTCATTTCCCCATATCCGAACAAGCTACAATTTAAGAATACTCCTTTTCAAATAAATAAAATTACCCATAAGAACATATTAGGTGATTCAATAAAAGCCTACAACACAACGCAGCTTAGCAATAGTACTAAGATGAAAGAAGAAAGCCCCTCCGAAATCAACACTCTCAAACTACTGCCAAGGACACCATACACAACACTAAGCAGAAACCATTAATTCATATTCGTACATTATAAAAGATGATCAAACAAAAATAAAAGCAAAATGTCCCGAAAAAATTATCCAAGGAAACAACAGATACATATAAAATTGTCTCATTGACAAGCTCAAGCATCGGTAATGTCTTAGAGATAGGCCCAGATACACCCTTCAAGAGAAAGGACCGCCTAATGTTGCCACTCAAACATATTCTAGGCTTGTACACTTGTTTTCCGCCATAAAGAAAGCATGAGCAAGGTTTGTAAACTTTATTTTTTTCTTTTTACACAATTCCATTCTCAATATTTCTAGTCGCTGATAAAATTAGTAAGGTATAATTGCATTACCTTTTAATTGAATGTTTCATTTAACACAAGGGAATCTTCAAATTTTTATTTAATTAAATTAGATTTTAAATTATGATTTCAAAGAATTAATATGCATTAGAGAGGTCAAGTTTCACTTCATTCAAGCTTTATTCAATCAATGAGACACAAGGAAAAATTACCAAGTAGGCTATCCAATCAATAAGACCTACCACTGGTTACCAAAGAAGCTTTATTCCAAACTCCGCATAATGTAGTAAAAGATAGTTTTACTACTTAAACATAGATAATCATTTGCATGAAAACTCAGATAGAATCAAGACATGAGCCAAGGTTTCCACCGCTTTTAAAACAAGCAACCGACTGGCCAATTTAGCGCGATGGAATTATGTCACCATACACACGTTTTGGCCTCCTCCGCAGAAAATTTTAATAAAGGCAGCCTCCATACACTCCGCAAATTGACTTCTGTTGTCACATGTTGCAGAGAATTGATGGTGAATAGTAACACAACCTTCTCGTGAGCAAAGGTGGAATGGCATACCTCACCAATGACTTTTAGGGTTTCTCGGGCCAAGCGGTTATAAGTCGACCAAGCTCCTCTTTATCAAGCATACATAAATCATACCAACACATTTAGAGATGATACTTCACAAATGTTTCATCACAGATAGTTCATAAAAACAAAAATCATTTAAGTGCGTGAATGATTCAAATACAAACACACCTTATATAAAAATGTAAGACTCGAAATTCCAATATCTCGAAAAATGGGCAAAATCGTAATTTTGGTTACATTAAATTGTATTTCGCTAAAACTGTAATTTTATTCTCTCTAGATCTCTGATGATCGAAATCGAATTTCACCGTTGGAATCGCCTCAGAAATCTAGCTAGCACGCAAAATTTCAGAAATTCCGAGATAGCCTGAGTTGACACGCTTTTTCGAGGCATCGTGATTTCGTGTCGCAGTTATATTCGATGTGACAAAAATCACATATAACAAAGACTCACGCGCCATAAGTGGCATGAGTAGAGAAACGATGAAACGGACAAATGGTGATAGAAATCGAATGTCAAAACTTAAAACGGCACGTAATGGTCATTATGGGATTTGATTTAAGTCACAAAGGCCAAAATACCAACAGTACCGTATCTCCTTCATTAAACCAAGACCAAAAAATGTGAAAGCTAGGATTTTTCTTATGTAAACGAAATGGAGGAATTGTAGCGAGAGAGAGTCTTCATTCTCTCTAAAAATACGGACGATCCGACCGCCTATGCAGCCTTCTCTGACAAGAAGGAGAACTGCTCTACGCGGAGAGGGCTTCGCGTGGGTACCGGATTTAGGGAGTTTCCTCAAACTCCGAGAGGTAGGGGTTTCTCCCTACTTGGGTTTTATTCTTTATTTAAGTGTATTTATGATGCTTGAGTTGATTGAGGCCGTGAGGGGCCATTTGATCGGTCCGAAAACTCGATCGACCACGACTTACGACAAATTTACAAATTGCGGATCGCTTACTGAGACCGTTCGGGCGCTTAATGGTATGATTCATGCAATGGATTGTGTTGTGATAATGAGGCTTCGACCTACGAAATACGTCTACAAAGTGAACCGAAAATTTCAGGCTTGATATACAAAGACTCCAGTGCTTTACTGCTTCCCCGAATCAGCCGTTTCACAAAATATATTTTGCAGAAAATGGGGTTTGGTCGAAAGGATTCAAGTTGAATTGCTCGTGGTTTGATCATTAGCCCAAGGAAGCACTTTGATGTGCATGAATTGATTAATTACATGGCATGATCGTGTGATCGATATTGCGGAATATATGCATGGTGATATATTTCAGACGGTTATAGCGAAAGTTATTGAAATGACATCATATCGCATTTCATATGCACTGCAGTTTAGAAATTAGTGAGTGCATGACATGGAAAATTGAAAGAAAAACGAAAACGTTTTGAAAGGAATTTCATAGGATGATATTCCGAGAATCATTTGGGAGATGGGCCATCGTATCATTTCAACGAGGATCATGATCGTTTCTAAAGCTCACCAACCAATTCGCCTCGGAGGGTAGTCCCACATTTTTATCGAATATTTCGGTAGTATATTTTCAAGAACAAATGAGTTTTGTTTTGAAAATGATTATTTACTCATACATGGCTTAGGCAAGTGTGAGGAAGTCGATGAGGACTCGAGACATGGGGATGACATGTAGACATTCGAAAGTAGATCATGAATTCATTAATGTGTGTTTATTTTTGGAGCATCATAACTGATCCTAGGTGGAGAGTAAGTCCACTTAGGGCGACTCACTACTGAGCATTAGCTCACCCTATCGAAGGATATTATTTTACAGTGCAAAGAGTTATATTTATGACTATCATTCTAGACTATGGATCGGAAGAAACCTGTCGTGGCTTAAGGGCCCGATTAGAACTTTTAAGTTTAATGTATGTATTGTATAAGAGTAAAATATTTGAACTCTTAGAACTATTGGATATAGTTGGATTCATAGTTGGTATGTTTTATAGATATTGTAGTATGGGCCCAAGAGGCCGTTTTTATCCATATTTGTAACATTGTGATTATATTGACCGTCGCTGGGGACAGTTTCGCTGTGCTATATTCGGGGCAGCCCCCGTACAAAGGAGACTCGCCGATTTTCGTGAATGTCGTGGTTACCCGACATCCACGAGCATTTCGCTGGTCGACGGATAGTCGGGCTGACCCCTTGTCGCCACACAAATGCAGACGTAGCCAGGGGTATTACCGAATACCCAGGAGCCTGGGTCGGGTATCCATCACCACTAGTGGTCTGATGTGGAGCAGGCATACGGAAACCTAGATATCGAGGGCTCGGGCTTAGCCATAGTCGTAAGAACATCACCACTAAAGCGCATTCGATGTCGTTTGGTGATGAGATTACCCAGTGAAATCACGTGATAAACTAGACACCGCATTTGATGTGTTGATGTGTTTTGTGTGATTTGATGAATTATCAGATGATGGTGTGTATGTCATGTCAGATGATGATGTGAATGTTCAGGTGCTTAGGCAACAGCAATATAGGTAAATGGAAACTAATTTCCTTTGGAGTTTATACAGTAAACTGGAAGGATAAAATAAAAATAAATAAATTTTTAGGAAATTTATTTGGTTTATAGAATAATAAATCACCCTAATAAATTTGAGGTTGAACACTAGGGTTAGTGTTATATATAGGAGACCTTGAGGAAATTCTGGACCATTTTCCAGAATTAAAAGAAAAAAAATAAATAAATATAGGTTTTTTTTTTTTTTTTCTTTCCGCATGGGAGAAATGAAAAAATGAAAATAAAATGAGTGGAGAAAATTTCATGGGATTTTATGTTGAGTAAAACTCAAAAATAGAAAATGAAGAAAATAAGGTTCATAAATTTATTTGGTCTATTGGGAGAAAAATAATTTTCTAAGGTTTTATATGGTGTAAACTAAAAGAAACTGAAGAAAATAAATTTTTGTAAGTTTATTTGAGTGTTAAAGAAAATGAAGGAAAAAAAATATGATTTTTTAGTGATTTTTCTAACCTACTGAAATAAAGAAAATCGTAATCGCTGCCAACAACATTGTGAAAAAAATAAGATTTTTAGAGTTGCGTTTCCTGCAATTGTATCAAGAGAGAGACAAAATTGTAGTGAAATTGTATTGCAATACCATTTTTGTATCAAGTAGAGGAAGGGCCAGGGCTAGAGAGAATGTATCGCACTACGCTATCAGACAGTAAGAGGGGGTAGGCTTGGCAAGAATTGTATTGCAATAAGTCTAGGTGTATTGCAATAGGCATTGTATTGCAGAGGCTGTTGAGGTGTGTTGCAATACAAATATTGTATCGCGAAATGGGAAGGCTACTGGCCGAGGTAACAAACACAATACGCTTCATCAGACGCGCAAGAAGCGGGTCGAGGGTCGATTTGTATTGCAAATACACCGTCAGGTATCGCGAACAGCAAGGCCTGGCCGGGCAGCTCGCAAAGCAGGGGCGCCGCGCTACCGGGCGCCGCACTGAGGGCGCTACGGCGCAGAGTACCGGCGAAGGGCGCAGACGCCGCGGCACACGCGTGTAAGGCGCGGGCTAAGCGCGCACAAGAAGAGCTACCCGGGCGCACGGCCACGCTGGGCGCGCGGCTGGCGCTACGGTCGGGCTACAAATGCGCACCGGCGTACCTCTACTGCTGACCGGCTTTGACTCGGTATTTTTCCTGAGTCAAAATTTTGGACATTGTTCGTGAATCCGGTTCATGAACACTGTTCATCAAAAAAAATTTCGAAAAAAATATTATTAACGAATAAAATCAATCAACCACCCAAATAAAATTAGACAAATTTTAAAATTAAATTTTCAAAATTGAAATTTTAGAAAATAAAATTTTGTCAAAACAATATTTAAATGTAAATTACCGCCGTACTCACCAGAATGCAGGCGACAATGCATACACCGATTTATGTGTATGAGTGTCTGGGCAAAGGTTTATGCCCTCGAGATCCTTAACTGAAATCAAGGTGCCATTGAACCGTGATGATGGCTAAACGCAGGACGGTGACGCAGGGCGCCCACGGTATCGGGTCAGCACCATCGCGGTTCGACGCCAGACTTTGCCGAGGTCGTAGGTATTACGTGCCACTGCCATCGCACGCCGCATGGCTGCGTATTGTGAAGATCTTAGTAACCCCGTGAGGCTAGAACATCATCCTCCGGCGATTCACTGTGTAGTGAGATCCGGCGGTGTCAGACTCATTGGTTTACGCAGATCGAGAAGGTGTTGTGAGATATGAGATTACCTCCGATGACCCTGATTAGACTAAATTTGCATTCCAATAGAGAGTTGAGGCCCATAAATAGTGGAAATGGGCAAGGACCTCTAGAGACCTTAGAGGAGCCATTGTTGTGAGTTCTCCCGGATTAGGGCGAGAATAGGTACGATATGTCGAGGTTGCGAGTTAGAGATCTCGGGAACTCTACTCACGTGACCCGAGGATCATGGATATGTTAGAGCCCATTGTCATCCTCGTGATGGATCAGCCGACAAATTGCTGTGGTCGTTATCGACAGAGCGTAGAAGGGTTACCGCCATAAGTAGTACGCATCAGGTGGTATTTCAGGGGGGCAAACACGATATTTTGCCCCAGATAGTATACGAGTCCAAGTGTCGGGACAAAGAAGGTTGGCAGCAACCCAATTCCTGCAGGACGAGGAGAGACCTACTTAGATCTACCTCGAGTAGTGTGCGAGTATGTGGATGTTTCTTCCGCATGAGCCACTGGATCGCTCCACAAGAGGGTCAGACTCTGCATCAGCCACTCGTATTTCACTCCATCTCTATGACTCGTGATAGATGGTATACTCAAATAGCCAGTGAACTCGTAGTCCAAGCATAAGAGCTTACTGATTGGTATTTATCGTGACCGAGCACTTCACCATGGGGCGCTCCGGTTTATTTATGGCAGCAGCGCGACCTTCGATCGTATCACTAAGGCAACAATTGGTTAGCGATCTTAATTCCATCACATCGAGGATTGATGATTTATTTGACTGAGAGGAGCGAGTCTACCTAAGATAGACCTTCGTGATTGTTACCATCACCGAGGGTTGTGGAGACGTGTATCCCTAAGACATTTAAGACGCTGAAGATAAATTTGTTTACTTGATGCCTCGATCGACGAACGCGCAGCGTGATTCTGCGTATCTCGCATAGGGTGTCCAAACCCTATTTCCGATCGGGCTTGTCGTAGTCTTCTATGGATGACATTTTTTGATTTACCCCAAATGAGCGGGAGCATGAGTATCACTGAGGATTGTGTTACAGCTAATGAGAGACCATCGCCAGACACTAAGTTCAAGAAGTGCGAGTTTTAGCTTATCGAGGGAGATCGACACGTGGTGTCGCACGCCAGATGTCACGACCTAGAGAAGGTCGGGAGGCAAGATATTGAGAGACCGAATGTCAATCTTCGAGATAATGAATTTCGGGATTACCGGGTATTACTGGAGATTCAAGATTGGGCTGAAGTTGTCCATTCGGGGCAGGATTGTAGGATTTCGTTTACGGACACGACCTATACAGCGGCTCTGACCATAGAGAGAGATTGTGTAATATCTCGAAATATACCCTGAATAGCTTTTGACTTGTTTAGGGTATATTAAAAGCTAAATATGGAATTTGAAATAAAACGAGACCCTAATTACACAAAGCCAAGGTAATATACTTACTGTTCGAGACCTAGTATCATAAAAGGGAAAAAGACTATTAGGGTTAATATATGAAATGTTTAAAAAAATGAAATGTAAATAGAAGAAGTTATGGGATTAAAGGCAAATAGAGAAAGTTGGAATAGAAATAAGAGAGAAACAATCAAAATGCAAAATGAAAAGCAAAGCAAAAAATGGTTTTTGACTTGGCCAAACATGAATTTTAACAAAAACATGGGATTTAAGACCAAAAAATTGGTCTCTATTCGAGGAAAACAAACCGTGAGAGAAGAGAGGAAGAGAGAAGAAGAAGAAGAGGAAGAGGGAAGCAGGTTAAGAAGAGAAGAGGAAGAAGCATGGAGTGAGCAAAAAGGTATGGATTTATGGTATTGATTTCTATGATTTTTTTTGGTATGGAAGTCTAGTTTTATTTTTTGGAAAAAGTATGGATTCCATTTTGTCTAGACTTTATGGAACTAACCCAAGAGAACACTAAGGGACTATGGTTTTATAGTTATTGTTATTCCCAAACTAAGGTTTTTGCATATGCTGAAGTCAGTGGCTCATGAAGGGTGATAAAACCCTTAAAAGAGCATGGAAGAGCATGAAATCTTCCTGAGGATGGCCATAGTTCATCGGGGTAATTGAGTTGGGTTTAGAATAAACCCTAACTAATCTACATGTTAGGGTTATGTATGGGTTAGATCCATATTATAGTGGGTTTGAGAGTAATTCATGATAGATTTTTGAAATAAGATAAGTAGTGAAAGAGGATTTGAGTAGAAAGAGATTACAAGATACATAGTAAATGGTTTTGAGTGAGGCAAGGATAGAGTTGAATTGGGTAAGAAAATATAAAAGTGCAGAAAAGCCCAATTTCAAGTAAATTCGAGCATGTATCGGTACATGTAGTGCCCCGTTTATTTCGACCAGTGTTTATTTTAGCCATAACTGCCATTTATTATCCGATTGAGCTGATTCAAGCTGCTAGCTTAAAATAGCATTTCGCGAGAACCAAACATCCTCAAATAGGTACCTTAAAATTATGCCTCTAAGTGGCCCATAAATTCACTCAAAGTGGGGCCATGTGCAAGCCAAATTCTGCTTCAGTTTTGATCATAGAGTAGTCCTGCTGTTTCGACGTACCCTGAGTTTCGCTGCTCCGATTTGGGTGACTTCCAGTTGGAGGAGAACCCTTAGCACCTTAGATTTAAAGGAGTACAAAGAACTAGTGTCAAATATGGAGACTAGGCACTGGAAAATGAATATTACAAACTGTTCTTCGAGTAAAATCGGTAAACCGACTAGTTGACATGAAAATGTCATGACTTTAGTTTGATGCTTCAATTGGAATGATTCCACTTCTCGAGTAAAGTAGATTCATAAAAGAATAAGAATATATGAATGATGTGAATACATAGACATCATACTATACAAGTATATGAAATTCCATATGGAATAGGCATGAAACATGAACATGAACATGTAATGTGATAAGTAGAACTTATATGGATCTTTGGAGTTTGTATGGATTCTTGTATGGAATTTGTAAGATCCTTGGTTTTATATAGAATATGTGTAGAGTTATAGATTTTCACTGCATAGTAGTTCTTTCCTCTTGATTTGTGGTTTTGGTTTTGTGTAAGGAACTCGTATAGCTTTTGCATGGACTTTGTTAGAGTTTAGTATGGTTTGAGTATGGAAATTAAGACTTATGTATGGTTTGTATGGGATGGTTATGGGTTAGTGTGAATTTGTGGACTTTTATATGAAAATCCCTATTGCTTAAGATTTGAGGTGTTAGAGAGTGAAATTACTTGTTAGAGTATGGAATCTTCCCTTTCGAGGGGATGGATTGTAGAATTTATATGGATATGGAAGTTTGGTTTATTCCTACTTTTAAAAGCGATTTGGGGATTGATTGTAGGATGGTTTTATGCCATGTGTTTGGCATGTTTGATAATCTGAGCTTATAATAAGTCCGAAAATGACAAAGACGTAGCCGGCTGCTATTGCAAAAGGTGCAAGTTGTCGATTTTCTTCACGGCTCGTAACTTGGATAACTCCTTCGTTAGACTGCTGGCGTTCTAGACTCTATGGAAAGCCCTTTGAGTCTAGAATCCATCCATATATAGCTTTATGCAATATTGAGCTTATAATAAGTCCGAAATGACAAAAGACAGTAGCTGCTGCTGTTATTGCAAAAAGGTAAGTTGCTGATTTTCTTCACGGCCAGAATCAGATAACTCTTCGTTAGGACTCCGTTTGGGTGTTCTAGGACTCTATGGAAAGCTCCTTTGAGTCTAGAATCCATCCATATATAGCTTGATACAATATTGAGCTTATAATACACCTGAAAATAACAAATACAGTAGCTGCTGCTACACGAGGTGCTGCTGTTGCTACTGCAGGTGCTGCAAGCTGCTGATTTTCTTCATGGTTTAGCAATTTGCATAACTCCTTCGTTAGACCCGCTTAGTGTGTTCTTGGACTCTATGAAAAGCCCTTTGAGTCTAGAATCCATCCATATATAGCTTGATATAATATTGATCTTATAATACACCTGAAAATGACAAAAGACAGTAGCTGCTGCTGCTATTGCAGGTGCTGCAAGTTGCTGATTTTCTTCATGACTTGCAATTTGCATAACTCATTCGTTAGGACTCCGTTATGGGTATTTCTCCTTGGATTCATGGAAAGCTCATCGAGTCTAGAATCTAACCATATGCTATTTAATGGCATTTGGTGCCCACATCTTGTCTGAAAATTGAATTGAAATGAGTGTACTAATCGCTTGGTTGTTAATTGGAATACATGGTGCAAAGGATGATATGAACAAGAAATAGCAATATATGTAGATTTGATATGTAAAGGAGTATAGATAAAAGTAATTTCCAGGTACTCAAAGGAAGAGTTCTATTCTGTACTCCTACTGAGATAGACAAATTGGAGCAAAGAACAAGAAAAACATATATAGGAATGTATGTATAGGTCATAAGATATGATAAACCATAAAGTACATGAAGATATAAGTTAACAAGATATAAGATGTTACAAGTAGAGGACATGATATGAATATAAGAGTATATGATATGAATATATGATTGTCATACATAAACGAATAGATGGAACATGATAGAACACATGAATGAGTAAAGATACATGATAGAAATATGAGAGTACATGAATAGCTAAATCATGATAGAAACGCATAAAGGATGATGCATAAAATGATATAAAGGATATGAATAGATAAATATATATATATATATATATATATATATATATAAATATATGAATATGAAGCATAGATGCATTCATGATATATGATAGGATTACTATATGATACGTAAGACAAAATCTAAATGATAGAAAAGATAGAATGGTACTTATTGTAAATAAATATGAGAACAAATAAGACAAACTCAAGAAATATGTGGAAGGCTAATGTAATTTAAATAAATAATAGTGTATATTCATCAAGACATGATAAATGGGCTGGGCGTATTCAAGGGAATAGATATAAGGTAAAATGTAATAAAATGGATCAGTTCGCGAGGCCCGGGCAGATAGACTGCATGCCTATTAGGGGAAAAATAAGTCTCGCAAAGATATCGATCGGGCCGTCCCGCTTGTCATTACAACGCCTTCGGGCTCCTTATAGATGGTCATTGTCTCGCATAATGATACCGCCTTCGCCCTTATAGATGGCTTCATTGTCTCGCATAATGATAATAACGCTTTGGGCCCTTTATGTACTCACTGCTTTCGCACAGTTGAGTACGCCTTCGGGACCCTTATAGTTTTTATCCACTTCTAAGGTTTATGCATGAAACATGAAACATAAACAAATGATTTGCATATGACATGTGAAAAGATATTATATGATTTCGAGAAGGATAAAGACTGCATGCACTGATAAGCTCAGAATATTTAGATTATACTGATCTGATATGATATATAAAAATGTATAAGAATGTAAATGATCTCAAAAGTTAATATGAATATAGTATATGGAGTACAAAGTACAAAGATACCTAAAAGTATATGAACAAGTATGCATATGAAAGGGAAAGTAATATGAAAAGTATAACAGGAAAACAATATATGAAAATAATACATGAACAGTACATGAAATGCATGAATACAAGATATGATAATGAAGATATGATAATAAAGACATGAAAATAGAATACAACAAATGGTATAGTATATAACCATGAAAGTAATATGTATACGACATGACATACACAGTAATATGATATGTATGAACCATTAGAAAGAGGATAGATCAAATGATAAGTACTAGAATAAGAAATAATGATATGAAAGGTTATATGTCAAACGTCACATGATAGAAGTGTACGCTATATGAAAAATGATAAGATAAGTGTATTTGATTGAGACGACGATAGTTATCGGGTCGCCCCTCGTATATGTTTCCCACTAAGCGTGAGTTTGTACCCGGTTTTTAATCCGTGCAGGTACAGGCGTAAGACAAGGATAGAGACAGACATCCCACACGCCAGAGCGCCAGGTGCCAACTCGTAGATAGCGCCACCGCACCGCCTCCAAATCTCTCGTATTTCTTTAATAGGTATGCTTTGTTTATTGAGAAGTAATGGGACCTTGCATAGAACATGAATACCACTATTGTAATACTAAATATACCCTAGCAAGCTTTCGGACTTGTTTAGGGTATATTATAAGCTAAATGGAAATTATTGGGAAATAAAACGAGAGACCCGGAATTAATTCGAGAGCCAAGGGTAAAGTGGTAATTTACCACTTGAGGACCCAAAGGTAATAAAGCTAAAAGATGGATGCCAAAATAGAAATTTAATAAGTTATGGGAATAAAGGCAAATAGAGAAAGATGAAATAGAAATATAAGAGAATAAAGGGCTTAAATGTAATTATGAAAAGTTAAAAGTCAAAAATGGGTTTTTATTTGGAGGGCCAAACATGGCCTTAAGAAATCCATGTTTTAAAGACCAAACATTTGGTCTCATTTTGAGAGAGAGAACCGTAGAGAGAAGGAGGAAAAGAGAGAAGAAGAGGAAGAGAAAGGAAGGAGATCAAGCAAGCTAAGATCAAAGGTATGGAACTTGGATTTTGGTATGGAATTACATGGGTTTTAAAGCTTTGAATATTTTCATTTAATTGTATAGTTATTAGTTGCCCCAAATCTACAGTGGTTTTTGCTAGGTTTCATTCTAAACCAACAACATGAAAGTAAGATGAATGAAACCTTAAAGAGTACAAGCAAAGCATAGAATCCTCCCTTAAGGATGAATTCATGTTAATAGTAAGCAAATGAGTTAGTATTTAGAAACAAACTCCTAACTAATCATCATGATTGTGCTGTGCATGACATTAACTATATTAGAGGCTTTGAGAGCAATTTAGGATAAATTGTTGAAAGAAAATAAGTATTGAAAGAGGAAATTGAGAAAAGAGTTTACAAGAGACATATGGAGTGGTCTTAAGGCAAGATGAAGGATAGAGTTGAAATGTGGATCAAAAAATATGGAAAAAGGAGAGAAAACACCCATTCTGGGCATTCTCGAGGAGTCTTCTACCTAGGCTAAGTTCTACCGGTACAACTTTGATTCGTCATTGGGTTATTCCCACGGTAGAAGCTAAGTTCTACTCGGTACAACTTGTTCTGGTTTTCCAGCTCGACCAGTTTTCGTATTTTGGCCATAACTTGCTCATTTCTTATCCGATTTGGGTGATTCAAGTGGCCAATTAAAATAGACTTCAAGGAGAACAAAACTTAAAGAGAAGGAATCGCCAAACTCTGATCCTAAGTGGCCCAAAAATACACTCAAAGTGGGGCCATGTGCAGGCCATTTCCTGCATCAGTTTGACTATAGAGAATTCCGATTGATTTTGACGTAACTTGAGTTCGTGTTCGACCGTGATTCCAGTTGGAATAGAACCTTTAGCACCTTAGATTTAAAATGATTATAAGGACATAGGGTCAAAATATAAAGTTAAGACCGGAAAAATTAGTAATACAAACTGTCGTTAGAAAAATCGTAAATGACTAGTTGGCATGAAAATGCCATAACTTTTAGTTTGATATCCATTGGATTGACTCCAATTTATAAATAAAAGTAGAACATAGAGGAATAAGAATATATAGGTTGCATAATGTACAAGTATAGAAAGGTATAGGAATAAGTGTCATAATATATGATAGGTATAAGTCATAAATATAATAGATATGATAGAACAAGTCATAAGATATGATAGTCTAAAGTACACTAATGATAAGCACATATGCATATAAGATTAAATGATAAGGAATATAAGCGTTGCATGATAGATTATATGATAGATATTTAAATGAATAGATAGAACATGCTAAGAAACAACTGATAGGAATACGTAATTGATATGAGTATATGATAGACATACAAAAGGAATAAGATGGAACACGCTAGGAACATATGATAAAAAGACATAAATGATAAGAACGATAGAGATAAGCAAAAGATGAAAGCATAGGAATGAGAACATGTACATAAATGATAGGTACGTATATGAAAATGTGAATGAGTAAAAGCCTACATAATAGGAATATAGTAAGTACAAGAATAGCTAAAACATGATAGAAAGGTATAAATGATATAAAGAGATATGAATATAGAAAGCTATATATATGAATATATGAATAAAAGAGTGCATAGATGCATTCATGAAATATGATAGACAAACTAAATGATAGAAAAGGATATGAATATATGTATTATATAGATATATGAGAACCGTAATATGAAACTACAGATATGAGAACTAATACGAGAGTAAAGTGATGATAGTATATATGCATAAGCAATTATGATAACAACAGCTATTCATGCTTATGAGATATGTACGTAAAATGTAATAAAACCGATTGTCCGCTTAGAACCCGGTGTAGGATAGATAGCATGCCTATGTGGGAAAGACATACTACAGCAGCATATTCATAGACAGACACGAGGCCCCGCTTTGGTCGATGATATAGATCCCGCTGACCAGTGGCCCCGCAAGGGTCACCATTAATAATCGAACCACTGCCTCAGACAGCTGATAAGACCTTCGGCACACATAAATAGAAATCACTGCCTCAGACAGCTGATGCGCATCTGGGTACACATAGATAAACACTGTTTCAGATAAAATGATAAGACTTTCAGTACACATAGTTATTTCCCATATCCGCCCCTAAGGTATTCGCAGACATGAAAACTAACAGGAAATGATATGTATAAAATATATGACATGATATGAGAAGCATAGCATTGCTATGCGATGAAAGTACAGACAATTACAAGAACAAGAAGTATAGTATAACTTAATATGAAAATAAGTATATAACACAAGAAAAGTACAGAAAGTATACAAAAGCACAAAGTATAGGATAGATAGAATAAGAATGTACAAATGTATATGAAGTATAGGAATGTGACAGATAATGTGATATGAAAAGTACAAGATAAACGCATACTGTGAAAGGATAATGAGTAGTATAAGTATGAAAGTGAAGAATGCAATAAATCATAGAACCGAAAGATGAAAAGACATAGACTAGCCGATATGATAAGTATAGGAATAGAAAAAGTCTCGACATGCAATAGGAATAATAACAGAATATTCCGTCCCGAGAGTCTATGCATACACAATCGTAGGAGTGTATAAGAGTACCAAGTGTCACTCAAATATTTCGAGACTAAAATATGAAATGAAAGTTTATGGAACCTGCACTCCAGGGTATTAAACCAAGGGTGAAATGGTCATTAGCAAAAAGAATATTAAAATCAAAATTTAAGGTGTAGAGATGGGCCATAGTAGAAATTGAATAAGTTACAATTGCAATAATTAAAAGAAGAGGGGTATTTGCAATTAATGGAAAGTTAATTTAACAAAAAGGAGAATTAAAAACCAAAATCACATTTTGGTCTCCAAAGCTAGGGGTCTACTGCCAACAACACAAATAAAATATATCACCACTAAGAGAGAAGAGAGAGCTAAGAGAGAGGAAGAGAAGGAAGAAGAAGGAAGAGGAGAGGTCCAAAGATTAAGGTATGCTTGCCCAGAATCAAGTGTATTAGATTTCTAGGCTCGTATGGAGATTAGTTCTTTGATCTAGGTTTTCAGCAGAGCACAATAAGCCTTTGAATGGTTGGGGCAGGAGTAAAACCCCAATCGATGTAAAAGAAACTTGGAATCATCAAATTTCATGATGTTTAAAAGAATTGGTGGACCTTAGTAGTGTTCTTGATTTTTCACCTAAGGTTTTGGTTTCAGTTTCCAAAACACCAATTCACATGTCATGAGTTGCTTGGGATGATTTCCAAGTTACTTTTGAGGTATTATGAATTATAGAAGTTATGAGGAATTGGCATCAAAAGTGGGAGAAATAACAAAACTGGTATTTTTAAGTCCTACCGGTACAATAGGAAGTCCTACCGGTAGAACTTTGCTTCGGTCATTTTTTGGCCAAGTCCCACTCGGTGAAGTTAAGTCCTACCGGTAGGACTTGTTCGTTTCCTGTTTTGACCAGTTTTATTGCCGCCATAACTTCTATACGTCTCTTATCCGATTTGAGTGATTCAAGTGGCTACGTAAAATAGACTTCAAGGAGAACAAAAATTAAGAAGTAGGAATCGTCTAATTCTGATCCTAAGTGGCCCAAAAATTCACTCAAAGTGGGGCCATGTGCAAGAAAAATTCCTGCATCAGCTTTGGACATAGAGTGGTCCGGGGCTGTTTCAACGAACTCGAGTTTCTGCCCGAATTGGGTAATTCCAAATGGGAATAGAACCTTAGCACCTTAACTTTAAAAGAGTATGAAGAGTGTGACTAAGTCTAGGAAGCACGCTGGTTATGCGCATTAATTTGTCGTCAGATTCATTTGAGTTGTAGGTTAGCAAAGGTCGATAAGTGTGGAACGGTGCTCGCTAAGCAAGCAAAGAGGTGAGTGTTCTAAACTCATTTTTACAAATACTAGTGTATTATTATTATTATTATTATAAATTGTTTACATCAAGTATTTCATGGTTTTGAATGCAAACCATTTTCAAGAAGCAAGCAATGAATTAGAAAGCAAGCAAATGGTTTTGAGTTAAACCATTTTGAAAAGAAAGCAAATAATTTTAAATTGTAAAACCATAATTGCTGCTAAGTGCTAAGTAAATGGTTTTTGAAAAGTTAAACCATTTTCCAAGCAAGCAAGTAAGTCAATGGTTTTTGAATTGTAAACCATTTTTCAAGGCGCAAGCAAATGCTCGGAAAAGTTAAACTATTTTTCGCTAAAGTAGCAAGTAAATGGTTTCAAAGTGTAAAACCATTTTACAAAGAGCAAGCAAGCAAGGCAAAGAAAGTTTGTGAAAACAAGGCCTTCTTTACGAAGTAAGCAACCGGTCGTGAGGTATCCCGCACGTGCACGGTGGTGTTAGATTTCATACATGCATCAGAAGCCTTACCTCGTCTACAAACTTAGACATACATCATGCATTTAAAGGAGACCGTGGCACATGTGGGTATATAAGGTTACTTAGCTCTAACTAAGTATGGTGATGGCGATACGAGGTCAATTCCACCATATTCACCTAAATGAAAAAAAAAAAAGGTGACGCGGACAAAGGTCCTAACGGCATTCCGCGGGAGCATAGGTCTCCGTGTTCACTAGGGCATGTTAAGCAAAAATAGCTCCATTGGTTGATGTTTTATAAGCATGATACGCTGTTTTGAAAATCAACCATCGTTCCCGCCGCCAAGCGCCCGAGAGTTTTAAAGAAACGGCTGTTCCCGTGCCCCCGCTAGATTTCAAACGACGGTTGGAGCCTAAGCTCCCGTGGGTTTTATTTTCAAAGCATGTGGTCAGCTCAAGCTCCCATTTTTATGAAAAAGTTTGAGAAACTTTTTAAAGCAAATGTTTGTGAAAGGTTTTAAGAACTTTTCAAGCATGATAAAGCAAGCAAGCAAGAAAATTTATGAGAAGTTTTATAAACTTCTAAGCAAGCATGAAATAAGAGTTTTACAAGCTTTTAAAGAAAAGCAAATAAGCAAGCAAGAAAGTATTAAAAGTTTTATATACTTTTAAAAGCAAGCAAGTATAAAAGCAAGCAAGCAAAGAAAAGTTTTAGAAACTTTCAAGCAAGCAGTTAAAGTAAAGCTTTCCGGGAAAAATATTAAAAGAAAGTTTTACGCTGAGGTTCTAGTAGAAAATCTTTTATAAAGCATACACTCACTCGAGCTCGCTTAGCCTATTAGTTTCCATTTTAAAACTATTTTCCGTGCACAGTACGCAAGACGCCGAGCACAATAGGATTGGTCCCGACATCGCTTTGCGGTTGCGGTATTAATTATATTTTGTAAGAACATACTAATTTTGTAATGGAACATATGTATGTACATAGAGTAGTTTTATGGGAATGTGTCAGGTATGTCGGCCGCCATATTTTGATATAGTGTAAATCGATGTATAAGATTTGGAATTAGACTATGTGCAAACTGGGCTATGCCGGTTTTTCACAAGCAAGATTTTACCTTTCAAATCCTAAGTTATAAATAAAAGAAAATTTTTTATAGGAGGTTTAAGGAAGAAATACGGCGCTCACGTGGATTTCTAGTCTTTAAAGGTAATCTATTGGGATTTTCAGGAGGGCTTCGCACGCCCGCCACCGAAGGGTGGGGTGTGTCAACGTGGTATCGTGAGCATAAGTAATGGCAAACTATGCATGTTCCAACTTAGAGTACATACATATCAAGTGATTCAAAGTATTAAATTGTTGATATTTTTGGAAATTACAAAGACAATGTCGTAAAGAGGACGTAGAGGTCATCTCTGGGGAGAGTAGTTCCAAAGCAAGGTCGAGCGTCCCGTTAGCACTCCGAGAGGGACGAGCACGTAGTAGGTCCCACCACCGCATCTACGAATCCCTCCAAGAGTGTGTCGTCGTGGGACCATCCGCGCCACCGTAAGGAGCCTGCCGTGAATGTTTACGCAGAAAGCAAGGGCACAGATTGCACAGATAGTAGCACAGCGAATTCGACAAGAACGTGAACTCCACCGCCACTCTGGGAGGTTACTAAGAACCGGGGAGGTCAATAGAGAGTACAAAATCAGCGCTTAAGCCATATGACTCCGCAGCGGGTGATCCGTATACCGGGTTGTGGTTAGACCGAGTAAACAAGATTTATGGAGTTACTGGTCGCACCTGATGAGCAAGGGTCTTGTTTTCCGCTCATGGAAAGATTGTGGCCAAAGATCGCGTGGATGTCAGAAAGAAGGTATCCCGATGGAATAGCATGACCAATTCCAACAAGAATTCACCGACATTC
Organism: Tetrastigma voinierianum; assembly: GCA_016808115.1. Taxonomy (NCBI): domain Eukaryota; kingdom Viridiplantae; phylum Streptophyta; class Magnoliopsida; order Vitales; family Vitaceae; genus Tetrastigma; species Tetrastigma voinierianum. The sequence continues at coordinate 445,441 of JAEQBH010004097.1, forward strand.
TTTCCTCGCAGTCATAAGGATGCAAAATTGAGGAGTTCTTCAAGTTAGAATGTACATGTTAGTATCCAGTACGGCGAAATTTTTAACTAGTTAGATTGGTTCCATACATTCGGCAGATGAAGTCCTTTAAATGCAAGAGGTTTTTATCAGACTACAAAGACCGATCGTAGTATTTATTTGTGGTCCCGTATCAGATTCGGGGACTTCCTAGCTGAGGTCGCTCCAGAGCCGAGCAAAGCACTACAGCCATGTATCGTGAGTAGACATGAAAAGGAGTGGGCAGAGCGCACTGTGCACGTCCCAACAAAGCTCAGACAAGATAGCGTAAAGAAGAATGCGGCGCAGGTTACAGAGGCCGAGGTGCAAGTCGAGGAGCTATCTCTATTCAAAGGATCGCCAGGCTCTTGCCATAGCAAAGGCACCCAGTATTCCTCCCGTCATTATATGTGGCCTCGGGCGGTTAACGCCATGGGAGTGCATGAGATTCAGTACGAGGTGTTTCCACTGTGGCCAAGAAGGCCATTTTATTAGGGAGTGTCCTACCGACGGTGCTGAGACATCGTTGGCTGGTTTAGCTACTCCCAGCATTCGCAGATGAGCACACAAAAGTCGACTGGGAGAGGCTTCCTGTGCAGAGGGCTAACACAAACAGCAGTGTAGCGGTCGTGGAAGAGGTAGAGGCAAGGCTCCGTGGATACGCATGAGCCCCGCACTTCAGTGCCGCAGTATATGCCGCGGACTCCGCTGAGGATGCAAGATGGAGCCCCGATGTGGTCACTGCATTATTTCATTCTCGAGCACGATGCATATACCTTAGTGTACCCAGAGCCACGCATTCATTCGCATCCAAGCCATTCTTAGATCGTGGTCCGTGACAGAGACCCAACCATTAGAGGGTCGTATGAGAGTTTCCTCCACCGAGATCCATTACTCGCATGGTGCAAATGAGAAGCAGAGTTCCGACGAGGGACAGGAGTTCCCACGGATTCAGAATTTTAGATATGAGGGACTTTGATGCGGTTCTCAAGATTGATTGGCTATCTCGCCACAGAGCTACGATGGGGATTGTTATAAAAGGAAGCAGTTTAACAGCGTGGAAAATGGAGGTAAAGTTCAGAGGATTACGTAGAGTTATCTTCGTATGATTCTCCGCTATGACAAATACGTAAAATGCCGCGGTAAAGGATGTCGTGGTTATCTAGCTTATCGGGGCGGAGATCAAAGGCGGGACTATATTGACATTCCCAGCTGAAAGAGAGTTCCGCATGTGTTCCTTGATGATATCATGTGCTACCTTAAAGAGAAGTGGAGTTCACCTTTGATTTTGATTCCAGGACTGTTTCCCATTTCCATTCTCCTTATAGGATGGCTCCCAAAGAGAGTTAAGGGAGCTTAAAGCTCAAGCAGAAGAATTGTCGAAAGTAAGGGATTTATTGGGATCGAAAGCATATCCCCACGGGAGCCCCAGCTTCTCTTCGCGGAAAAGAAAGATTGGGAGCTCATGTCAGGTATAGATTACGTGCGCTGAACAGTTACCATCCGCAATCGCATCCACTCCCTAGAATTGATGAGTTATTTGATCAACTCCAAGGATCTCGGTGCATACCCCAAGATAGACTCGGCAGGTCTGATATCATCGCCTGAGAGCAAGGTGAGAGGATGTACCCAAGATCGTATTCAGACACGCTACTTCTGACATTATGAGTTTTCGTGATGCCATTTGGTTTGACTAATGCCCCAAGAAGGCTTATGGATTTGATGAACTGGTATTCCACTCAGATTCGGATAAATTGGCTATAGTTTTTATCGATGATATCTGTATTCGTGCAGTCTCGCAGGAACATCTTCGTAGCAACTGAGGGGTCAGACATGCACCCTAAGGGAGACAGCTTATATGCCAAGTCGAGCAAGTGTCGGGCCACTCGACAAGGTGGCATTCTCGTCATGTAATTTCAAAGCAGAGGGGTGGAGCGTGGGATCCTCGTAAAATGGGCGAAGTGGTAAATTGGAAACCACCAAAGAATGTGTCAAGTCGGCTTCCTTGGTTTAGCAGGGTATTATAGGAAGTTTGTTGAGGGGTTCTCCAAGATAGCAGCCCCACTGACCAAGCTGACAAGGAAAGATGTCAAGTATGATTGGTTAGATGCATGTCAAAAGAGTTTTGAGGAGTTGAAGGGAAGATTGACTTCAAATTTCCAATTTAGCTTTACCAAATGGAAAAGTATGGATTGCGGGTTTATAAGGATGCTTCCGTGCAAGGCCTTGGTCAGGTTTTGATGCAAAAATGATGTGGTGATCAGACATGCCTCTAGACAATAAAGAAACATTTAGGAGAATTACCCTACGCACAACTTAGAGTCATGTTAGCCGTGGTTTGCCTTAAAAAAATACGGAGACATTATTTATATGGTGTTCATCAGAGGATCTTTGCGCATCATAAAAGTCTTCAATATATTTTCACCCAAAAAAGAGTTAAACTCCGAGGCAAAGAAGAGGTGGCTTGAGTTGATTAAGGACTACGACCGTACTATCGAGTACCATCCAGAAAGTTAATGTCGAAAGGTGATGCCTCGAGGCAGCGACTGCAGAGTTCTTTCGGTCTCTGGGCATGAGATCAAAAAGCATTCTCCACTATCGCGGATCTCGGTGAGCTTTAGGTGATATCGAGGCCGAGGATTCAAGAGCCTCGTTAGCCACATTTCATGTTAGGATCAGCTCCTAGTGGACCGTATTCTAGCAGGCGGGCCACAGATCCGCTGCATTTGATTGCTTAAAGAAGAGATAGAAAAGGGAAAGAAAGCAAGAGTTTCAAATCAGTGGATGATGGTAATGATAGCGAGTCGAGAACGTGGTGTGCCAGAGTATGGGCGAATCAAGAAAGCATCATGGAAGAAGCATATCTATCTCACAGATGCTATGCATCCGTGTAGTACCAAGATGTACGTAACTTTGAAAAAGAACATTACCGCGGAATGGATTTAAGAAAGAGATAGCGAAGTTTCGTTTCTGTGTGCCAAACTGCCGCCAGGAAGGCAGAGCATCAGAGGCCCGCGTGGAAGATACAGTTACTCCCTATTCCAGTAAGTGTGGAAATGGGAAAAGATTACTATGGATTTGCGGATGTGTCTTCCACTGACCAGAGGCAACATGATTTAATATGGGTGATAGTAGATCGACGACAAAGTCCGCTCATTTCTACCAAGCACGTTGAAGATTCTTTGTAAAAGTCAGCTGTTGTGGCGTGGATGAGATAGTATGACTTCATGGGTTCCAAAGTCGATAGTGTCGATCGAGACCCCAAAGTTCACATCTAGGTTTTGGCCTAGCTTTATACAAATACAGTACTCTCATTTACATTTTAGCACAAAGATTTCATCCTCGCATTTAATGGATACCGTGAGAGGACTATTCAGACAAGCAGAGGATATGCCGAGAGCCAGGTGATGGAATTCAAAGGAAGTCGATACTCACTTAGCACTAATGGAGTTTGCCTACAACACAAATTTATCAACTAAGATGACATGGCTCCATTCGGGAGGCGTCACGGCAGAAACGTAGGACTCAGCAGTCGGGACGAGGTTGGGCGAGAGAAGACTAGTAGGCCCTCGAACTAGGCAAGATCACTTCGTAGAAAGTGAAAGTTGTTCGCGATAACTAAAGATAGCAAGAGATAGACGTAAAAGCTATGCGACAAACCGGCCATAGAGACTTGCATTTGAAATAGTGATAAAAGTCTGAAGATTTCACCTCGGGAGCGTGTGTCGAGACTGGGGAAACGAGGGCAAGCTTAGTCCGAGTGTATATTGACCTATGAGATCGTGGAGCAAAGTGGGGCCAGAGGCTACGGGGACAGTTACCCCGCAGTTGTCAAGGATTCATGATACTTCCATGTATCAATGTCAGGAAATATATCCTGGATCCTTCACACGTATCGAGCAACCGCTAAAGGAAAATTACCCTGATGAAGAGACACTGCATTGTGGATCAAGGAACAGGTGTTGAGAAGCAAAGTGATTCCATTAGTTAAAGTCTTATGGAAGAATCATGAGAGAGTGTTACGTTTATACCAGACATGCGCCCATCGCGACTTCACTTATTCCCTGATGAGGTATGCTTCCCTTTCCTTTCTTTCGAGTTTAGTTTTCATTTCGAGGACTAAATGTTTCTAAGGAGGAGGATTTTGTAACACCGTCCCGAGAGAGTCTAAGGACATGACACTGTAGGGTGTATAAGAGTACCGCGGTCACACTCGAAATATTTTGGAGACTAAAATATGAAATGAAAGTTTATGGAACCCTAATTTCCAGGGTATTAAAAACCAAGGTGAAATGGTCATTAGCAAAAAGAATATTAAAATCAAAATTCTAAGGTGTAGAGATGGGCCATAGTAGAAATTGAATAAGTTACAATTGCAATAATTAAAAGAAGAGGTATTTCTGCAATTAATGGAAAGTTAATTTAACAAAAGGAGAATTAAAACCAAAATCACATTTTGGTCTCCAAAGCTGGGGTTCACTGCTTTGAAGAGGAGAAGAGAGAGCCAAGAGGAGGAAGAGAAGGAAGAAGTAAGGAAGAGGAGAGGTCCAAAGAGCTATATGCCTGCCTCTTAGAATCAAGTGTATTAGATTTGTGGCTTGGGTATGAGATTGGGTTCTCCTTTGATCTAGGTTTTGTGCAGAGCACATGAAGCCTTTCAATGGTTGGGGTTATGAGTAAAACCCCAATTGATGTAAAAGAAACTTGGAATCATCAAATTTCATGATGTTTAAAAAGAATTGGTGGACCTTAGGGTAGTGTTCTTGGATTTCACTCAAGGTTTTATTTTGATTCCAAACACCAATTCACATGTCAGGAAGTTGTTTTGGGATGATTTGCCGCTTTTGAGGTATTATGAATTATAGAAGTATATGGAGTGGAATCGTACCACCAAAGTGGGAGAAATAACAAAACCGGGCATTTCAAGTCCTACTGGTACAATAGAGTCCCACGGTGAGAACTTTGCTTTGGGTCATTTTTGGCCAAGTCCTACCGGTAGAAGTTGGGTCCCCGGTAGGACTTGTTCGTTTTCCCTGCTTCGACCAGTTTTCGATTTCTAACATAATCCCCATTTCTTATCCGATTTGAGTGATTCAAGTGGCTACGAAAAATAATTTCAAGGAGAACAAACTTAAGAAGCAGGAATCGTCTAATTCGATCCTATGGCCCAAAATTCACTCAGTGGGGCCATGTGCAAGAAAATTCCTGCATCAGCTTTGGACATAGAGTGGTCCCGGTTGTTTCGAATCGTAACTTGAGTTTCTGCTCGAATTGCACTCATTGAATAGAACCCTTAGCACCTTAACCTTAAAAGAGTATGAAGAGTGTGACTAAGTCTAGGAAGTAATGTTAAGTTATGTGATTAATTTGTCGTCAGATTCATTCTTGAGTCAGAGGTTAAAGTAAAGGCCTGATAAGCGTGAACTTGCCTGCTACAAGCAAAGAGGTGAGTGTTCTAAACTCATTTTGCATAAATACTAGTGCATTATTATTATTATTATAAATTGTTTACATCGGTATTTCATGGTTTCAATGCAAACCATTTTCAAGAAGCAAGCAATGAATTAGAAAGGCAAATGGTTTCTGAAGTTAAACCATTTTTTGAAAAAGAAAGCATTGGTTTTAAATTGTAAAACCATAATTAAGCAAGCAAGCAAGTAAATGGTTTTTGAAAAGTTAAACCATTTTCCAAGCAAGCAAGCAAGTAAGTCAATGGTTTTTGAATTGTAAACCATTTTTCAAGCAAGTAAGCAAATGGTTTTGAAAAGTTAAACCATTTTTCAAGCAAGCAAGCAAGTAAATGGTTTCAAAGTGTAAAACCATTTTACAAAGAGCAAGCAAGCAAGCAAAGAAAGTTTAGAAAACAAGGCCTCCCTAGTTCTAAGCAAGCAACCGTCGAGGTATTCCGCAGACGCGGCACCTGGGTGGTGTTGTGGATTTACATGCATTGTAGTTTTACCTGGCCTGGCAAACTTAGGACATACATCATGCATTTAAAGGAGACCGTGGCACATACAGGGGTATATAAGGTTATGAGCTCTAACTAAGTATGGTGATGGCGACACGAGGTCAATTCCACCATATTCACCGGAAAATGAAAAAGGTGACGCGGACAAAGGTCCCACCAAGACGGTGGAGCATAGGCGTTCCCGTGTTCACTAGGGAATGTTACAAAAATAGCCTCCATTGGTTGATGTTTTATACATGATACGCTGTTTTGAAAAAATCAACTATTGGTTCCCTTGGGCCGCAAGCCCAGAGAGTTTTAAAGCAAATGGTCGAGCCCAAAGTTCCCGTTTAGATTTCAAAACGACGGCCGAGCCAAGCTCCCGTGGGTTTTATTTTCAAAGCATGGTCGAGCTCAAGCTCCCATTTTTATGAAAAAGTTTGAGAAACTTTTAAAGCAAATACCAGGAAAGGTTTTAAGAACTTTTCAAGCATGATAAAGCAAGCAAGAAAATTTACGAAGTTTTATAAACTTCTACAAGCACAAAATAAGAGTTTTACAAGCTTTTAAAGAAAAAATAAGGCAAGAAAGTATTAAAAGTTTTATACTTTTAAAAGCAAGTATAAAAGCAAGCAAGCAAAGAAAGTTTTAGAACTTTCAAGCAAGCAAAGCAAAGTAAAGCTTCGAAAATATTGTAAAGAAAGTTTTACAACTAGGTTTTCCTGGTGAAAAATCTTATAAAAGCATACACTCACCGAGCTCGTTTAGCCCATTAGTTTCCATTTTAAAACTATTTTCCGTACAGTACGCAAGACGGAGCACAATAGGATTGGTCCTACATCGTTTTTAAGTGTCAGGTATTAATTATATTTTGTAAGAACATACTTTGAATTTTGTAATGGAAACATATGTAAGGAAGCATGTGAGTAGTTTTATGGGAATGTTGGTATGTCAAGGCTATATTTGGATATAGTGTAAATTGGATGTATACTGTGATTTGAATTAGACTATGTGCACCGCCATGTCGGTTTTTCCGCGGCTAAGATTTTGCCAACCTAAGTTATAAATAAAAAGAAAATTTTATGTAGTTTAAGCAAGCACGGCCACTATTGTGATCCCTAGTCGCTAAAGGTAAATCTGGGCTGGGGATTGTGGAGTGGCTTCGCACGCCGCACGGTAGGGGGTGGGGGTGTGTCATAAATGATAAGGAAATTAAGTTATAGAAATATTTATATATATATATATATATATATATATATATATATATATATATATATATATATATATATAATGCATATGTATAAGCCTCGCGACAAATGGCGACGCTGGGTCAGTCTACGCTTATGTTCCCACTAAGTCGTAGTTATAAAGACGGCTGCTCAATCCGTGTAGGTACCGAAGAGGAGGCTAGAGGACGTAACCTTCCACATCAGAGAACGAGGTCAACACATCAATAGGGTCCATTGGAAGATTTTGTATAATGTATAAGTCTTTTTTGTTTCTTTTCAAACAATGTAAATGTTGAACACTATTAAATATGTACATATATAATTGTATAAGTAATGGACTCCGATATGCGTATAATTGTGATGGACACCACTCCCAGTTCTTTGTATATACAAATGATTTTGTTATTACTGAAATTGTTCGTGCACCAATAGGTACAGGTACAGCTCTGAGAAAGAACAGGTCAATGAGAGTCCCAGTATAGTATAGATAGTATCGCACCTGACTTTTGCTCTATTCGGCAATCGTCGAGCCGGATCTGTGGCGTGACAACTATGGTGGTATGTATAATGTATATGTAAAAGAATTTTATTATTATTAAATCGTGTATATGAATGAGAAAACAGTACAAGTGTCACCCAGACAAATGCTGAAGAGGTCCGGGCTCAAGTGTGACACCTCGCTTGACACCCATCGTGTTTGGGTCAAGGCCGCGATTGAGGATACTGGAATACTCTGGATACGGTGTCGGGTAAAAGCAGGGAGGATTAGCTTTCTGGGCTGGGAAGAGGCGTAATACTTTGCCTACACTAGTCGTGATTTAGGCCAGATCGGCATGAGTTGTAACATTCAAATTATACCCAATGTTTATGAACATATGTTTTAAAGTATAATAACGAAATGTATATTTATTCGCAGTAAAATAAAGATAAAAAACAAAAGAGGAATATGCATAAGTTAGATTACAAATAATAAAGAAGATTTCCGTACACAAGAATAATAAATTGATTTGTAAATATTGTAAGAGCTGAGGACCAGGGAAATAAAAAGGGATAAGATCAGATATATAATACACTAAATAAATATCTTATTTCTTGCCTTTGAGAAAAGTGGAGAAGAAATACTTGAGGAAGAGAGAAGAAGAGAAGAAAGGAAGAAGAAGAAGAAGAAGATCACAGGTATGGAACTATGATTTGGTATAAAAAAAATATGGAACCATGAATATGTGTATGTAAACTAGATGTGTACGGATACATGCCTCGGTCAGGTGGAACTATGATTTGTGAAAACAGAAAAGCATGGAACCATGAATATGTATAAACTAGGTGTGTAATGATACATGTCTGGGTTGTATGGAAGTCTAGTTTTGGTCTGCATGCATGGATACATGTTTTAGAACCTCTATCTTGTGTATGGTTTGGGTTTGGAACCCTAAACTCATTTCTTGTAGGGTTGAGTTAAGAAGAGCTTAAGGTCTTAAATATGTGTTTCTGAGAAGGGTCTAGTTGCAAGTTGAACCCAGAAATTCCCTATTTTCGATTATATGCAGTAGCCGGATCTTAGAACGGGTTTTTGGGTCAGAAATAAGGGAGACTTACAGGTGTCCTAGAATTGTAGCCATATCACTGAAATTGATGTTAGGCTTTGAATTTCACTGACTTCAGAACAAGTTATGGTCTTTTTACTCTGAATAGACAAATGGGTGAGGGGTCGTCAAACAGAGGTCGTCAAACAGGGGTCGTCAAACAGAGGTCGTCAAACAAGATTGCCAACAAGATTGCTACAACAAGGTTCACAACAAGATTTGGCCAAACAAGACACAACAAGACTGGCCAAACAAGGCTCACAAACAAAGGCTCGATCAAACAATACTGGCCAAACAAAGGTCAGTCAAACAAGATCACAAACAAGGCTCGTCAAACAAGCATCGCCAACGTTGCTCGCACAACAAGGCTCGTCAAACAATACCGTCAGCACGTCGAACGTTGCTCACAACAAGACTCGTGAAACAAGACGGTCAAACAAAGGTTTGGCCACTTCAAGATAAATTTCGTCACCGTCAAGGTTGATCGCGCATGACCTCCAACTTTAGCGTCATATCTCCTTCATTTAACTCCGATTGAGTGTTCTCGACTCTATGGAAAGCCTATCGAGTCAAGAATACATTCATATGCCTGAGGAGATGTAGTAGATGTCAGACTGAGGTGTTAGAGTTGAGCTCATCCATGATGAGCTCAGCTCTGTCATCTGTAGTCAGCTCGTCAAACCGACTACGATTACCTCCAACTTCTAAGGTCATAACTCCCTTCGTCTAACTCCGATTCGAGTGTTCTCGGACTCTGAGTTTCTCCATTGAGTAACGAATTCATCAATAGACAGTTTGATAAGATTGGAACTCATTTTAGTTCCAGAAACACGGAAATATAGGCAGTACAGGTAACTATAGTTATTTGTATTAGGAATGCTCTATGAATTCATAAATAACTCATAAGCATACATGGTGTAAGCATAGTTATTTATGCATATAATGAGATATGAAAATATGATTAGATATATATATATATATATATATATATATATATATATATATATATATATATATATATATATATATATCCCATATGAATACCGAATGACAATAAATTATTCTGTGAATATGATATATACTAAATGTAAAATAAGGCATTGATCGTCTCGCTAGAACCTTAGAGAGTGGGATAGATGATGCCTATCGGGGAAAAACAGTTGCCGCATGTGATATTCCACACGTTTGGGTCAAATGATGATAGATCCCGTTTGGATCGTGTGGCCCGAAAGTGCCCGCTCCGCACTCATGAATGGTCATCGTCATACAAAGATGATACCTTCTGCCTATATTACCGCACTATGAATGGTCAATGGCCTCATACAAAGTGATGATACCTCTTGCCTATATTACCCGCAGCACTCATGAATGGTCACCGGTTCATACAAAGGATGATACCTCTCGCATCATATTACGGCACACATGGATGGTTAATGCCTCATACAAAGGATGATACCTTCTGCTCTACACACGGCACTCCGCGAATGTATCACCGTTCATACGCTGATGCTACCTTCGCATCATATTACCGCACATGATGGATGGTCACCGTTCATACGTGCTGATGATACCTCGTTTGTATTACCTTCGGGTTTGGCATTAGGCAAGTGGCCTGAATTAGAGTATATATGATAGAAAAACCCGTGTTTAGTAATGTCAGCCTGAATGTGGATGTCCTCGTGTTTTGTATAGACGGATCTTCCGGTGAAGCCGCCGAGAGTGTTAACCCAAGAGAACAAGGGTTACTGGCCAACCTTCGTAAAGTAATGTACCTAATGAGCCCACGTAGTCTTGGCCGAGAATATCGCAAGACATACTCGGCTCGATAGATCGACTTCCCAAAGCTCCAATGTATTAATCGTAGCATGACATGGAGTAGAGGAATTCCACGGGGTGAGCATGCAAGAGCCGAGAAAGCCGACCCTGGTTAGAAAAGCTAGAAAGGTATTAGAAGAGGTAAGATGTCCTCCCGATCAGGAGCATTATGTGCGCCTCACTTCATTTTCATGGTAGCGAGGCATACGATCGTGGAAACGGCTCAAAAGTCTAAGGATTCAAAATCCCATGACCTGGGAGTTCAGTCCAAGAGTTCAGTGGCAAAGTATGTTACCGAAATGTATAGGATTCCAAGTGGAAATAGCTTCTTAAATTCAAGCAAAGGAGCTTATCTGGTCGAATATGAAAAAGAATTTAGCCATCTTAGTAAGTATGCACCGACCGTCCTCACCGGAAGATTTTTGTAGTACTTATTAATGGACGCATGATTCCATCAAGAAGTATTCGCACCTATGACTTCTCTCCAAACCAGAGATACTTTACTGGCTTGGTCCAAGTCGCAATGAGAAAGGGAGAAACTAGAAACGAAAGAAGAAAGAAAGATTTCAAAAGAAGAGTTTTCTAGAGTGAGCTTCGTCCTCCTCGGAAAAGAGCTAGAGAATCTCCACCAATCGTAATATATAGTCCCGCCACGTAGCTGGGAAGGCAAGGTCCAAGCAGTAGCACGAGTGTGCAGAGGTGCTTCCGCTAGACCCGGAGAAATTCCTAAATGCCCTATCAAGCATGTGGCTGCATTTGGGAGTTCAAGGATATCGACGGAGGGTGTTTCTGCAGTGGGAAGCCTCGAGCATTCAAAGCACAAAGGTCCCCAAGAGTTGTGGAAATGGAAGCCAACAAGGAAGTGGCAAGAGGAAGATCCGCGACACCACTTTCGACTCGCGATCGCAGAAATGAGGGCCCATCTCAAAGATAGTGACGAGAGGCATACGGAGACGCAGGATCATCTCTATGACATGCATGCAAGATTCAAGATCAGCATGTGCTATGAAGGCTCAGGAGGATCGTGAATGCCCCGAGGTTGAGTAGCTGGTATTTACTTTATATGATATAGAGATGCATGCATTGATTGATCCCTGATTCACTATTCATATGTGCATGGAGCATGTATTTGACAAAGTACCAAAGAATGGAGAAATTAAAGATATGACATGCATGTAACTAGTCCGTCGGGCACAACGCGAAGGTGAATAACATATATAGAAATCGGTCCCATCATATACAAACAAAAGAGTTTCTCACGATTTGATAACCCAACATCCGAGAGCTCAATTCTGGATTCGAGAACATCGTTGCCCAAGCAATCGAGCTATCATGGATCAGGACAAAAGACTCAGAAGGTTTAGAGATGCTCCACTGCACTGGCGTAATAGTACAAGGCATTGGATCAAGTGTAATGTCTAATGTCATCTCCACTATGCAAGCTTAGGAGAATTATGAGGAAAGGATGTATATTATTTTGCTTTTGGCTACTTGACTCCAAGAGAGGTCGGGTTGGATGGTGAAAGATCCCAAAGAGTAAGGGAATCTCCTGCATGTATTCCCCCAAGAGCTACCGCACTCACACAGAGAGAGGTGAATTTAGCCATAGAAATCTTACTCAGACCATTCCTATGTCGGGCACCGCACAAATGTAGATGGTTCAACTAGCCGAAAGAGTTGAAGAGCTCACCATAAGAACTTTTAGATAAGGATTTATCCGACCCAAGAATTCCTCGTGCACTCGTGTTATTTGTGAAAAGAAAGATGGCACTCTACTGATGTGCATCGACATCTACGATCCATAAGGTGACAAAGTGAAAACAAGTACCACTGCTGGTAAATTAAAGATCTTTTTGGACGCTTGGAAAGGAGCGTGTCTTTTCAAGATGTGACTTACGAATGTATTATCATTGTTGAGGCAAGGAAGGATAAAGCCAAGACTCCGCATTTAGAACCCGATACGGTCATTACGAAGCTTCGTCATGCCATTCGCTGACTAATGCACCGGCTACAAATATTCATGGATTTGATGAATAGGTTTTTCCAATTCTATGTGGATCAATTGTTGTGGTTTTTATCGATGATATCCTCGTGTATTCTAAGGATGCACAAGAACATGAACAACACTCGGTAACAGGCCCAGAGACGCAAGAGGTAGTACAGAAGTATATGCTAAGCTCGAAGAAGTGTGATTTTCAAGTAAAGGAAGTTTCATTCCTAGGCCATATTGTGTCCGGGCAGAGGGGTATAAAAGCTGATCCCGCTAAGATTGAAGCAGCTAGAATTGGAAATCACCTCAAAATGTAACCGAGGTGAGAAGTTTACAGTAAAGGTGTTATTATGTAAGATTCAGGAGAGGCTTTCATGGCAACTCCGCCTCACCGCTACTTAGAAAGGAATAAAGTTTGAGTGCCGACAAGACAAATGTCGACAGTTTTGAACAGCTTGAAAGGGATCGGTTGAAGCACCGCATCGGCACACTTACCCTCGGAAAAAAAAGAGTATACCTTGTATAGTGATGCTTCAGTATCGTTTAGGATGCGTGTTAATGCAAGATGGGAAAGCAGTGGCTTACGCGTCCAGACAATTGAAGCCACATGAACAAAATTAATCCGCACTCATGACTTAGAGTTAGTCAAGGGTAGTGTTTGCTTTAAAAATATGATGATACTACTTATACTGTAAGTGTAGAATTTACAATCGATCATAAGAGTCTCAAGTACTTGCTAACGCTAAAGAGTTAACCTGAGACAGCGAGGTGGTTAGAAAGTTATTAAAGGATTATGATCGCATCATAGATTACTAATTCCTGAAAGGCTAATATAGTAGCCGATGCTTTAAGCCGAAAGACAGTGGTAGCAATGTCACTACAGTAAATGTGTTGATCGAGACTAGAGACGATGGAGTCATGTTAGCTCAATTAGAAGCCAACCCGCTTTAAAGCAAACGATTATAGATGCTGGTAAAATGATGAAGAGTGAAGGATCCCGACCCTGGATTAACCTCATGAACCCGAGATCCCAAGACTCCAACGGATATAGAAACTTTTCCTTAAAATACTAAATAAAATCCATGGAGCGAACCCCTTGCCAATCCTTAATATCTTTAGAAAATAATGCTAAGCTAAGTGATAAATTTTTTTTTTCTTTTCTTTTCTTTTGTTTTTCAAACACTGATTTTCGTGCACCGCGTAGCTCCTCGTTTTCTGACTCTCCCAAATTTACAAAACCCGCGAAACATTTAAAAACACTTCTAATCTTTCAACTCAACTTCTCAACTTCCGCTTTAGACTCGTCCACAACCCAATCAAACACAATATATACATATACATTTATTCACTTCAAATCATCAAAACATTCAAAACTTTCAATTACATGCACGCTTTATAAAAGATTTGGCCTGAGTCGGACTTAGTTTCTAATCGCCTAAGTAGTTCATATTTTCAAAATATATCCATATATGCATATATACATGACAAATTATTCAACCTATAAAATATGCAAATTATTTATACAATGCAATTCACATGCTGCCTTCCTCGATGGTTCGACTCACCGCACAGAGGATACTCTCAATTACAAGACCCGTCTCTTCCCTCGAAATATTTTTGGAAACATATGGAAAAGAATGAGCTAAAGGTTTCCAAAGGAGTGTACATTTTCATTAAGATAACATTTTCTGCATATAATGTAAAGTAATACATACTTATACATTTAAAATACATTTATGCCTAAGATAACATTTAGCATATATCAAAGTAATACATACTTATACATTTAAAATCCATTTATGCCTTAAACATTTATGCCTCAAACTTTCTTTTCTTTCTTTATAATAAATACTTATATACATTTCAAATCAATTTATGCCTTAAACATTTACGCCTCAAACTTTCTTTTATTTCCTTCTTTCGATGGAACCTGTAGAATAAACACACCGAACAAGCCTGCATCGACTGGTGAGGGACACATTCCAACCATAACCACTACGTCGCAAGAAACTCACGCTTGCATAGGGTTCCAACATAAAGACTTTATCACGCCAGCGATATTACTCTGCATACCTATTTCCTCCCTCGCTAAGAACTCCAACTTTACCCCCAAATCTCATACACGCTTTAAAGCACTTACGATACATCGGCCAAGGTCACCATAGGGTTTAGGTAATCCATCAAGAAAAACATTTCTTCAAAATACATTTATAAATCCATTTAAACTTTACTTTATCATCATTAAAACACAAATGCATTCTTTACACATTTTTAAAACTTTCATAATACTCTTAACATATGCATACATATTTCATATACATATAAATATATATTGATGTAAGATAAAACATTTCATATGCCTTAGCATTTACATAAACATTTCCATTAAACTTTCAGTTTAACATTAAATCATTCACTTTTAAAAACTCAATTTTCAAAATATCATTTTCACCTACGCTCACCGCTCAACTCGCCACCCCCGTCGACCCCGCTTCCGTCCGATAGTCCTTTCACCTTTTTTCAAGAAAACCACAACTATACATTAATCATAACTTCCATTTTAATCCACCATACACATTCATTTAACGCCAAATGAACAAATTACTCCTTAAGCACTAAAAAACTCATTCATTTTGGCTAACCTTCTTTCCAACAATACTCTATAGACTTTTGACCCTCAAAATTTTTCAAACGGTCTTCAAAATTTATGAAACTCTCCAGATCAGTCCTTATATATCCAATGACATCTCTTTTAAATTTTCAGTTTAAAATTCCTTCTTCTCTAAAGCTCCTCAACCACATAACACAATTTGCACAACAGATGACTAGTTTGGCAGAACAGAATCTGCACATAGCTCCACTCTTGAAACATTTTTCTGGGCAATTTGGGATTAAAATTTCATAAACTTCCTTCAGATAAATTTTTTTCCTAGAGTTTGGTTTTACCCATAATTTTGAATCACTCAAATCGGATAAGAAATGAGCAAGTTATGGTAAAAATATGAAAACTGGTCGAAATGATAAACATGATGCATCGCACCGAGAACCGACAAAGGGCTTACATGGTCCTACATTGAGTAAATTTTAGGCCACTTAGGGATCTGAATTTACGATACTCTTCTTCTTCTTAAGTTTTGTTCTCCTTCAAGTCTATTTTACGTAGCCACTTAAATCACCTTTTTCCAAATCGATCAAAATTGAGCAAGTTATGGCCAAAATACCAAAACTGGTCAAAACAGAAAACAGACATTTCCCGTACGAGACTCCCAAAAAATTGACCAAAACGTGTTTCTTCCATTTTTTCTTCACTCTAAACACTCCTTAAATCGATGCATTATACCCATTTCAAACATAACACACACAATTCACTATCAAACCCTAACCCTTACTCACTTGATTTTGTCAAAACCCTAACCTAAACCATGGCTTTCTCAATTGATATTAAATTCAGCACCATTAAACCTTAAATAGTTTATCAATTTAACATCCATACCAGAATTTAAGACATAAATATGCTGAAAACATCAAACCCTAACTTTCCACCCACGAAACTTATCATTTCGAGCTTCTTCATTCCTCTCTCGATTACCACTCAAGATCACTTGAAAGCTCAAAACAAAGAAAACTCTACCTCCCAACTTGGATTTCTCCTTCTTCCTCTTTCTCCTTTCTCCCCCCTTTCTTTCTCTCTCTTTCTCCTTTCTCCTCTCTCACGTGATCCCCTCTATTTGGAGAGACTTTAAACTTAATTTTGCTTTTAAATTCCAACTTTCCAAAAATTACCCTTAAGTCAAAGAATTCAATTGGTTATTGTAAAGTGAATTACCTCTTAGAATTCAGTTTCTATAGGGTCCATTTTTATGAGACCAAGTCATTTACCCATTATTTAAATCATAACTTAGCCATTAAGAAAGATTTGATCGGGCTAAGATAAATTTAAATATTTCATTATGCCAGACATCTCCGCCATTTCATCGCTTATTTATATCGATTATATGTCAAAATATTCTATGGTCGCCTATATTTAAATTTGAACATAAAATTATTCTAACTAAATCCTTCATGTTGAATTTCGTGTCATGAAATCACCGAAATCTGATTTAAAATCATTAAAACTTAATCCCACACGCGTATTATTACCCGAATTACGTTCTCGGACACCGAAACTATCCAATGGACTCCGCTTCACTTTATTTCAGTCGTTAGTCTTTATGATATATTCCTGACATTTTCGTGATTTTCGGCCCACTTCCGAAAAATTTCAACGTAGCCCCATAATTTTCAAGCCTCTTAAAATCACTATTCACTTAAATCTCCTATCTTCTTCTTTAAACATCGGCCAAAGTCATAGGAACTGAAATTTCATAAATTCCTTTGCAAAACCCTCCATTCTGGATATAATAAGAAAAATCATTATTCCTTAGGCATTCGGGTTACAATTTTCGAAAATTCCATCATATCCAAATGACGTCCCAGCATTCTAAATTTAATCTACCCGCTTTCTATCATCGACCTCTAATCACGCTCAAAACTACTATTATAACATTCAATCAGTCAGGGGTTTGGCAAAAAGAGTTACGTAAAATTTACGTATGGTTAGAGATGGTGACAAGACCGAGTTTCTTGTGAGAAAGAAGCCGGAAGTTTGTATTTCCACAGACATGCAGCGATGATAAAGAGCTAAAGAAAAAGTTGCTATTCAGGACTCATAATACGCAGATTACTATGCATCCTGAGGCAATAAGATGTACCAGACCTAAAACAGCTTTTATTGGTGGAAAGGAATGAAAAGAGATGTGACTAATATGTGTCTAAGTGTTTGACGTGGTCAAGAAGTTAAAGTCAACACCGGGCGCCCACAGTTCGTTAAATCCCCTTCCAATCTCAATGAAGCGGATAACATTACCATGGATTTTGTGTCTGCCTTTCCCCTCACACAACAAAAACATGACTCGTCTGGGTGATTATAGATAGGGTTCACAAAGCCCGCCATTTATACCAAATGTGATCGACTATTCTATGGATCGACTAATGGTTATATGTAGATGAAATTGTGCGATCGCGATGGTACCGTCGTTCATTGTGTCTGATAGAGATCCGCGATTTACATCAAGATTCTGGAAGGAATTACGCCGCCTTTAGGCACTAAGCTGAATTTTAGTATGGCATTCCATCCGCAAATGCATGGACAATCGTGAGATTGATTCAAAAGCCCAAGATATGCTTCAGGTTGTAAGCCGCGGAATTTTCGAAGTCGGGATAGGTATATTCCATTGATGGAATTTGCCTATACAAGAGTTTTCGCCAAGCATTGGTATGGCACCATATGAAGCTTTGTATGGCCGAAACGTAGAACTCCCGTGTGTCGACATAATTGAATGAAAGCGTAAACCGATAGGTCCGTACATTATAAAAAAGAGGTGTAAGAGAAAGTACAAGTTATTCGGCAGAGGTTAAAGGCGGCTAGTGATAGACAAAAGTCGTATGCCAACCTAAAGAGGAGAGATATTGAATAACGTGGGAGACAAGGTCTTCTTAAAGGTATCACCATGGAGAAAAATTCCCAGTTCGGGGTCGAAAGGCAAGTCGAGTCCAAGGTTCATATGGTCATATGAGATTTTGGAACGTATCGTCTCGTGGTTTATCGATTGGCACCCTACGAAGTCAGCTAAATTACACGATGTGTTTCATGTGTGTCGATGCTTCGAGATACCGCTTCCGATGAGTCGCATACTACCGCTGCAAGAGATACAAGTACAAGAAGATTTGTCATATGATGATGAGCCAAAGACCATTCGCCCGAGAGGTGAAACAATCGGGCGAACAAACAAGTACCATTAGTGAAAGTGCTCCGCAACACCACGGCAGAGAGAAGAAGCCACTGTATTTAAGCAACTATGAGAGCGCAGCATCCGCAATCCTTCGAATCAAAAGGAATTTCGAGGACAAAATTCTTTAAGGGGAGAGTTGTAACACTCCCAAATTTATACCCTAACAGTTTTATAACATGTTTTAAGTATATTAACGTAAATGTATATTTATTCCCGAGTAAAATAAAGATAAAAACAAAAGTAGGAATATGCATGTTTAAATTACAAATAAGAGTTAAGATTCGGTGCTATCAGAAGAATAATAAATTGATTTGTAAATATTAGAAGAGTTGGAGGACCAGCGAAATAAAAGTGATAAGATCAATATGATAATACTAAAATAAATATCTCATTTTGGTCTTGGAGAAGGAGAGCAAATATGGGCAAGAGAGAAGAGAAGAAAGCCAAGAAGAAGAAGATCACATAGTGATTAACTACGATTCAGATAAAAAAATATGACCATGAATATGTATGTAAACTAGATGTGTACGGATACATGTCTTGGGTTGTATGGAACTAAGGATTTGGTATTGAAAAGTATGGAACCATGAATATGTGTGCGTAAACTGTGTGTGTACTGGGATACATGTCTGGGTTGTATGGAAGTCTAGTTTTGGTCTAGACAGTATGGATACATGTTTAACCTCTATCTTGTGTAAGGGAGCCGGTTTGGGAACTCCTAAAACTCATTTCTCGTAGGGTCGAGTTAAGAAGAGCTTTAAGGCCCTAAATATGTGTCTGAGAAGGGTCTATAGTTTCAAGTCGAACCTTAAAATTCCCTATTGTCGACCATATGCAAAAAGAAATGATCTTAGAACGTAGTTTTTGGGTCAGAAATAAGGAGAATGGCAGCAGTGTCCTTCTAGAATTGGTGTACCATATCAACAAATCGATGTTAGGCTTTTGAATTTCTTAATTGACTCCTATAGACCAAGTTATGGTCTTTACTCTGAACAGGCAACGGTGAGGGGTCAGCCAAACGAGGTCGCCAAACAGGTCATTAAACAGAGGCCGCTAAACAAGATTGGCCAAACAAGACGCCAAACAAGGCTACAAACAGTACTGGGCCAAACAAAACTTCACAAACAAGTGCTCGTCAAACAAGATTGGCCAAACAAGGTTCGCCAAACAAGTTGTTCGCCAAACAAGATCACAACAAAGGCCGGTCAAACAAAAGATTCGTCAAACAAAGGCTCATCAAACAAGGTCATTAAACGCAAGACTCGCCAAACAATACTGGCCAAACAGTATCACAAACAGTTGGGCTCGGGCCAAACAAGACGCCGTGGAACAAGATTGTCAAATGCTCACTTCAAGATAAAACACGCCTCGTCAAGGTTGGATCGCGCATGACCCCAACTTCGGGCGTCATATCTCCTTCGCTTAAACTCCGATTTATGTTCTGGACTCTATGGAAGCCCATTGAGTCAAGAATACATTCATATGCCTGGAGGAGGATAGTAGATGTCAGGACTGAGGTTAGGAGCGAGCTCGTCCATGACAGCTCAAATTCAAGTCAATCCAAGCCGCCGTCAAAATCGACTACGTATGACCTCCAACTTCGGAAGGTCATAACTTCTTCGTCTGAACTCCGATTCGAGTGTTCTTAGACTCTATGGAAAGCCCATTGAGTCAAGAATTCGTCAATATACAGCTTGATAAGATTGGAACTCATTTTAGTTCCATAAAACATGGAAAACAGTAGGCAGTACAGGTAACCATAGTTATTTGTATTAGGAATGCCTATTATGAATTCATAAATAACTCATAAGCATACATGGTAAGCATAGTTATTTATGCATATAATGAGATATGAAAATATGATTGTATATATATATATCCCATATGAATACCTAATGACAAATAATTATTCGTGAATATGAGATATATACTAAACAGAAAATACAATATCGATTTGGCCTACTTAACCCTAGAGGCTGTAATGGGCATGCCTATTGGGGAAAAACATTTCACGGGCAAAGACATACGTGATATTCCACATTTCGGGTCGTATGACATAGATCCCGTTTGGATCAGGTGGCCCCGAAAGGGTCATCACAACTTCCGGGCACTCATGGATGGTCACTGGCTCATACAGTGATGATACCTTCGGGTATCATATTAACGCACTCATGATGGTCATCAAGTTCATAATGATGATACCTTTCTTAGTATCATATTACCGGCACTCTTGATGGTCAATGTCTATACAAGGATGATACCTTCTGCATCATATTATCGGGAGTGCTAGTACATTGTCTTACACAATGATAACGCTTCAGTTCCTCATGGTTTCTGATTCAGCCTTCTAAGGTTTATGCATGAAACATAAAGAAATGACAGTATAAAGAAATGTAGAGAATATATGATATGATATGAGAAGCATAGCACCGTTATGATGATAGTATACAAGCATAAGAACAAGAAGTAAAATACAAGTCACATGAAAAGTATAATGGATGATGATAAGAAATGAAACTGCTATATTAAGTATATATATGAGAAATGATAAGAATCAGAATCGTTATATGTGTGATATGCATTTGTATCAAGACTTTAATAGAAGTCATATTCCCACTAAGCGTAAAGCTTAGCACGTGTTCAATCCGCAGGTACGTAAGAGGAAATCGTAGGAACTGGGGCAATCCACATCGCAAGCCAAAGGCCACACAAAGAATAGTGTGCCCACCGAAGACCTTTTAGGTCTATTTTGTATATGAAACTTTGTAATCAATGTAGATATCAGATGTTGAACATTTCCATATTTGGAGCTTGTATTTATATTTTGTAATCCGCTGCTACAGAATGTAATACAAGTTAAGTGTTTAACATTATATGAATATGTAAGTGTAAAGGTTATAAGTTTTAAAAAAAAAGAAAAAAAAAAAGAAAGAGTGACCCTCACTTGACATCCTATGCCGAGTCGGGCGCCACACACGAGTGACTCCGGATCGCCTGCAGATGCGGATCCCAAGACTTCGACAATGTAAATCCCAGCTTAGCCGAGGGACGTATGAGTATACGCCATTCCTCCACACCCTGGGCAAGACGGTCGAGGAACCAGCTTTGCTTGGTGCTTGCATAAGAATTCTGCTGAAGAGAAGAATGAGGCCAGAGGGCCTAAGTCAGGATAGATCAGAGTCACAAGAATAAAGCGTGGTGGACCTTAGGATGGTAATCTATCGTTGTCGGGGAGCAGCCAGTTTGACACGTGGAGGAAGTCGACAATTACCTGTCACGCACTGGGACCTTAGCCGGTTGTCACACCCGACACCATTGGATTCGGGCTAGAGGTTAAGGCCTTTAGAGAAGCCGTGTATAGATGTTCTTCCCTAGGATGTGGTGAGGGCTGACCTGATAGGCCGAGATTATGAGCGAAAGTGATCTCTAAGATTCGCTTCATGGTGGACTCGATCGCGTCACGCATGACATTATCAGGTTCGTGCGCACGCAACATCGTCGAGCCCGTGTGTGGGTGCACTAAGACGGCCATTCGCCACTCTCGTGAGCTGGTCGATTTGTCTTTAGGACTACGTCCAATGAAGACTCATAGCTTGAATCGTGAATGTAAGAGGCTCCGAAGTGTGTCGAAGAGTTATGTAATCGAGATGAAACACACTCAGCCAAGTTATCACGTAGACTTAGAGTCGAGTGATGAGCCTGGAGTGACTCGAGATTCCAAACCCTCATATCTAAGAAAGGAAGCCTTCAACCCATAAAGAAAAGAGCGACGTACAAGCGAAGAGGATCTAGAGCCCTAAAAGACAAAGCGATCGGGAGAGGTCTCCAAAGAAGGATGGAGAACGGTCCCCGAAAAGGCACAGAAACCTCAGAGACCGTCTGGGCTCCACTTCAACCCGGGATCTATTAACGTTACTCACCCCTACGGTTAACCCCCTTAACAAAATTCCCCGCATGACAAGTCCCGTATGGCACGAAACGCACTGGGCCCCGAGAGGTGGCTAACTCAAACGAAGCTCCGCACCCCGCCCACAAGGACAACACTGGGCATCAAGGAGTTCCATTAGGACTACTTCGCACCGCACGATGATCGCAGACATACAACTCAAGAGAGAAATGTAGTACTTACCTGCTGGGTACCTCGGGACGCCTACAACTCGAAAATCAGCCTTCATAATCAAGCTCGAACCAGCCCCGCCTCAACAGCCACCACCCCGCCACTCCTACAGACGATAACTCAAAGACCAACAGCCCCCAAAGGGAATCCATGTGATCTCGTGAGGATCTCGCAGGAGGAGGAACTGGGCTTCACTGAAGGCCCATTCACGCAAAGACGTCGGGAAAATAGAAGAACATGCTTGTCCAAACCGCCTACCGACATGTCCATCACATTCTCCGACTCCATATCCGGGAGGGATGCCAACACCCCATGACAACCTTTGGTACTGGGCAGCCGCGGCCAACAAAACAAAGCCATCGGTCCTAGTTGACAATCTGAGTTCACTCGACATCATCTTCGCGCTCTGGCCGATAAGACGGGCACTGAAGGGAGAGACCGGAACCCTTAACACACATCTCGCGGGTTCTCCGGAGAAGGTATTACCTTGGGCTCAATACAATCCAAGACTCACCTCGGGAGATCCCCTCACAGCAATGACGACAAAGAAGATTCCTCATCAGACGCCCCATCCTGGGCTTATACATGTCTCTCGATGATCAAGTTTCCTACCGTAGTTTTATAGGAATGGTTCGAGGAGATCAATGAGTGGCCGTGTGGAATGCCATCTCAAGATCCACAGGCGTAAAGCCATTTAATAATATACTCGAACAAGCTCGACACAGCGACGAGGTGCTCAATCTCGACCTCGAGCCCCCTCGAAGAACTAGAACCTAAGACGCTGGATGACGACCAACATCCTCGCCATATCTGATCCAAGCCAGCGCAGGACCTCAAAAAGCCTCACCCATTTTCGAGACGTAACAAAGACGCCTTCGCATGGGTTGTTTCATACTTCGAGGAATCACCATACACAATCACTCATAGCCGAACGTCACCCCATCCTTCGCTCAATCAACAAAAGGAGGAACTTCGCCAAAAGACAAAAAGCGATCAACGAGGAGGCTCCAAGAACCCTCCAAGCTGAGCAATCAGAGAGGTAGAATGATCCCAATGGTCGGGCCAACGTCGTGTTTGTCAAAAAGAACGGAAATTTACGACTAAGATCGACTTCATCGACGTCACCAGAGTACGCCCAAAGCGACGCTTCCTTTGCCGCTGATCGAAATTCATCAGATGCCATTGTCGGCCATGAACTCGCCATGTGGACGCCTTCTCCTGGGCTACAACCGCATCGCATGGACCTGTGATGACCAAGAAAAAGACCTGCCCGTCATAGCACAAAATCATTGTTATCATGTGATGCCGTTCGGGCTCAAGAACGCAAGAACTACCTATCACAGAACAGATGTTCCGTGCGTATAGGAACAACCACGGAGGGTACATAGATGACATGTCAAATCCACCACACCGAAGCTCCACATGTACTTACATCCGTCCGAGACGCTCCAAATCCTAAGAAATTATAACATGAAACTCGAACTAACAAGTGTGCCTTCTGAGGTCACCGGAAATTTCTGGTTTCATAGTCACCACCGAGGGGAATGGAGGCAACCGCACAAAATAAAGGTTGTTCTCGATATGCCATCGCCATCGTGCATAAAGGAAGTCCAACAGATGACAAAGAAGGATCACATGGTCGATTCAGATCCAAGGCAAGTGATAAATGCCACCCTTTCTTCCAAGTTCACATAAATCTTTCAATGGATGGCGTATAAGCATTCTCAAGATTAAAACATATTCGAGCTCCCCCATTCTAGTAAGTCCCATTGGCGGAGCCCTCAATTTATATTTTCTACCGTATCGACCGACCATTCTCACGAGACAAAGACCAAGTGCAACACCCCGTTATTATTGCATCCGAGCTCGAGGAGCGGAGGGGGAGGTACTCAAAGGATGGAGAAATCACCCGTGACGGTAACCGCAGCGGCCGCGCCTTACTCTGGGGTGCTCATACCATGGTTCCAACATAATATCCGACGGCAAGTGTTACATAAACTAGACCTTCGTAAGGTCAGATGGAAGTGGGCCATAGAGCCGGCGAGTTCGACATCATATATAAGCCGAACCAATAAAAGGGCGTCTTATCGACTTCGTCATGAATTCACTCTGGGGCCAGCCCGCTGAGAATACTCAAGCATTGACTGACCTACCCATCTGGAAACTTTCTGTAGACAGGGCCACAAACGCACAAGGAAGTGGAGCCTCTGGCTCCGATCCCGACCTCCCGTATGAATAGACATTGAGCACGCGCCGCATCCTGACTCAAGCCTAATAACGAGGCCGAGCATGAGGTCAGCCATAGCGTGCCCCGCCCTCGCCCCATCCATACCGAGGTCCCAGAGCCGACCCTACCAAGAGGGGTAAGACAAATAGCAGATCCCACAAAGCGAAAGCTTAAGAAATGATCCTCTATACCTCAAAGGTACGGATTTAACGAAAAGTTTGTGTTGTACAGTCGACATATCCTCAGAGCAGAGGTCCCCGTCGACGCTCGCAAAATTAGCCAGATAAATTTTCTATTGCACATCTTCGCAGGCTCGACACTGTCACACCTCGCGCAGCTCCTCTATAGACTTCAGACGGGAAGGCTCTAAGTCGTGTCCGAGTCGTGAGTCGATGGAACCATTCGGATTTATATAATAGATGGATCGTCACCACGCACTCCAAAAGAAGCAAATAAATTAGACAGGTCACCGCATTCACTAACCATAAGGGAAGCCTTTGATAAGCTGGGTTTTTTCTACACCCATCCTTAAGTGTATCACTTCTGAAAAGACATTGAATATAAAAGTGCGGGAAGTACATGAAGTATGCGGAAATCATATCTGAGCCCAGCGCATAGGAAGGTCTAAGGCAGGATACTATCGCCCAGCAATACTTTAGAGATATGATAGACCTGGGCCAAGAGATGCAAGATTTGCAGAACAAGCCAAGATCTCACGCTCCCATCTCGAGCCTGACATCAATCATGCTCGACTCTTTCCAACAATGGGGCTCGGACATATCGACCTTCCTCGCCCATTGGGAAGCGGCCACGTAAATTCATCATCGTCGCAGTGGATTACTTCACCAAGTGGGCTGAGGCCGAACCTTTGGCCATAATCACATAACAGAAGATACGCAACTTTGTGTGGCGAGCCATAATATGCAGATTTGGCATCCCAAGAGCCCGCATTTATTAATGGGAAGCAATTCGACAATGCTGAGTTCGATTTCTGTTGAAATCTTGATCAAGAATTATTACTGGGCCCCCAAAGACATCCGCAATCTAATGGTCGCGTATCACCATCATAACCCTTATACGCATTGAAGACCAAATTGGAAGATCTCAAAGGCAAATGGGTAGAATACTCGAGTGTTAGCTGGGCCTACAGACCACGCGCGGAAGCTGCGAACCCAGAAACCCCCTTCGCCCCAGCATTTGGCATTGAAGTCAGAAATTTCTGGCCGAGGTCAAGTTAAAGTCCCCGAGAATCGAATTGGCAAAAGTGGAACACAATGACGAGGCTCTCCGCCTAAATTTGGACTTCCTGGATGAAAAACGAGAGCAGGTCCTAAGACGCATTGAAGACTACCAAAGGAAGACGACAAGGTACTACAACTAAAAAGTCAAACCCAGGAGCTACATGGCGGGTGATTTAGTCTTAAAGAAGCTCCTGCCAGTAAGGAAGAATCCAACACACGGAAAACTAGGCCCTAACTGGGAAGGCCCCTACATCATATCTCGAGTCGCCGTAATTTTGTGCAATTACGAGCTCCGAACAGAGGAGGGAAAAATTCTACATCATGCATGAATGCGAGCATCTTAAGCTGCTTTTATCAAAAGAGACCTTGGTTTGAAATTCAAATAAAGCATTACCCACTTTCTGATGATTAATGGAGCGTTGCCGGTGATTTAGTTGTAAATATCAGAACAACACAACCATAGAATGCGCAGGAAAATTAAATACACCATAACGTGAAAATTCATGATCTAAAAAGGAAAAATCTCTCTTTATTCCAATAAAATTACATTCAATTACAATCGAGAGGTCATCGATTACATATTGGAAGCACACAAGCATGCGCTTCCCCAAAAAAAAAAAAGCTCTAGAGAGAAAGAGGAAGGAGAAGAAAAGGAAAGAGGTGGAAAAGAGGAGAAGAAGAAAAAAAAGGATGGAAAGAGCTCAGGCGTAAGAAAAGGAAAAAGGAAGAATGATGTGAAAGAAAAGTTAAGAAAGGAGGAAGAGAGAATGAAAAAGAAGGAGAAGGAGAAGAAAAAGAGGAAGAGAAAGAAGAATAGAAAACAAGAGAAAGCGCATAAGAAGTGTACTCGCCTTCTCGACGATTCCCTACGCGGCCAGAATAACATGACTCCCATAAAGGGGAGACTAGGGAAAAACACAACTCCCACAAGCAGAGGTCCAACAAAACTAAACCAGAATCTTCAGGCGGATCCCCGACAGAGACGATCAAGCTTCGACGTTTCATTTCGCGCAGATTTCAGCTACACACCAGAAGGAGCAGAATATCCGAAGCATAAACTCCATAGCGATGAAGCCGCCATTTATAAGAAGGATAAAAGCACTAGGAACTTTGTGAAATCGCTTTCTCGATTCTCCACGAACTGAAGATTAAAGGCACTCGCATCTTTCCAAGAATTGAAAGTAAGAGGGCAAATCGACCTGGCTCAGCTTTACAGAGCTCTAGATAACAAAGGCCTCGCCTCCGAGCCCAAAGAGCTCACTTTGACGAGTCTCGACCACTCCGCACAGCCACGCTGCCTCAGGGAGTCGATCACCAGCTATATCGCTAACAAGGCCTCACGCCCTTATCAAGAGCTCACTTGACGAGTTCAACTACTCTGCACAGGTCATGCAACCTAAGAGCCAGATCAACTCAAGTTATATCACAACCAGCCTCGGGCCGCCCGAGCTCCAAGAAATTCACTTTGACTTAGCTCGACCATTCCTCGCACAGCCACGCAGCCTTGGGGGAGTCGATCACCAAAGTTATATCGCCAACAAGGCCTCATCGCCTAACCCAAAGAGTCGGCTGAAGAGTTCGAATTACTCCAGACAGCGTCAACCCTAAGAGTCGATCACCAGTTATATCGCCAACAAGGCATTCCCAACGCCGAGCCCAAGAACTCACTTCGACGAAAGTTCGACCACTCGCACGTGCCACGCCTCGCATAACTAAGACCACTTCAGGAGTGGAAAGAAGTCCTCATCAGCATTCGATGAACAAATTCCTTTCAAACTAACACTTACACTGGCGATATACATAGCACAATGAAAAAGCCTGCAAGAAAGGCTCATTTCCTTGTCAGACCGTGGAAATCAAAAGCTTGAACTGCAAATCAATTACTTGTCTTAGCATAAATGAAATATGCAGTAAGGAAACATTTAAGGAAAACATTTTTCGAATAAGCAACTGATTAGTAATATTATGGGTAGAGCTAATAGTAAATATGGCTCTAAATAAAGTGGGCATGTGAAGAAAGATCCTGGAACCAACCTAAAGCAGTAGGAACACAAGAATAAGGAAAATAACAAAGACAAATTTTCAAACACAAATTTTTATGCAGCCTACTTTTAAATGACGTCCATGACCACTTTTATATATATATATATATATATATATATATATATATATATATATATATATATATATATATATATATATATATATATATATATATATAACCTATGACTCAAATACTTGATAGAAAATTTGCTATAATAATTCAATTAAAACTTGTAAGGAGATCCTAAGTCACAAAGGTTCAAGAAAAAGATCTAAAATGATCTCAAGAACTTATAAACCCACAACATTATATATGTTCTCACATGTGCACACATTTTGACAAACGTTATAGCCGAAGAAGGAAACTGTACTCATTTATCACACAAAACCAAATCGAAAGAGCCTTTAGTCTATAAATGTATCACACTTACATCACGCATTCAAAATTAAATATCCTTTGTAGTAGCGCCCCCGCTTTGCAACATGCTGGTAAGTTTGTTCAACCGCCCACATTACGGGTCGTGGCCTTCGCCAAACAAAGCCAGTCCATCGGTAATGGGTCTAGTTAATTCACAGACTACACTTATAAGGTTTGAGTTTAATATGAATATCATGCCTTTAACAATCTTAAACCGAAAAATTGTAATTACACCAACCTTCATAAATGCCGATGTACCTTTTAGGTAAACTCGACCTTTCTTTCCATGAAGGATTCATTTCTACACTGTGGTGTTTGTTGACTTAATACTCGAAAGCTATTCATTTTCAAGATAGCTGCTTGTTTTAAAATTTCAGCAACTTATTGAAATTTTTTTAAAAAGTTCTTAATAGAAAAAGTGAAAATATTTGGCTTTTTCTATTCAGAAAAATTCATTTTCCACTAAAAAAGAAAAATTTAATCGTTGCCTAACAAATAAAAGTGCTAGCAATACACACTACTAAGGATGACAATGGGAGGGTTTGGGACTAGGCTACCTCTATCCTCGACCCTAGCCGCTTATTTTTCAATTCTAAACTTGTCTCATATTTAAAAAAATTTAATCTGGCGAAGTGTGGCTGGGCGATAGTTAAAATTCTCAAACCCGTCCCGCTACATTTGATTTTTGATTTTTGATTTTTTTATATTTGCTTTTATATTTATTATATTAAAATTAATATATTTCATAAAAATAAAATATTATGATTTTTTATAAATTATTTATTAAAAACATTCTAATTATTATTATTATTATTATTTTATATTAAAGTATAAAATAAAAAAATTAAAAATTATTTTCTCGAAATTGAGAAAATAAACTCAAACCCGTTAAAACTCGACATAATTAAACAAAATCCGCCTCATTAAAAGCGAGCAGACGAACTCCAAATAATCCGGTCCCACTATCCTTACTCGCTACCTTAACGTTAAAAAATAAACAACTTAATACTTAATGCTATTATACTATTCAGCATTAAGCTCAAAATTCAATATTAAGTGAAAAACAAACACCACCTCGCTTCCTCGTGATATTTTCCTTTGGATTCCCCCATCCGCTAATTCTTCCTAACATGTGGTTAGAAGGATCACTACAAGCTAAAACAATTATGAAAGAAGGTCTTAACATAATGCAATGATGTCCCCATATGATACATAGATGATAACGCTCCAAAGATCACTTTACTTTTATTTTAGTTGAGAAATAAATAAAATTCAAGAAAATATATTGATGACTTAGAAAAAGGGTCATTACCTTCTTGAATAATATTTATTAAACTTAAAAAAAGCTTAATACAATTAAAAAATTGAACAAAATTTCCCATTCATTAATGCCTAGGATGATTGTATGAACTCTTTTTCTTGTTATTATGCTCGTAATCCATCTCATCATTCTTAGCTGGTACATGTAATTTAGATCTCCAAGAACATAGATTATGGAGTTTTATCCCATAATACATTTAAAAAAAAAGAAAAGAATATAAATCTAATACATTGTTAAAAATAATGCTCAAACCAGTACTTAAAACCCTAGTTGGTAACTACGGTTTTAATTTTAAGCTTAAAACTATAGTCAATAACTACGGTTTTAACTTAAAAAAATTTAAAACTATAGTCATTAATTACGATTTTGATGAGGACATACTAGTTTAAGTATTTTTTTCAAAAACAAATTAGATTGATAATTTTTAAAAAAAATATATTATTTTGGAACAAAACTTTAGACTATCACTCCCTATCCAAAAAAGGATGAAACATTTTGAAAGTCATACACGCGGTTGAAATATTTAAAGAAGTAAAATTAAATTAATCAAGGGCAAGAGAAACAATATAACCATTATTGACAAGTTTTAGTATATGAATTTTAGTGATTATAAATAAACATATATTTCAATCAGATGGCTTTTGATTTAAGGAACATCAAGATATCTGTCCTTAATTTTCTAACAAACTAACATATTGTATTATAAATATATAGATGACATGATTGGGGTCTCTCATAATTTGATCCGTGATCTCGAATTTTAGCATGAAAATATAATTGTATTCATGCTTTTTATCGCTTTTATGATCCTTCGAATTGCTACTAGGATTATTCTAATATTCTATGGGTTAATTGTGCAGGGCCACCTCAGGACAACTAGTGATCTCACCAAGAACATACTGTTTAAGATATTCAGGATATTTTTCTCAACTCGGGATGACATGGCTGTTGATGTTTTTCTCACATCTAAGAGGGATCTGAAAAGTAGATTGCCACTTCCATGGCTCTTTTGTGATATTGCAATGTAGCAAAGTCGCCAACTCAATTTGAGTAAGCACTTTTGATGGTTCAAAATTATGAAAATCAATTATTCACGGTTTTTGATCATTTTCTCTAATTTTACTGGGAATGTAGCACTGTACATTTTCCCACTGATTAGAGAAAATTATGATGCTTCTAAGAATTTGAATGCAACATTATTGTTTGAGTCGAATGCTTTTGGATGAGCTGTATAAACAAATGGGTGCTTGAAAAAGGCATCGAATCCTGTGATTAGCTTTTATGCCTTGAATTGATTTATGGGTTGGGACTTTAGAGTTGCTTCATATAAGAATGTGATTATCTGTTGGTGTAGCTAAAATTGCAATCTTAATGAACTTCGAATCTTGCAGTTGCAGGACAGTTTGTCGTACTCTAGAGCATACTGGGTCAGTGAGTCTGTAATTGCATGGAATGTGGATGTTGAGATGGCTCCTGCTATTTGTATTCCAGTAAAATTGCTGCTTATCCATTGGGATGGTGGAATCATAGGCTTGATTTACAATAATGCCAATTTGTGGCGATTTGTATAACTGAAGAAAAAATTCTAGGATAGTAACCTTAGTTGGAAAAACTCTCATCCATGTGAACAGGTTATGATGAAGATTAAGCCAGAAGAAGACAATGGCGGGCTTCCCTATAAATGTAATACATTTGCATTTCCATCATAAATTTACAGTGTTATTACATTGGTTGCCGGTCTTTTCTTGTGGTTTGCTCAATTGTAACTCTCCTTTCATAGGGTTGCTGGTACTACTTGTCTTAAATTTGTTTAACTTTCTAGGTGATTGAAAATTTCCTCTACTTCAAGGTTATAAGGCTTTTAAAGTCCTCTGACAGTAGATGCTAAAAGTCTCACTAAATGCCAGTTAGCAATTGCTGCCTTAAGTTGTAAGCCTGGTTCTGTATTTACCTTCTTTTATAGTTGTTATAGACATTACAGCCTATCACCAAGAATAATGTATCATTTTTTTGTAATAAGCAAATGCTCTAACATCACTGCCAAAGGTGATTTAACTTTCCATCTTGGAATGTTTTTATTGAGTATTTACTTTGCATCTCACATCATCGCCATATTCTATGTGGCTATTGAAGTTGGTTTTTGCAACTGGCATTCACATAAAGGCTGCTTGAGAAAATTTACCTTTTAATTGCAGCAACACTTACTATGTTGTGATGTGCAATGTTTAGGCTGTCATATTGTTTATTTGTGCTTGAAAGAAAGAGGATTATTTTTTTGCAGCATTTCTATTGTCACAGAGTTTGAGAAAAAAAATCAGTTTCATGCATCCTGTTGAGCCTCAGTTTCTTAGGAACTTTTAGGATTCTCCATATCTTTGGTTTTAAATTCTTATGGACTTTCTGTCCTCCAAGTAAATTGTAAGCGCTGGCTGCACTTTCAATAGGATAGCAAATGATCAGGAATGCTGTGGGCCATTCTTTGTTTCATTTATTAATTCAGTATGTGTTCGGGAAATGTAGTGAAACTGATATTATGGCATTTGGTTTGGTAGGTTTTGGAGAAGTTGCAGATGAATTGGTTTAACCAACAGTTGCTGCACATTGTTCATTCTGTGTCACTCATTGAGGAGGTAGTTATGGTTCTATATTACAGGATTGTCCTGTCTTGCTCTTCTTGTTGCAGTGTTGTCAACCAAAATAGTTCTACTTATTTTGCTTCTTCTTGGAGCTGGGTGTTTCTTTCTCCATTTGAAGCATATATCATCCTCATGGTAGCTTGTGGTATGGTTTAGTTGAGTTAATTAAGCACACTCCTAAGTATTGAAATGTTTAAATGAATTGACCTTTTTTTCTGTTTTGTTGACAGATCATAATGGCTTTTATGATCTTAGCCAAAGTAAACCACCTTGGCATAATTACTAAGTTTCATTTGTAACAACCACACATCTAATTCCTCTCTTCATACAGCTGATGGGCAATGCAACAATGTTACTGGTTTACAGTTACCTGCGTCCTAGATGAATTATTCTCATATGAAGGCCTCTTGGTGCAATTTTTTCTGAAGAAGCTGTAACACTTCAATTCTGGGCTCCCACTGCTCAAGTATATTACATTCCGATAAACCTTTATTGCCCAGTCTATAGCTTTTCTCCTTTGCTCCACACCACTCCCCCACTCTCAGACACTTGCATAAATTCTTTTCTCCTAACAGTACATCGAAACAGGTTGTGCGTGCTTGCATTTACAGGGATCCATCAGGTGGTGATCCTTTAGACATTGTCAGCCTCGAGGAGGTTAATGGTGTTTGGAGTGCTAGGGGACCAAAAAGTTGGGAAGGTTGCTATTATGAGTATGAAGTCTCTGTCTATCATCTCAGCACACCAAAAATTGAAAAATGCACTGCCAGCCGATCCATATGCTGAGGGTATGCTGGTTGTCTCAGGCTTTCAGTTAGTCCATACTTCTCTGAAAATAACTAAGGTGTCTCTATATTCTAAAATTTCGTATCACTAACCTTAACAAGTTTGTATCAACATATGTATGTACCTGCACATACATATTCAAATTTAGACATCATCTTTATAATCATTGTTTGTCTTCTTCGATAAAGTCATTCCATTGGTAAGTGACATTATTCCGTGAATCTTAATTTGATGATCTAAAACCTGAAGGATGGATAATTTGGGAGATGAGAAACCTGCTCTTCTTCTTTCTCTGATATTAGTATTTATGAATTGCATATAAGAGACTTCAGGTAAGAATCAATTTCTTGTGTTTCTGATCCAAAACCTGTTCTCATGGAAGTTTGTTGTCTCTGATTGGAAAAAAACATTCTTTATTATATCTAGATCTGGCATTGTTTAAAATTTTTTCCTTTGCACATTCAAAAATTTTTGGAGTTCAATGCATTCTAGAATCTATTGTAATCTGTAAACAAATTATGGACTCGAAAGTACTTAGATATAAGGTTGCAAACCAACTTTTTAAGTTTCATAATGAGTAACTGCAGAATTGCTAAACTTAAAACATGGGTATTGCTTTGTCTATCCATTCATGGTTTTTCTTTTGTCCTCTGCAACCTAAAATTTGTAAAGTGAGGGATTGCTCTTGATCCATAGATGCAAGGCTGGCAATGAGGATAGTTTCTTTCCAGTACTCACCCCTAATAGGATGGGTTTGAGACGACGATATATGGGTTAAGGACTAGTTTGATTTTTTTTTTCGAGTAGAAAAAATAGTATGATATGTTAGGAAAAAAAAGTAAAAAGGAAGAAAGAGATTTCCTTCCTTCAAAAACAAACAACCTGAACAAGGAGGCAAAATCCTCTTGGCGTAAAGTACTTGCAATACCAATGTTACCCAAATTAGTATGGAGAATCACAAACCACTAACCAATTAAGTTGTAAAACTGTGCAGCTTTTTCTGTATCTATGTTTATCTATATAAAAAAAAAGTTGTAAAAATGATAGTGGAACTCCTCTAAAAATAGGGGTACAAGAAGCCTACAAAGACGAATAAATGTAAAATAACTCCCACAATTCCTCTTCCAATCCCTCTTTATTCTACCAAATTCTTGCATTTCTCTCTTGCCAAACAAAGCATACCATAGAGAGGCATACAATTTGCCATGTTAAATGGCTAACTCTCCTAAAAGCTCAAGCTTGTAGGATTTGGGTTTAATATGAATATTATGCCTTTTAACTTCCTCCCTCATGTGCCCTCATACTCGCACGTGGAGAGTCAAATAAACAAATCGAGTCCTTCATGGACTTTCAAATTAATAAATGGGGAATAAATTGTAAAGAGGTGGCTCAAACTGGGATTTCTTGCCAAACCAGCTCTGATATCATGTTAAACAACCAACTCTCTTAAAAGCTCTAGCTTGCGGATTCGGGGCTCTAATATGAATATCATGCCTTTTAACATGCCACAAAGTCTTGCCTCTAATGGAATTTCCAAAGCCTTTAAAGGCAATGATAAACATATCTTCTATACTCCTTGGGGAAACCTACATTAAGCTTGCTAAATTGAAAAGCTCGTGCCACAACCCAATAGTGAAATGACAACGAAGGAAAAGGTGATCGATTGACTGTCCATCTCCTTTGCAAAGAGTCCATCATTGAAGACTAAGGGATTTATAAGGTTGTCTTAATTGTAACTAGTCATTGGTGTTTACCTTCCTATGAGCTGCCAACAAAGCAAAGGCCTTAACCTTTAAAGGGGCTTTTGATCTCCATAAAAACTTTGTTGTGTGGAACAAGACGAGGTAAAGGTCGTGATGGAGGTGACCCGCTGCGACTCCGTCCCTTTGTCATCCTTGCGTATATGGTTTGAATCTCATTTGAACCTCGTCCCTATTATAGTCTTATGAGGTGAGATTTAGTTCTCATTACTTCTACTTTCTACAATTTTTATTTACATGAGTCCGCTTGGGGATTCTATTTTGCTATCAGTAGCATGCCAATGACCGCACAAAGGCATCCCGACTTTCG
The DNA here is from genome assembly GCA_016808115.1 of Tetrastigma voinierianum. Classification (NCBI taxonomy): domain Eukaryota; kingdom Viridiplantae; phylum Streptophyta; class Magnoliopsida; order Vitales; family Vitaceae; genus Tetrastigma; species Tetrastigma voinierianum. The sequence continues at coordinate 480,731 of JAEQBH010004097.1, forward strand.
CGGGTGGTTATCTTGCCTTCACTTCTCGCATTTTGCCTATCTCTCTTCGCACTTGGAAGAGGTTTTTCTCTAAAATATTATGAATTTGTAATTGTGAATGTTTTTCTTGAACTGATAAAGCGAGAATCCTAGTTTCAATGAATTGCTAATATAGGTAAAAAAAAAACTGTGTCCAATATACCTTGGTGTATGGTTCCCCTCTCTAATACTTATAGAATTTGCCTATCAAAAAGAAAAAAAGGTAAACAATGTCTTCCTTTATGTGGTGAGGATGTCGAACAATTATGTCGATCATTTTCTCTATTTTCTTCGATAAGCAACTCGTAAAATTTATTGTTTCGTTGATCACTTGACCATCTCGTATGCTAGATAGGCGTGGAAAAAGAAAAATGTCATTTCTTTTTATTTTTCTTACTTTACATGTGGAAGATGTAAAAATTTTCTCGAGAAGGAGGTGTTAAGGATTAGCTTCCTAATCCTATTAGGAATCTTTTCCTCTCTTTTCTATTTCCTCCTTAGTTTCCTATTTTGACCCTAACTTGCTCCTTTCTCTCTCTCTAACACTTGTGTATAAATATGTATGTTCCTAGTATATTTTAATCAATGAAATCAGAATCTTTTCTCTCAACATCAGAGGTACAAAGGGTACATCTAAAGTGTTTAGGTGTTTTCAAGATCACAAATAAGATCTCTTAGACCTATACCGTTTTCATAATATCTTGCAGCCTTGAGAGCTAGTTGGTTGTGGTTTTGTATGTTAGCATATGACGTAGCACTGGTGGTCGCGGTTGTTTCAATGGTTTTGTCACCGACTCATTGTCTTCATGCTGGCCATGGGTTGGATAATCGCGATTTCTAAAATTTCTAGGCTATGAGGGGGATTGATTGGCGTTTGAAATGGACAACCGGGACATGGTCAGACGCCGAAGTTCAAATGAAGGAAACGGGTTCTATTTTCGCGTAAAATATCATATTGAAAAGCAGAATGATGGAGGAATTTAAGTAATCGAATATTTGAAAGTGCCTGGCAGACCAAGTAAAAAAATTATAGTGGACAAGAGGAAACGCTCACAGGCTACATTCTGGATACTTCGACCGCTAAACCTTAGAGACCCAACCTAGCTTCTCTCGTGTGAATGTTCGATTGCACTACTATTTCGCTTCCTCGTGAACCGACTTCGTAAAGGCCAGGAAGGATTAGAACTGCATCATGTAAGGAAAATGTCTGCTTTACTAGTAATGTGAAAATGAGAGAAGAAAAGAATACTTTTCTTTATTGAATGAGTGAGTCAGTTTTACATCGTATAGAGACACCTATTTATGTACAAAAGAATGAAACAAAAAGGAAACAAAATAAAATACAAAAGGGAAGGAAAGTAATGTACAAGGAAGGAAGGAGATAAACCAGAGAATATTCTAAGAATATCCTATGATTCTCAACAGGTAAGAAGGAAAGAAAGCCATGCCGCCATGGTTTTCACCTCAAAAGTATTTGAGTTATAGAGTAGGATTATCTCTGTTGATTTTTATGTGAAATCGTAACTCATCAGTTTTTATCATTTTCTCGTAGTAAAATTAGAATTGATTTTGTTTTTATTATTTCCTCTCTAGTAAATAACTTTTAATAGAAATTTCTACTAATGATATATTGATAATAAAATGATCTTAATTATGTAAGTTCCACATATTTTCTAGGCATCCCTTACCCTATGTCTTTTTATTTTTTTTTTTTTTTTTTTGTCCTTACCTCGGATTATGACAAACACCATACAGCCTAGTAGTTTTTCGTTTATAATTTTAAGTGAGAAATCATTAAACATTAATATCTAATTTTCAAAAATTATTTTAGATCATAGATCAAATAGTACATTGTCACTAAAGTTAAGATATGATGTTTGAAGGATCTACAGCATTCTTCATCTAAAAGATTTACGTAATGCGTCGTATCTCTCACTTACATCTTTTGCCAACTTTCCAATTTGCTGGTGTTGATGATGAGAAGGAGAAATGGAAATGTGTGGGTAAATTTCTTATTTCAACCTCGATACTTGAAGTACTCTTTTTTTGATTAATTAATTATATTTTATTTTACTATTACTTCGTGTTTATACTTTGTAAGATGGAATTTTATTACTGGATATTATGAAAGTGATGCCTTTGCTTCGTAAAAGGTCTTATTCACACCGATTTGTGAACTAAGATGGATTATAGCCAAGTAATGGAGAAACCCCGCATATGATAAAACTTTTAAATTCATTATCATGTGATTTATGTTGCACATGCTTATCAAATGGCAGAAAATTTAGTGCAATAATTCTTGACTTTGCCAATATGTGTGGATTAGATCTTCAATTCTTCAGTACTATGAGCTTATAAAAACACAAAACAAAATAAAATAACATTTCAAGATTACACCATTCCCACTCTCTCTCTCTCTCTCTCTTATCTCGAGTTCAAAAACAAGGTGAAAGGAATTAGGGAAGACTAGGAAAAAGAAAGAAAATTTTGGGAAAACCTAGATCTAGTGGTTCCCGAGCACATTGTGAGGAGAAGACAATCGCATGTTCTAAAGAAGCTTGGTAGCTTCAAAACTTTGAATATTATGTGTTAGATATTGTACAAGATTTTCTCAGTCATTTTACCAGATTGTGGGTCCTATGAGTGTGTATATATATAAGTCCAATATGTAATGTAAAGCAAGATTTCCTTCGTGAAATAATAAAATTAGTGGATTCTTTCTCTTAACATGGTATCGTGAGCCAAAGGAAACCCACGCATTTTTCTGCAAGGATCGTGTTTCATTCCGATCACTTCTTCTCCTCCCAGAACCCACCGCCGCCGGATCCTCTTCACCGTGAAATCCGTCTCACCAAGGCCGCCGAGCCTGCAAGACCCGGCCTAAACTACGCAGATCGGTAAGACGAGGCCATCTACACACTTTTGGCAACCCCGTCGAAACCAAGATCAGACGCGCCCATCAAGCGCCCTCTCCGACAGCTCACGTCCACGCCACGGCGCTGGTGCGCTGCAGGCGCGGAACCTTCTCCTGCGATGGGACTCCATACTCAGGTCGTCTCAAGGCAGCTTTTGCCGCTTCCACCTCTGTCCACCCAAGCCTCTCAGATTCACTTTTTACGATGCCCACGCTTCCCACAATTCATCTTCTCCACGCTCAGGTCCTCGTTTTCTTCATCTCCAGCCGCACAAACGTGATTTCAAGTTCCATACCGTGATTTCAAGCTCCACAAATTCGTGATTCGGCCCCTCTTATTAGGGCTCTCTCTTCAATCCAAACGTGATTCAATCTCCACTCGCGGGATATGGCTACTAAAAATCCGCATTTTACTGCTATTTCGGATCTCCTTCTCTATCACATCAGAAAATTGATCGCAGTGTGAATTATCTTCCCGGCCGCCTTGTGGAACTCCGTTTATGGGATGCTGCGAGGATCATCTTATTACAACCGGAGGATGCTATACCTAGTGTCGACAAGGTAACTGAAGAAATAGATGCCCAACTATGTAACAAGACATGGCAAAGAATGTTAATCCAAAATTTTGCTTCATCTTCGCTTACAAGACATGTTCTAAGTTTGGAATCGTGCAAAAGTTCTATACACTAATGATATCCAACGCCTTTATAAGGTGGCTTCATATTTGCTAATCTCCGCCAACAGGACATGGATTTATCTAATTATATCGCGACGCTCTCTTAAGGAGGAGTTCCTGACACCGATGCCTATTACTAGTGACGCTTGACTCAAACAAACGCAGCATGCCCTTTTCATGGTCCTTACTCTCATCGCCTCCATCCCGACTGCATCTCTCCGAGATCGCATTTCGGCAATTCTTCTGGCCCCATCTCGATGATGTGTTTGGGTTTCGCTCCTCCGTGATCTCCCTCCCACACACTTTGCCATCCGATAGCCCTTAGATTCTTCTCCTCTGTGTTAAGCCACACTAACCTTTCTCGGGGAGGACGCAATGGTAATCGGTGTGAGGACAACGTCCTCATCAGACCACAAATGGGCAAGCTCGGGCTCGTGATCATTGTTATCACTGCATTTGACGGCCTCCTCGCACTGCCCACGTGGCCCAATCTTTCGATTCCGACCCGCCGCCCCGCACTCCGAGCCCTCCAGCCCGTATTCCCACTCGACAAAGGAGTATGATGCCTATCTTCGCCATCGCGCCTAAAGTCGCTTCATAGGACCATTGCTCGTGACCGGTAATGCCTTCTACCCGCCTTACTCATACATCTTCTCTGGACCCCCGGATTCTAGACTCGTGCCCGATCACATTTATGGTAATAAAGATCTTTTCTTCTTCTACTACCACCCCTACTTTACCCATCGTTACCTTAGCTAATGGTTCTCAAACTACTAAAGGTATCGGGTTCGGGCTCGATCCTCCCTTTCCTACCTCTCACTTCGCCCTTTATACTCCTGAGTGTCCTTTAATCTTATTTCCACCAAGTAAAATCACCACTTTAACCTGCTCCATTATTTTTTCACATTAAATTTGTGGATCTCGTAGATCGGAGGAAGACGACAAGTACCCTTAACGGAGTCTCGTGGCCTCTATCACCTCACCTCGCTCATCATCTCCCGTAAGCCATGCTTCCATCGATGCTCCACCTCATCCACGTCCTGGGCCACACCCTAGTCCCGTCTAAGTTCCAAAAGATGGTCCCCGCTTTTCCACTTTGGCCGCCACTAAGGTGTGAGTCATGTCGCCGGGAAACATAACGTGTCTCGCTCCCAGCCACGAATAATCGAGCAACATCTCCTAACTCGCTCCACACCGATGTTTGTCCTTGTTTGACCAAGGCCTACTTTAGGCTTTCAAGATTTCATTACTTTCATTGACGACTATTCTCGATGTACTGATATTTTTAATGAAAATCGAAATGAAGTTATATTCTATTTTCCAAATTTTATGTCAAATTCTAACCCAATTCAATATTTCTATTCGTGTTACGTGAAATGATAATGCTCGAGAATATTTTTCGCACCCTATTTCATTTATTAGCCCTAATACTGGATTTATCATTTTCTGGTTCTCATACTTCACAAAATGGGGTAGTTGAACGTAAGAATCATCATCTCACTGAGATGTACTGTGACTCTCCTCCACCACTATCATGTTCCTTTCGTTGGGGGACGCTCGTCTACAAAATTGCTATTTAATTAATCGTATGCCCTCATCTCAGACATTACATGCCCGATTCCTCATTCCCTTTTTTTTTTCCCGACCAACCTCTCTTATTTCCTTCCTCCGTGTCTGGGTGTACTTGCTTGTTCATGTTCTCACTCCAGACAAGACAAGCTTTCACCTAAGGCCACGAACAGCATCTTCCTAGGGCTACTCGACTTCTCGTAGCGGTTATCGTTGTTATCCCCGCACTCATCGATACTTTCTCTCCGTCGATGTCACCTTCTTCGAGGGCCTCCTTCTCCTCCTCCGAGTCTCTTCCCGTTATCGGGTCTTACTCCCTTCCTATCATCTCTCGCCTAGGATTTGATGATGTATCTTCGCCCACTTCAGTTTATCATCGCGCCCCTGCACTGGGCTGCTCCCCTTCGCGAGCCCCCGCGACTCACTTCTCTCCCTTCAAATCTCCACCCGCTCGCTCGCGTCGATAACTTGCCCATCGCTTCTTCTGAAGGTACTCGTCACTAGCAATCCTTATCCTATTTACAATTTTTCGAGTTACCATCGATTATCTTCCCCCCTACTGATTTTGCTTTACTATTTCCTCTCGTTTTCTTCCAAAGACCAATTAATGAGGCACTTTCCATCCGTCATGCATGTGCAATGGTATGAAATGGTCGCTTCCGCACTCCACCGGCACTCGGGGATCTTTGTTCGCTACCGTAAGTTTTCGCTTGGTTGTCAGTTGGTCTACATGCTTAAGGTCAGTCCCGAGGTCGTTTGACGCCTAAGTGCCCGCAGTTGCTGGCGACGTACTCAAAGTTTACGGTTCTCGATTATGGCGACACCTCTCCCCCCGCCGCCAAGATCGCTATGTCCTCTCGCTTCTCTCCATGGTCGCTTATGTTCCCCGGGCCGCTTTCACTGGATATTAAAATGCCTTCCTTCACAGGTGATCCGAGGAAGTTTATACGGAGCAACCACCTGCCTTGTTGCTCAGTGGGGAGTCCGCTTAAGGTGCGTGCGTTACGCCGCTCTCTATATGGCTTGAAACAACTTCCTAGCATGGTTCAGCCGCTTTAGTTCGTTGCTCAAGAATTCGCATGCTTCAAAGATGCCAGCACTATCTCAGCTTTTATCATCATAATCCCCCGAGGCGTTGTATTTATCCGGTTTGCTTACGTGGATGACATCACATTACGGCAAAGGATCGTGGATGGTATTCGTAAAACCAAAGCAACATCTTTCACCCACTTTCAAACTAAAGACTCGTGGGAACTCAAGTAATTTTCCGGGAACTGCGATACCTCAATCCACCCCGCTATAAATCCTCTCCCAACTAAGTACGCTTTAGACATCTGGAAGAACCTGAGATGTTGACTATAAACCTATTGACACTCTATGGATCCTAATGTCAAACTCAGTACTGTGTCGTGGGGAGTCTTGGGGAGATCCCGAGATATCGGACGACTGCAGTAAACTAAACTATCTCACAATTACTTCTACCATTTCTTCCTAGTGTCATAGTCAATTTCTACAAATACCATGTGACGACGGATGTCAGAATCCGTGATTCGATATATCAAAAGTACACCGTGCCAAGGTGTGTTGTAATGAGAATGCAGGTCACACCTGCGTTATCGGGTTACGTGATGCGCATCAATGGGCTCAATCTACGCATAGACGCTCCACCGTGGTACCGTGATTTTATCGTGGTGTAACCCTAATATCCCTAAGAGTAAGAAACAAATAATGCAGGGCTGTGACTCAAATACCGGCCGAGTGCATCGAGCCATGACCCCGCAACATGTGAACCCATATGGTCAAAACACCTCTCCGTGAGCTGAGATTTGGAAAGGATGAACGATGAAGCTCATCCAGGATAACCGCCGCCAGATATTGCATTCAATCCGCTTCCATGAAAGGACCAAACACATCAAAGTCGACCGCCACTTCATTAGAGAGAAGATCGCATCGTGACGTATTTCGCCATTACCATTAACTAAATGATCAACTAGCGCATCTTTACTAAATCTCGCAGGTCCTAGACTAAATATTATTCAGAATGCTCGGGCGCATATGACATATATGCTCCAAATTGAGGAGTGTTAGATATCAGATAAAGATTTTCTTTATCGTCTTACTGTATCATGGGTCCTATGAATGTGTATATATATAAGTCCAATATGTAATGTAAATTGTAAAGGCAAGACTTCTTTTCCGTGAAATAATAAAATTAGGGATTCTCTTTTCTTAACATTATGTTATTAGATTTGATAAACTATCTAGGCTCGGGAAGTCGAAGAAGAAACATGACAATATCGGGCAAAAAAAAGAACCTTTATCGATTAAACTTCATACCAGCTGAATCTACTTTTATACCTAAGTGTCATGGACTCATCAAAAGGAAAACATACAAGATTGGAAAGTAACACAAATAGAAAGTTTAAAATTATAATCAAACTACAACCCAAACTTGAATTATCTTAAATACTTAGTAAAACTAACTCAAAATAAACCAAACTTCAAATGGGTTGTATATAAATGGCTTGATCTGAATGTGATCCTTAACAATCAAACAAGAATTAAGGCAAATAAAAGAGAAACGACTCTGCACTCCAGTTCCAACGGATCGAGATGCCACGCTTCCCTTAAAGATTTTCTCCTCTCTCTTTTCTCATCAGCTTACTAAACGAAAGGAAAGCTTTTCTAAAACTTTCAGAGATTTCAATAACTCGAACTTTATATTATGTTCGTTTTGGTTACTTAAGGAAAGGACAAAATACTAAATAAAATGATTTTCTCATGTTTAGTTGTTGTATTAAAATTCCAAGAAAATAAAAATATAATTTACGGTCTTTAACTCCCTCTGCTATACTTTTCCAAATAATTTCCTTCACTTTTTTTCTTTTTATTTATTCTCTCCATTTTCTTTCCTTTGCACATTCCTCAAATTTTCAAGTAATCAAATAGAATGCTCTGCTTGTGTGGAGTTTAAATTTCAATCTAGTTCAAAGAAATAGCCGGGATGCATATGTGTCGAAATGTAAATAGAATGTCAGATTTGTAAATAGAATATGAGAATTATTTTTAATCCTTAAATTTAGTGGGATTCTGCTAGTTTCCTTTTTCTCGTTTTTGTGAATGTTAGTTTCCTTTTATGTCTCTGTTTCCTTTTTTCCTTCTCTTGTAATCCCCTATATAAACAAATGGTGTATAGTCAATCTAAAATATTAATCAGACACTTTTCATCCCATATTTTGTGTCATGGTATCGTGAGCAATGAAGTTTCTAAACCTAGCATTATCTACTTTACGTCATTTTTTCCGCCTTCATAACTGGATTTTTTTGCTTTTTTCATGTTTTTCTTCTTTGCTTTGTTTTGTTTCGATTTCTAAGGCAAAACAACAGGTGTTTCACATCAGGCCTTTTTCGTGAAAGATGTCTGGTCACGAGATGACTACTACAAAGACAGATGCAGGAGATTGTTCGATCTCAAAGAATCAGGAATTGCAAAATATTCAGGCTGCATATAGGTTGGATGGAAAAATTACCTTAAATGGTCTCAACTTATTCTCGATCAGGCTGAAAGGAAAGAGAAGATTAGCCATCTTATGGGTACAAGGCTGAAACTAGGAGATCCCCATTTTGAAGTATGGGATGAAGCTTATGATTATGGCGTATCGTGGGAATTCTATGACTCCTGAGATTAGCGACACATGTATGTTCTTGGCTATGGCTAAGGATATTTGGGACGCAATCCAACAAACGTATTCAAAAGCTAGAGATGCGGCTCAAGTATATGAGGTCAAGGTGAAGACGATTGCTGCAAAACAGGGAAGTAAAACAGTTACTGAATATGCCAATCAATTGAAAACTTTGTGGCAAGAACATGATCACATAGGTGATAAAAAACCAAATGTCCTTAGGATGTCATTGCTCTAAAGGATTTCATTTATAGTAAGATAGAGTCTATGATTTTCTCTTGTTAGCTTAACCTAGAATTTGATCAAAGTAATCCAGATTCTTAGCAAGCAGGAGGTTTCAGGTTTAATGAGGTGGTGACATTGATTCAAGGAGCAGGAGTCGGGCGATTATCGGTACTTGAAATCCACAAACTTTGGATGGATTAGCTATAGTAAAGAAAAAATAGAATATCCGTGAGAAAGGAAAATGATTTGCCAAAACACTTGGCAGAGACAATCGTTGGAAGGAGTATCAAGGACAATCTTGGTGCACCTATCAGAAGAAACCAAGGCACAGCCAAAAGAGAAGTGTCAGTCGAATCGGTAAGCCACTCAAGTCGAGAATGGAAACCGTGGAGTGTAGCAAAGGCCTTAAGCACACACATATGCAGCCTAAAATCGAGGAAAATTCAAAGAATAGTAGGTTCAATAATGAATAAATGAAGAAATGAAGAAGCCGAAGCTTGTCGATCCTCGACAAACCTATGAGAGTTTTTGTTTTACTTTAGGTACACCTTCATTTTCTTTTTCCATAAATGCCTAAAACAAGGTTTATGATGATTGGGTAATAGACTCCTAAGTGCTACGTAATCATATGAAACCCAAATCTCAACTTTTTCATACCTATACTCCAAGCCCAAGTAACAAGAAAATTGTAGTGGCCAATGGCCTTAGCTACTATTGCAAAGCCGAGACATATATCACATCTACCCTCATCCTTAAAAATGTCCTCCATGTACCAAAATTGTCAGCCAACCTTGTTTCCATTGAAAAGTTTACTCATGATCTTAAATGTTATGTTATTTTTTTCCCTTCTTATTGTGTTTTTCAGGAATAGGGTTCAGGGAGGAGGATTAGACTTGCTAAGGAAAGGAACGGTCTTTACCACTCCTATGAATTATTCATAAAACTAGTAATAATTTGTCTTTGTCTTTTCTCGCCTCAAATAAAGATACCATTTGGTTATATCACCTATGCCCAGTCATCCATTTTTTGTATTTTAAAGGTCATGTTTCCTTATTTGTTCCAAGGATCAGATATTTCTGAGTTTCATTGCGAAACCTGTGAATTGGCAAAACATACTCGTGTATATTTTCCTATTAGCAATAAAAGAAGTTCTCATCCTTTTCATTATGACATATGGGGTCCTTCGACTATACCTAATGTTTCTGGGGCTCATTGGCTGTATCCACTGATGACTACACTGGCTATGGATCTTTCTTCTGAAACAAAATCCGATGTTAGCATCAAGAGTACCTAATTTCCACTCAATGACCAAAACCAATTTGGGGTCCAAGTAAAAAAGCTTTGGGCGATGTATAATGCTAGATTACTTCAACCAGAGATTCACACCCTATTTTCAATCATGTAGGCATTCTCTATGACTCATCATGTGTTAACACACCCCAACAAATGGGTAGCCGAGGAAAATTACATTTTACCTACCACACCTGAGCCTTACTCTTCTTCAAGTGATCTAAGTCCTCTTAGTGTCGCTCTTATTGCCACATACCGATAAATAGATTTCATTGAGCGTTAGGACAACAAGTCCTTGAGAGGTATCAAGAGTTTCTATCCACACTTTAGAACCTCAAACTGCTCACCCTAGGGCATTTGCACTTCATTTGTTCATGTTCACGCTAACATAGAGGTAAGCTGCACTTCAGAGCCAAACGTGTCTTCCTCGTATCCACTCAAAAAGGTTACAAATGTTACAACCCTCAACTGTAAAATTTTGCACTACGATGTCACCTTCCACCGAAAACAAACTTTTTTTCCTAAGTCCTCTCTTTAAGGAGATTTCAATGATGGAAGATAGTCATCAGGAGTCCCTCGAACCTCTCGACCTTCCTCATGTCTCAACTCCATGGCGACGAAGAACCCGAGTCACCTTATTCTACCACTGAACCCGTGTCATCCCCTCGTTCTATCTGTGCGTCACTGCACTTTCCATAGTTTCCTAAGGTGTACTCAGTGGAAAGGCCATCTCACAACTGGCAGGTCCAAGAATCCGACTCGCCCTAAAGAATGAAATCACTATAGATCAAACCCACTCATAGACATAACTCCAAGTAAATCGACCAAACAAACAACCTAGACCTAGACCTTCCCATTGTTGTCAAAAAAGGCACCAGAGAATGCACTAACCAACCACTTTATCCACTATCACACTATGTGTCTCTTAAGCATCTATCACCAACCGACAAGAATTTCATTGTGAGTCTAAACGTCACTATCATCCCTAACACTATTTCTGAGGCATTGACAAAAAAGGAATGGAAGGATGCTATGAGAGAGGAGATGAGTGCATTAGAAAAGAATAAAACATGGGAGATCGTTGAAAGACCGAAAGGGAAAAACATTGTTGATTGCAATTGGATTTTCACACTAGAATATAAGGCTGATGGATCTCTTGAGAGACATAAAGCAAGATTGGTAGCCAAAGGGTACACTCAAACTCATGGAGTTGATTATCAAAAGACTTTTGTCTTGCCATAAAAATGAATAATAAGAAATTGTCATTGGTCGCCCACTATAATTGGATAACTCCTACAAGATATGATGTTAAAATGCATTTCTTCACGGTGATTTAGATGAAGAGATTTACATGAACATCCCACTAGGATTCGAGGAACACAGTACAAGGCGCGCAAGCTGAAAAGGCCCCTTATGGCTAAAACAATCTCCTAGTATTTGGTTTGGGAGATTTGCAAAAGTCATGAAAGAGTCTGGGTACAACAAAGCCAAGGTGACCACTCTTCATCAAGACTTTGCTGCTATAATAATCGCTTCTGGGGCCTATGTTGATGACATCATGTTGGATCGAAATGATGAAAGAGAAGCATGATGAGGCAAAGATTAGCAAAGAATTTGAGATAAAAGAAACTAGGAAATCGAAGTACTTCTCGGTATTGAGGTGACATATTCTACATAAGGATTCATCTCAACAAAAGCATGTTACCGATTTATCGCGTAAAACAGGAGATCGGGTGCAAAACCAGCCTCTACCCTAATGGATCTAAAAACCACAAGTTTGGAGAGGCTAAAGAACCAATGGTGGATAAAAGAATGTACTAGAGGCTGTTGGTAGGCTCATATATCTGGCTTCACACCCAAATTTAGACATCACCTACTCGATGAGTGTGATAAGTCAATTCATGCATGATCCAAGAGAACCTCATCTTCAAGCTGCTTACAGGGTGCTGCATTACTTGAAAGGCAACCTTAGGAAAGGAATTTTGTTCTAGAAGAACGATACTTCGCTTCAGAAGATACACCGACATCGACTATGTGTTCCATAGTGTGATCAAGATCAACTATGTGGCATCAGACTTTCGAGGTAATTTGGTAACATGGAAAAGTAAAAAAGTGCACGTGGTAGCAAGGTCGCTCATAGAATCGAAGCCAGTGTGGCCAATACTAAGGGTTGTGTGAACGATTTGGTTGAAGATTATTCTAGACGACGGAGAATCAAGTGAGACGACTTATGAAGCTCTATCGTGACAACAAGCCCGCTATCAATATTGCCTTTTTCCATAACTCTATTCAACACGGATAGACAAAACATATTGAGGTTGATATGATATTTCATCAAAGAAAAATTGAAGGAAGGAGTAGTGCGTGTGTCCTATGTTCCATCATAAATATCAATTAGCTGGGATATTCTAACAAAAGGGTCAAATAGCTCAATGTTTCACGATCTGTATTCAAGTCGGGAATGAAGACATCTATTCACCAGGTGGGAGTATTGATTCAGAATAGAATTTTGACTTGTAAATGTAATAGAGAATTATTTTAATCACTTAAATCGAGGGATTCAGCTTAGTTTCTTTTCTCTCGCTAGGAATAAGGTTTTATGCCTTTCGCTTCCTTTTTCTTCTGTAATCCCTTTATAAACAAAGATAAATAATCTAAAATACGCACTTTATAACTTTTCATCCCATATTTCGTGTCAGCATGCATTTATGGTATTGGGATGCCTTGTCATTGAGGTGCAAACTAATGTCCTACTAAGACTCCTTATGATGGATCTAAGAACCTAAAAATTCTCTTTTCTTGTTCAGAATTTTCTATTCACGCACTAATCAAGATATCACGCCTAAAACCTTTTGTATTGTCTTCTATTTATTATCATTGTTATTATTATTATTATTTGAATTTTTATAGTTTCATTTTGGAAAATTGGAAGTTGTTTGGAATTTAAGGGAGCTTGTTTACCAAAAAAAAAAAAACAACAAAAAAAAGAAAAGAAAAAGTGGATCAAGCTTAATGTCATGCATCTAATGCCTAAAGGCTTAGCCTCTTGCCTTTTTACCTCATGGAATTTTGACATGGAAAAGATGGAGGGTTTTTCAGAAGCTGAAATTTCTATGTGGACTGACAGAAATATATTAATTTAAAATGATCGGGTCAAAAGTAATAATGTGTAAAAAATTATCAGGGACTTAGAAACCTAAATTCTTGTTTAACATAAGTTGGTTTCTTTTTCAATTCTGATTCAATATTCTATTGCACATATGTTTTTAAACATCACGATTTTATGTTTTACACATCAAGATTTTAGGATATAAATATAAAGAAATATTGCCAAGTCACATTTTTTGTTTCCATTGACTCGCTTTGAATAGCTAGACAAAGGCTATTAATTTTGACTGTAGTCCTATAGTTTGTACCTATTTTGGAAGATCTTATTTTAAATTTATTGTAGAAAAGATATATATTTTGATTCAAAACCATATTGCTTGTTTCCATGTTTGGGCATCATTCCTCAAAATGACATAAACGATTATACAGATTCTAAGATCCTCGAAACATTACCTCCTGATTCAGTTGAGCAACAAGCTCAAATTATGGCTATTCAAGACGAGGATGGGTACAACTGGGGGTAGGATAGAATCGCCCTATGTCAATTTTAATTATTTTATTTTAATAAACTGCATAAAGTAATTAATCATTTGTTAACAAAGGTACAATCCTGTTCTCTGGGGGGTTCCTAAAGGAAGCTATGCAAGTAACCCCAAAGGTCCGATGCATAATTTGAATTTAGGAAAGATGGGTACAGGAGGGTCTGGATTTGTTTTATATGAAAGAATAACAGATCTAATTTTCTGTCTTCTGTCATGGGGACCGCAGATATGCTATCTTGTGTCACATCCACATTCAACTTAATCCCGCTTTGAAGTTATTTTTCTAAATTTCAGGCACTTAACCGTATTGGCTCGTGTTGTGTTGGATGTTGTCTACAATCATTTGCATGGAAGTGGGCCATTTGATGAGAACTCTGTTTTGGACAAGGTCATGATTCTGCCTATGTTCTATTTGTACTTTGCTTTTCAAATGGTGTTTTAGCCTACTTTTGTTCGCTGTGATCTCATCAGTTGTGGGTGGCGATTAGGGCCATGTCATGGTTAAAAATCTTGAAATTTAGTCCATATAAACATGAGCTATTTAATAATGAAGTTAAACTTCTTTGATATGAAAGCAATTTGTTTTGTATATGGGTACTGTGAGAAAACCTATTAACCTATTTGGATAAATAGGTCAGCCTGTGGTCAAATATGTTTAATTAATGGAATTACATGAACAGCCCATTTAACCTGAATGCGCACCTACACAATTATGATTTGTTTAACTCATTCAGAACTTTAACCAGAATTAGAGATTAGCTTAGTTTCCAAAATGATTTATCAAAGTATAATAAAATTCTTGCAATTACTTATTTTTTAAAGTCAAATCTTAAAATTTGACTTTAAATTTGAATGGTTCTTCAATTTTGCCTATCAAAAAAAAAAAAAAAAAAAAAAAACTTAAAATTTACAACTATATGAGTACTATATGGGGTGAAGTCATAATTGTGTTAACACATGATAAACTGGGGATGTGTTAAAATGGGTCAGGTTTCCGCTCCCGAGGACTCGAACTCTAACACGATCGGGTTTAATAAACCGGTTAAGTAGGTCAGCTCAAAATAACATGATCAAGGATTAACCTCAACTCGACTTGCTAATTTCATGTTGCTTTTGAGTTGTGTTACTGAAGTCATAGGAAAACTTGCCGCCTCGGGAGCAGAATACCGCTATGCGTCAAAATCGCCCTTTTCCTAGAAGCTTTTGGCCCTTTTCGACATAAAGACATTTCCCCGTAGATCGCTCTGTGTTACTATTATTTGAGAAGAAATAAATGATGGTTGCATCGAGAATAGTACATGTGTAAATAATACACCAAAGGAACATTTTATGGTCGAACGCCCGATTCCTTGATGATCTTTTCGTGGCCGGGCGCTTAATTATAAGGTATTTCTGTTTTGATCGTTCACTTTTTCTTCTATTTCATAATCACGCTTTTTCCCATTAAATTCTTTATATAAAAGCCTTATGAAATGTTAAATGCTTCATAAAAGGTCTCCTATAATAAAATTGGAACAAGGACAAAGTCGATCTTTTGAATCTGTACAAGTCAACAATTGTCCTGACTTCAAGAATCATGCTATATCATACGGGGCAGTTTGATAATTTCCATTGGTTGACAATGTTCTCAGAACACTATTCATTCAAATCCCATTAAATAGTAGGAGTCCTGATTTTGGAATGAGAACTTAATAATATCTCGGTATTTACAATTTCACACATATTGCATGTATTTTTAAGTTTTCATGTGGGGCTCTATAACATGATTAATAATTGACTATATGACTTCCTTGTCGTTGATGGGTTCCGCTTGATCTCATGGGTCACATAATGAAAAGGACTATGGTATGGCTTTGTCTGACTTTTTTTATCGACAAGAATTAATGAAATAAATACTTATTTAAAGCCAATTTAAGTTCTCAATAAAGGAAATTAGAAAAGTGCATATTAAAATGCTAGTTGATATTCTAACCAACGTATCACATCTAGGGATTCACAGGTTAATCGCTTTCTAAACCTTTATATAGCCAGTGTCAGATAGACTTCTGAAGCTACAAAATAAATTTGACTCTATAGTTGCTTATCCGCTTTGTATCATTTTTTGATTGTCAGTTAGCTCAGGTTTCTAAAGGAAACCGGAAACTCGAAACTCCTCTCTCTCTCTCTCTCTCTTACATGCACACACACACGTATTCACACGCTGACACACATACTTACTCCCATCTTGAAACTTGATAAAATTTTTGTAAGTTGGTCAGAAGAAGATATTGACATGAGGAGGCGCCGAATCAGGGGAGCTGTGATTTGCGTAGAGAATAAGGCAATCCCGTGAAATTTAAAGGAATTTGTTGTAATTGGAGTTAGAAAGTTCCTAATTTGGTGCTAAGATGTTTGTACGTGTGTTCGAGTTCCGTATAGAAAAGAATTAAGGAAAAGAATTCTATACCTTATTCCTCTATATTTATTCTACAATATTCTTTCTAATCTACAAACATGTTGAATCAGATTTTTTTTTTTCTTGGGCATTTCTTTAGAAGAAGTTAATTCCAGATCAAGATTGCCTATATCTCGGCAAGAAAGACCGCTCATAATCGCTTTTTTTTTTTTTTTTTTTAAACAATTGCTAGAAAAAAATTGTTTTTCAGTTTTCTCATTTTGAAGGTTAGCCAGAAGGCATGAAAAGTTATAGATGAATATGAATAACCTCAATCTCGGTAATGTGGTTATGTATAACTATTACTGCGTGAAAAGTCAAAATCGATTAATGTATATAAAGAAAGAAGAAATTTGAATGTAATTGTGACTTTCTGATAAAAAAAATGAATACATTTGACTTTATGTTTTGCAATAATTTATTTTATCAGAATTATGAGCAATGTATAAATGATGTGCAATCGAGAGAGAGGCGTGTACTCAATCATGTGTGAAGGCCAAAAATTTGCTCCACAAATTTCATCGAAGGATGTGGGATGGAATTGATATTCAAGTATCTATATGAGTGTACACTTGTCAAGTGCATCTTTTTTCGTCAGAAACCATTAAGATTTGGATTTATTTGTCTCCTTTATCCTTATTTCTCTTTATAGATATGGTGAAGGTCGACTTTTGGTGAAGTAGCAAAAATGGACGTGGGGTAAATGCATCACGCTCAATCTTTGTGGACCGGGATCTAAGGTACTTTCTTTTCCCCTTATGCCGTTTAACATTTTCCTCTTATTTCGCTTCTGAATTTCAGAGTGTGGATTAACCGCATAATGGAAACTATATCTGCAGCCTTGTCTCCATGATTGTCATGTTCAAGGATAGAAGGATATATTAATTACTGTTGTCTTTATTCTCAAAATAAGAGGGACAAACAATACTCTCTTCCTTAAGAGATGAAAATACATGCAACCTTGTTTCAAACAAAGTTGTACGGAGTGTTAGCTACGTGATATTCATATTAAATCAAAATCCTACAAGCTTCGAAATTTCAGAGAATGCACGTTTAATACGGTGATCGTGACTGGGTTTGACAGAGGTCCCCGGGTTCGAGTCATCTCTTTGCAATTTATTCCCCCATTTGTTGATTTGAAAGTCCATGGAGGACTCTATTTGGTTTATTTGACTCTCCATATATGGCTATGGGCAAATATGTGAGGGAGGGTGTTAAAGGCATGATATTCATTAACCTAAATTTTACAAGCATGAGCTTTTAGAGAGTCGGGCACAACAAAAAGATGTTGCATCATAGAGACACATGAACTAGCGGATACCCTCCATTGATTGCAACTTCCGAACTATGTATCCTAGGTTTATAGAATCGTGGTCAGACCGATAACTCGAATCTAATTTCGATTTTAAAATTTCATTCACTCTTCGCGACGGAGGCTTGATAACTTTCTTATTATTTTGAAACTCTTAATCGCCTTTAATGATCGAATTCGAGATGCAATGCTCATGGATCTCCGTTTGGCCTTCAACAAGGTTTTGTACTGTGTCTATTTTTACAGTAGTCAATCAACTGCTTGCAGGGGAGTCATGTTGTTTTAAATTTCTTTATATGGTTCTTTTCTTCAATATCATTTTGTGGAGCGAATATTTAATGAAGATGATGAAAATTGTGAAATGTGCTTGAGCTAGGATATTTTCATTGTACAATTGTCACATTATATAGATATTATTTAGTTTGGCTCATCACCTTCACCAGCCTACCACGCATTTACACACTCAGAGAAATTGGCTTATTATCCTCTATAGCGACTGTGTAAAACTCATTTAGGAAACACTAGAGAAACTACCCCTCACAGAGAAGAAAATCAATAGAGTCTCACCATTGACGATTGCAATATTTGTAAAGAAAACAATATATATATATATATATATATATATATATATATATATATATATATATATATATATATATATATATATATATATATATATATATATATACCGTGGAAAGAAACGGCCGCTTGTGCACTTTGACTAATCCTATGGGACCCTGAAGTTAATATATATATTATAACCGTGGCTGTTCGCTAGTTTGCTTGCACCTCGACTAATCCCACGGACCCTAAAGTTAACGATCGGTTAAACCTCTAGTGGCCTTAAAGGGACTCAAACTGGTGACCATTTGATAAACCCCAACCAACTAAGGTACCCATCATGGTTAAGAAAATATCAGTAATAACTAAAAATGATCTTCGTTTGATTTACATCAATTAACCTTATTTATAGGCTTCTCTATAAAATCAAAGTGTACCAGGATTCTAACAACATATTATGACTCTAGTTCTATTTTGATTCCAACTACTAATCTTGATTTAATTCCAACTACTAATCCTAATTTGACTTCAAACTATTAATCCTAATTTGACTCTAATTGCAACTAACACAAATTCTCTTTTTTGATGTATGTTAAAGGCTTGATATTCATATTAAACCCAAATCCTACAAGCTTGAGCTTTTAGGAGAGTTGGTCATTTAACATGGTATTAGAGCCTGGTTTGGCAAGATGTCCTGGGTTCAAGTCACCTCTTTGCAATTTATTCCCCATTTGTTGATTGAAAGTCCATGGAGGACTTTATTTGGTTTATTTGACTCTCCACGTGCGGGTATGAGGTTGCATGTGAGGTAGGGTGTTAAAGACATGATATTCATATTAAACCCAAATCCTACAAGTTTGAGCTTTTTGGAGAGTTGGTCATTTAACAATGTATATTTTAAAGATTCATCTTCATCATATTTCTTTTGGGACAATGATTTATTTATTTATGTAAACAAAGCTCGGGGGTGACTGGGCCTCATCATGGCACATTTGAGGTCGACTATAGAAAAAAAGATCTTTTTCCCTGTATGGTTCTTGTATGATCTTACATATAATTCGCTCAATAAATGAAATTACTTTGTACTTCATGTTCTAATGATCATGACCATGGTGGTGAAGAAGTTGCAGAGCAAATGCTTGCTGTCTCGAAGGATCACATCCAGGTACATCATCTTAATACATTTTCATTGAGAATGTTGGATATTGGTATTGCAATTCTTTATTAATATGTCTGACTTAGTCATACCTTTTGTGATTTAAAGTAATATGTGAATCAAGTCGCATTAGCAAGTTACTAACCTTTAATCTCACGTAACTAAAATGCTAGCTCCCATACCATTCATACTATCAGAATCGTGGACTAACTAGGGTTTCGTCTATCCCCATTTTTACTTGTATTGTAGGTGCTAAAAAGCTATAACCGTTTCTAGACGAGGTTATTGAAATGGTGAATTTGCGCTCAAGATCTTTGCTCATAGCCGTAATTTACCTTCTTCTAAGCTCAATTGCTTAGTAAACCTAAACCGCCGTCGTAGATTTCTTTATTTCTCTCTTGCTTTGATAATAGAGACTACATTTCTCTTTATGATTAAAACCACATATATCCTCCTCAATAAACCATTTTCCTTAGTGGTGGATCGGGTCATTATGTTTTCGCTTAAACACCCCTCTAGGTCATTAATGACCAATGTCAAGACATGAGTTTTGGCTAGGAATTTCAAAATATATAAATTCTTGCTTAGAATCTAGTGAACATCATCCTATAATTGTGGTCAGGAATATTGTGAATAGAGAGAAACAGGACTTTCGTTTCATTAATTAAACACACACACACACACACACACACACACACACACACACACACACACACACACACACACACATATATATATATATATATATATATATATATATATATATATTTAAAAGGAAAATAGTAAATTCATAATATTCAACACTCCCCCTCAAGTTAGAGCATACAAGTAATGTGCATCGAGTTTGTCACAAATGTACTTTATCGAGGACCTCGAGAGACTCGCTGAAGATGTTTACTCGCCTGGTCATTTGAATTGATGAAACTAGTAGCCACTAATCTCGATGTGATTCTCTCACTATCAGAGTGACAATCGACTTTATTATATTTGGTCATTTCATGGAAGACTGAATTAGACGCAATATGTAACGCAACTTAATTATCGCAAATGAGTTTAATTTGTTCATTATTTTCAAATCTCAACTCTTTGAGAAGATGTTTTAGCCATATGAGTTCACACATTGCCAGAGCCATAGCTCGATACTCAACTTTAACACTGTGACCGACCACTACATCCTATTTCTTACTTCTCTCGATATTGTGTTACCTTCAATAAAAACACAAAGATCCTGGGGAAGTGGAGCATCTATTTGTGGGTGAGCCTTCCTTAGCTCATCAATATAGTTAATGTGAAATGAGAGAAGAAAAGAACGCTTTTCTTATCGAAATGGGAAATGAAAGAAATACAAGATAGGTCCTGCCTATTTATATAGGTCAGGAAGCCAAAAAAATGAAACAAATAAAATACAAAAAGGAAGGAAAATAATGTGCAAGAAAGGAAGGAGATAAATTAGATAATATCCTAAGAATATCCTATGATTCTCAACACTCCCCCTCAAGTTGGAGAATATAGGTCATATGCACCAAGCTTGTTACATATGTACTTAATCGGAGAAGGTCTGTCGGAAAAGGTCTGTTGGAGAGCGTTCGACGATGAGGGTTTGGCGGTAAGGGTCCACCGAGAAGGTCCGATGGAGAAAGTTTGACGGAGAAGGCTTGTCGAGGTCCGTTCGAGAAGATTCACGGAGAAGATCTCGCGATGGCAGATCTCAATGGAGAAGCGGAGAAGGTTCGATGGAGAAGGTTCGCCGAAGAAGGTCCAATGGAAAAAATCTGACGGAGAAGATCCGACGGAGAAGGTCCACCGGAGAAGGTCCGCCGGAGAAGTTTCGATAGAGAAGATCCACCGGAGAAGTTCCGCCGAAAAAGGTTCGACGAAGAAGATTTGACGAAGAAGCAGAGAAGGTCCGATGGAGAAGCTTCGACGGAGGCAGATCCCGCCGGAGAAGGCTCGACCCGAGAAGATCCGACTAAAGAAAGCCCCATTGGAGAAAACTGCGGGAGACAAATTACCGGAGAAGGTCCGCCGGAGAAGATGACTCACTCCATAACTAACCATGACTTTGATACCACGTGTGAAATGAGAAGGAAATAATGTTTTTCATTGAATGAGTGAATGTGTAAAATATAAGATAGGTCCTACTCTATTTATATAGTCGTGAAGACACAAAAATGAAACAAATACAATACAAAATGAAGGAAAATAATGTGGCAAGAAAGGATGAGATAAACTGATAATATCTTAAGAATATCTTATGATTCTCAACACACAACTTAGGTATGACCTTTCTTCTCATACAACACACTTTGCCTTAGTGTTCATTCGACATGCAATGTGAGAATACGAATAATGACATCATAGTGGCTATCAATACAGAGATCAGAGGAACTCATTAACGACACTCATAGAAAGAAAATGTCGGTCGAGTGACGGGAGGTAGTCAGTTTACCTACAAGTCGCCAATATTTCAGATCTCGTAGGCTCCCTGCCTTTGCATGTCACATTCAGATCCATAGAGTAAACCACATGCTAAAGTGTAGTATACATGTTCTTCCAAGATGTCTAAAGTATACTTCCTCGAGAAATGGCTACATTGGGACTAGATTGAGTTACCTTAATGCCTAGAAAGTACTCGATTTTCCCTAAGCCTTTCATTTGAAAATGGTTAAATAGGCATTGCTTTAGTTTTTGAATGCCATCCTAACCACTGCATGTAATGAGACGATATCATCTACATAAACAAACCAAGTAAATGCAAAGGCTCTCAAGAATTATGATGATAAAAGATCGAATGGTTTGTCGCTCTACGAATCATGCCAAACTCCTAAATCACTAAACTAAATCGACCAAACTATGGTTGAGAAGAGTATTTCAAACCCTATAAAGAATGACGTAACTTGCACACAGATCCAAGTTTCCCATGAGCAACAAAACCAAGTGGTTGCTCCATATACACTTCCTCAGCAAGATCACCATTAAGGAATGTGTTTTTGATATCGTACTAAATAAAGTGGGTCAGGAACACATAACAAGCATGGAGAGAAGTGGTGTTGACATAAGCAATCTTGGTCGACAAACCTAAACTAAATATTTAGAAAATAGGAAACAACAAGATTGACTCTGGCTAACTAAATCCTTTGAAGATTGGAATAAAAAATTTAAAAAGATAAAGCTTCCTAATCACCTAGCATTTTGAATTTTGAAAAAAAATATATATATATTAGTAAACTAAAACATAAACAAACTTGATGTCTACACACCCTTAATTTGGGGTAAAATGCCCAATAGCCCTAATTTGTATGTTAGATCCTCAAAGTTTTGTCTCTGGAGCAGGGCCTTTGTTAAGATGTTTGTAGTTCTTCCTTTGTAGTGTTTTTTTTTCCTGATAAGTGAGTAACCAAATTATGAAGGGGCATTAAAAAAGGCACCCCTAAATAGTGGTCCGAGATTACAAGAGCGAAATACTCACCCCCTCAATTGCACAAATAAGTAAAAACGATATGCAAAAAAAAAACCTGATTCTCAACTAGAAGCCGCCTAATAAAAAGTTTAACTTAAGTCAAAAGACTATCAATTATAAAAATTTTAGCTTCTAACCAATGAAGAAGACACAAAATGCTTTGAGTCTTTATATGGAAAGCGCTTCATTTGTAAAAGCAATATTATTCATTGCCTTTCAAATTGTCCAAAATAAAATAATGCACCCGCCTAATTTTTGCTACTCTTTGTTGCTTTATAAGAATGTGGGTGATATATATTAAACATTCTTCTATGAGGTGTGTCACAAACTTTGAAAAAGCTTAAGATAATGGGGGAGGACGGTGGAGGTAGCCTCACATAGGAGGCCTAACCAATCTTAGTAATCAACCAATGCGGAACACTAACTTTCGATCATCCAAGGATGAAAATAATGGTAAATACAAGACAGTCATCTATTGCCTAGTCTTCCTCAGGGATTTTGAGAATCTTGTATAGAACTTTATGGAAATAAAAAGGGATCATGAAAATGAAATTCTTTGTCATTTTAACAATGCGAGATGAATCTTGGTTTCATATCCATATGTTTTGAAGTTCAATTTACTTGTACTTTCTTTCATTCTACTTCCAATTGAGAGATTTCTTTCCATTCAGTTGGGATGGTCAGTAAACTTATGACTTTCGTGTTGACTAATTGTGAAGGAGAAGAGGTAAAGAATAGGATTGTATCGTTAAGTTCATGCGCTTGCATTTTTCTTATGCTATGTTATTTGTGCTTCTTTTGTAATATTTTATGGAAGGTTTACCTTAAATAAGATTTTATTCTCATTTTACTTCTGTTTGTTATGAAATTGGACATAGTTTGTTTTGTCTATCTATTACATCATCCGGATTTATCATTTGCAGTCATTTCCTATTTGGCCTTTTTTTTTGATAAATTATTTCCTATTTGGCCTTCAATAAGCCAATTACTTACATCCTTAATTATGTACCTATGCAGATACATATGTACCTATATATACATGCAAACCTTTACATGTATGCATATCTGCATACCTATGTGCCTATGTACACATACATATGTACTTGTGTACAAGTAGACATGTATTCATATGTATATACCAACATATCGAGATACATGAATATGCGTATATACTACTTACCTAAACACTGTGAAATGTACATTTGTACTTGTATTGTCGATGTACATACTTAGATACATACAAATATAGCCTTTAAAGGCCTAGTCATTCTTAGAATCTTTCAAGGACCTCATCGGAATTTAGCTAAATGGATAAAGAAACTTAAGTCCTTGTATGTATAGATTCATACGTAAGATGGATGTGGCTAAAGAAATTAAGTAAATTGGAATTTCTTGCTATCGGGTTTCACAAATGATGGCATTTGGAGAGAAGTGGATCGTTGGTTAAAATGATGCATCTCAACAGCTTAAGTTCTTCGTTTATCAATGAAACCCTAACCATGTTTTTTTTCAAGGCACTAGGGGTTAAGACAAGGGACCTCTTCTCCTTATTTATTCAGGATCACACAGGAGATATTTAGTCATTTTCCGAAGAGGCAGGGCCGTTATCTTTTCGAAAGTGGCGAATGAAAGTGTGTGGAGTAGGGGATTAAGATCTGTCCTTATTTATTTAGGTGTTTTGTTTTTCTTCTGTTACCACAAGTATTAACACTCACTCTCTCCTCATAATCTAAATCCTGATTAAACCCAAGAGAATAATATTTCTCTAACTGTCAAGACAACCTCACTTCACTTATAGAGTTACACTAACTATTTTATTTATTTATTTTTTACTACTTTGGAAATGAATATACAGAGATGAGGTCTCATTTATAAGCTACTACATTACCAAATTTCCCTATAAATCACATTACTTCCAAACATATAAATAACATGATTCTAACTTTGTTTCCATGCAAATCACATGCTATTGCCAAATATAACAAGAACATATCGTAGAAACACACAATCCCGATCGGTCATGCCCATTATTTCCTCATCTAACATTCTTTTATATATAATACACACATACATTTAATGGTGAGAGCTTCGTGTGCATTCCACATCCTTAAATCAAAGACTTCACCGCAAAATGTAGTCCCGCTTCTTTCATTTGTGTACATGAATTTTAGAGTATAATTTGACGCTAATTACTTAAGTAACCTAATAATGTCATGAACCTCTACCAAGCTCATTTCAGATTTATACAATTTGTAAAACCTTATGTATCCAAAGATATGATATTATTTCTTTCTTTCAAGGAAAGGTCCTCAAGTTTCAACATATGATGGACACTACGCATATTTTTACGCCCTTACGTAAACAAAGAAGAATCTTCATTATATTCACAATTAGACGTCTCAAGATCATATACTTTTGCATTACTAGTTTGTCAGGCTTGAAATTATGTTTTCAAGACATGCACCGAGGAACATATCTACAACATCACTATATGCTTCGTGTTGAATCCTCATCAGGTTCATTATCGGCCATTTGAAAATAAGGAAGTCAGAATGTCTCATTGATTTACATGCTTTGAAATATATACAAAGATGCCGAGCACTAAATTAGAATAACTACTAATTTCCTAGAATACAAGAGTTGACTACACCCCAAATTATAGTTAATTAATCCCTATAAATCAAAGAAAATGATTTGCTGATTTATTTTTCATTTATCGTCAAATTATTCTCCTTTCCAACACTTTTCCCACACTCCCTCAAGCCGGGTCCTAAGATGTCTTCCATGGCTACCGCTGCTAGCTGAACCGCTGGTAGTCCTTTTGTTAGAATGTCTCGCAACCTCGTTTATCCGCTGGGGACATAGGCCACACAAATCGCCCACTTTCTTTTCCGACGGCGTTTATCTACCTCAACATGTTTCGTTTCTATCATGAAGAACTAGGGTCAGGTGTTATCGTAGATTGTTGCCTTGTTATCACAAAGACGCCTTTATGGGAGATCACTTGCTACCTTTAGTTCATCAAGGATTCTTTTAATCAATAATACTTCACATATACCATGAGCAACTGATCTAAATTCAGCTTCAGCACTGCTCCTCACCACCACATTCTGCTTCTTACTGCACTATGTAACTAAATTACCTCCAACGAATGTGCAATTGCCAGAGGTCGATCGGGCTCCATCTACAAGCCATCAGCCCAATCAACGTCCTCAGATAAACCTCCCAACTTGTATGACTATTCTAAACAATAACTTTTCCCCGCGATCCCTTTAAATACTTCAATATCCGATATGCAGTTTTAAAGTGTTCTGACCCCTGAGTGCATGAATTGGCTTACTACACCTACAACAAAAGCTATATCTGGAAGAGTGTGTGATAGGTAAATAAGTCTACCAACCAGCCTTTGAAACTGCTCCTTGTTCTTCACTTCTTCGTGCCCGCGTGCTGGAAGCCTAAATCGTGCTCAATCGTGTCTCAAATTCATTTTACAACCAAGTAATCCCGTTTATGACAGCAGGTCTAACACATATTTATGTTGAGATGCGAATATCTATCTTGGATCCGCAAATCATTCCAAGGAAGCATTTTAGGCCTCCCAAATCTTGGTAGACCAAAATCACTAAGAAGAACTCTTAAGTTCTCGCTTCAACATGGTCATCAACTGGTGAGAATTAAGGCCATCAACATAAACAATTAAAATAGAGAATTTTCCTTCCTTTGAGTGTCTATAAAACAAGGTATGGTCGGCTTGACTTTGTGTGTACCCATGACCCTTAACAGTTTTGCCAAATCGCTCAAACTATGCTCAAGGCGATTGTTTTAGACCATATAAGGACTTTTTAAGCCTGCAAACTTTACGACTTCTTAGTTTCTTTTCAAATCCCGACGGTAAACTCATAAAGACCTCCTCTTCTAAGTCTTCGTTCAAAAGCATTTTACATCCAACTAGTGTAAAGGCTACCATAATTTGCAGCCATGATAGTAGAATATGAATGGAATTCGATTTGCAATGTGAGCAAATGTTTCCTGATAATCAATCCCACGTGTTTGTGTATATCCTTCAGCTACTAAACGCGCTTTATACCTTTCAACACTTCCATTAGCTCTACACTTGATAGTAAAGACCCATTTACAGCCTACAATTTTCTTCTCCCTTGGTAGATCCACTAATTCCTAGGTCCTATTCTTCCTGTGAGATTCATCTCTTCTCTAAGATTCGCCGATTTCCAATCAGATTCTCTAAGGCTTCCTCGATCTGAATAAACAGTGAGAGATTATGGTAAAGGCATTATGGGATATGATATGACACTTGTTTGGCTATGGGATGTTCAAAGGTAACTACTGACTCGCTTTCTAAGTGCTATTAGTATAAAGGTCGATATGGTAGAGTAATATCTCGATGAAAGCAAATAGGAATTAGAAAAAGTTAAGAGCTGGATTTACCCGTGTCATTTAATGAACCATCACATGGGGAAGATAAGCTGCCTGCGGATTGAGATGTGTCGGGTAGGTCTCTATTTTTCTTTTGAGTTCCTCTTTTAGTATACACAATAGGATTTATAGGATCTCTTTCTAGTATTTCTCCCCCTGAATGTGAGGTTTCTATACTCGACAGAGATAGATTATTAGTTTCCATATTCAGATTTTTAATTTCCTAATTATGTGGCACAAGTTTATCATTAATAGAGAGAAAAAAGGTGTAGGTAAAGGATCTACTTCCCAAACTCGTGCTTCATTGTTAACTATCTCCTCAAGGCAATCGGCTAAGCCACTCAAGATATTCATGGTGGCTGGGTACACTCAGATCACATTTACACCCTTTATTTGGGCATAGCCAAAAGACGATTTTTCTCGCCTCAGATCAAGTTTAGATCGCAACTGCCAGTAAGTGAACATACACAAAGACAACCAAAGACTTTAATGGTAAGTCGACTGATTTTCAGATTATGGAAATATTTTCCTAAGGCCCTCGAGAGGTGTAATGTACTGTAAAACACGAGTTGGCATTCTATTAATCAAATAAGAGGCTGTTAAAATTGCATCTCCCCATAAATACTTTGGTACATGCATGGAAAACATAATGGCTCGAGCAACTTCAAGTAAATGACGGTTTTTCCGCTACACCGCTTTGTCGAGTGTCACATGTGGAATAATGTCGGATGGCTTTTCTTGTAAAATTTCCCAAAACGCCATTGAAATACCTGGCCCATTATCTCGAGGGAAGAATTTTTATCTGTTTGAAATTGATTTTTGATCATGGTGTAAAAAATCTTGAATAGTTTTTCAACCTTAGATTTATCACTCATTAAGTATGCCCAGCAAAGTCGAGTGTGATTATCTATAAAAGTTACAAACCATTTTTTTCCCGAGGAAGTTGAAATTTTTGAAGGCCCCCAAACATCACTATGAACAAGGTAAAATGGTTTTGATGCACAATAGGGTCGTGACTTATAAGTATTACGATGACTCTTTGATAAATGACAACTTTCACATTCAAAAGATGAACAATCCATATTTTTAAACAAAACAGGAAACAAATATTTTAAATATGGGAAACTAGTGGTATTCTAATCTAAGATGCCGTGAGCATTATTTTTTCGTGAACGTAAAGAAAGCTACTAGTATTAAGGCCTGAGCCCGCTTATTGCAAAAAGGTCATTACTCGAAAAATGTAGTCCACTCCACCATCCTAGATCAGCTGCTAATCATCATCCCCGTGCTCTGGTCCTGAAATTCACAATGAGAATCAAAGAATATAACGCAATTAGAGTCCTTCCAGAGAGTCGACGATGGGATAAAAGGTTACAAGTAAGGTTAGGAACATGCAGTAAGTCGATGAAGAGTGATTGTTTCGTAGATTTTAATGCACTCTTTTCCCCGCTATAGAGAAAGTCTACCATGTGCAATTCGAACTTTTTTATTTCCATAACATATATAAGAGCCGAAAAGCATCGTGAGAGACTCTCATTATATGGTCAAGCACCAATCAATAATCCACAATGGAGTTTGAATGACACGAGAAAGCACAAGAATTCCTACCAAGCCAGCCAAAAGAACTACTAGGAATTTTCGCATTCAGATTGGATTTTAGCGCAACCTCGTAAGTAGATCCATCTTCTCCTTTGGTTAAAGGACCAAAGATAGTGTCTCGCCTCATTCTCGCAGAGAGGGTGTCAGATCTACTTAAACCTCTCCGTGCTTGCTACTCTTCCAATTTGATGGTTTACCATGGATCTTCCAACAGGTCTCATGAGTGTGCCACGGTTTGTTGTGCGCAAATCGCATCCACACTCATGCGGTTTTTTTCATCTCCACATCGCCGGCGCGACCGCTTACCTACCGCCAGTGAGTAGAGCAGAGTTCTCACTCGCGCCGCAATCCCCTTCTCTTCCCAAGAATGACACTATGACGGTTTTTCCTCCCGTCGAATCTCAGCAAAAACTTCCTCAAGTGAAGGAAGTGACCCACAGCCAATGATTCTCCCCCTCGCTTCATCAAACTCCACTTTAAACCTACAAGAAATTTAAAGATGCGATCATTCTCCTCCATCTTCCTATGGTGGTTGTAGTCTTGAGTGGATTTCCACTCATGGGTGTTGAACAAATCAAGGTCCTGCCATAGTCTCTTCAAAGATGAGGAAGTATTTGGTGACATTATCATCTCCCCGACGGCTCACTGGTCAGAGTTGTAATTCATACACTCGCGATTGATTTTCGAGATCGAATACATTCGTGAATGTCATTCCGCAGTTCCTAGCGCAGATAATTCATATAATTACAAGAATGTCTTCATCCATGGAATTAATGTGCTGCCTATAAATCCATAGAGTTTTCGCATCCCGTAGCATAAGCTGCATTTTCCGCACGTGCCTTCTTTCTCTCTAGTTAGGTATCCAATCTTCCTCTTCCTCGAATACATTCGCATGCATTGAGAGCGTAGGGAAATTATCTCCATTGAGACGACATCGTAATCTAGAAGGGAGTGCGATTCGATCCCGAAACACAAAGTTTCTTTGAAAGAGTTCATGTTCATGAAGAGGATATAGCTCTTAAGATACATCGTATTATAATCGAAGGGCAGTTTAGTCACGGGAGGCGTAAAACTTTTAAAGAAGATAACAACACTCCGGGCCCGAGCACGACTTGAAATAAGGAAGTCGTAATGTCTCATTGATTTACATAGTTTGCATCCCATTTCTACATTAAGGCCGAGTACTAAAATTAGGAATAACTACTAATTTCCTAATACAAGAGCTAGCTACACCTAAATTACGCTTAATCAATCCCTATAAATCGAATGATCAAGGTCGATTTATTTTTCATTTATTGTCAGCATTCTCCTTTCCAAATATTCTCTTTCCAACATGCTTTAATTAACTGGGTACGCCAAGGTGTTCTAATAGTGGACATCACTTTTCTCGAACCATGTCACATAACATTTTTTATCGCTTTCCAGATCAACTATGTTTCGCCATGATAATGAAACTCTATTTGACATTGCGAAGTCCGAAGGTAGACTAAACTCGCTATTTCAATATTTTATATGCAAGTTGAGATATTCCATTGTCCATCAAAAGAGATGTATCTCGTGACATGCTTAATGACTTCATTGTGATAGACTCCAATGCGCATTTCAGAGAAGAAGAGAGATGGATGAATCATTCGCAACAAGCATAATAGCACTCTCTGCGGTGTTCCGTATTTAATATGTTGATAAATGATTTTTTTAAATGCTCATTTTGTACGATCACTTTATATCTCTCGAATATCGAGGTTGTACTTTTGGTAGTTTTTTTACTTGCTATAGTAAGATAGTAGTCACCTGCAGCAAAGTGGAACCTTCCCGGGAAAATTGTCCATGGATGAGTGTTGATTGTGCGTTATCTCTGTAATGTCCTACTGCTTCAAAACCCCGTAATAATTTCAGACATGCCCAATAAGGTCGCTAGTTTTCGAATGATACGTATGAGATGGGTCAGGTTCAAGTAGCTCGAGGTTGTCCCGTTTTTTCATCAACTGAGGAAGCACCTATTTGCACCAAAATTAATGCTTGTAAAGTCCCATCCGAATCCGCCCATTAACTAGGTCTCAAGTCCGGGTAAGATTTGTTGTGATCTCATCAATAGTCCTTAAAAGAAAGTTTATTCAGAAAGAGCTTCTACACATGAACTCAATAAAATCAAGTCGAGGCATCTCTATGCCCGTTGTCTTAAATGTGGAATTTAGTCAGGTTTCGCTTGAGGAGCCAGAAAGCTTAGCACTATTCAACTTTCTTCTTTCATAGTAATGAACTGCATACACTGGTGGTCACAAATTAACTCTGGTAGTTGGCAAGGTTTCTTTCCTGACAAGGTCGTATTAGTGACCAATCTTACCTCATGTCGCCACGGAGTGGGAGTTTTTTTGCAAATTTCGTGTTGCCTGTGCAAGCATAATGAAGAGTCAGTCGACCATATCCTTGATTATCAGGTGCCTCATTGTTTTGTGTTTATTCTCCTTGTTCGAGTCCCATGGATGCTAAGTAGATGTTATCAATGTATCGAATTCTGCATACAAAAGCCGCAAGAGGGTATGGAAGTGGTCCATGTTTGTTTGATTTTACAACCTTCTCAAATTCCTTCAACAGCCAAAATGAATTCTCGTTAATATATTCTCTTTGTCCACGAAGAGATTTGAAACTCGACTCCGCTTGCAACTCTAACCTATGTTTGACTTACGTGGTCGGGAAATGATTGAACAAGCCATATATCTTTATTAGATGTGTGCGCGGGAGTGGATATCATGTCAGTCGATGATCACGCCGTGATTGATGCTTGCAAGATCGACTAGCAATTAAAGTGGAGTCTAGCTTTATGGAAAGCTACGAGGTGAAGTCTCGATACTACAGACTTCAGGCAATGGGATGCAATTTTCATTGGGTCCCCGAAAGATAGAATGGACGGAGTCAGGAAATTTCGGGGTTTTTAAGAGTATGAGATTTTGGTTTTCAATTGAGCCCAGATCAACCAACCAGCTAGCGCTTTAGTTGGCAAATCATGGAGCCCAATTGCTAAACGGATTTTGTTAAATTTTTCCTTTGACCAATTTGGAGTATACTAAACTTTGAAGTACATTTGTCTTATTTTTAGTAATTTTTCTTTTCTTTGATTTTGAAGGATTGCTAATATTTGTATTCTTGTTTTGATGCTGAACATTTATTTCTATTTAAAAAAGAGGCACATATTTATTCATAACATCTAATGGTGTCTTGGCAAGCATTGTTTGTTTCTGTCTATCCATTCTTCCCATGCTAAATAAAATTTATTTTTTTTAGGAATACCTTTTTCCATGCTGGTGATGAGATACGCTCAAAATCTATCGACGTGATTCGCATAACTCGGGACCGGTTTAAACAGTCCACTACCAATTTATTTTTGTATACATTTTCGTATAACTCAGTTCATTATCTTTGAATCACAATACCATGATGATGGAATTATATGTAGAAAATCTCTCGCTCTCGGGTTATCTCGATATAAAGAGATTTCCTCTTAGTTCTTTGGTGGATCATATTTTACCTCAAATGTCAGATCTTATTGTTTCAAAGCAACTTCGGGCCTACAATTCCAACAACTGGGTGTCGGGCTTTCCACCAAAAGAAAACTGGAAGAATTCTGCCTCTCTGTAAGTATTCATTAATTTTCATATTCATCATTTCCGTTGTTTACTTTCAAACGATCCGAATTATCCCGATCAATTTCTTTTAGATTTAATATCAGGAAGCGTAGAATCGATGCCGATTATTGTTTCCTTTATCATTTTGTTCCCTGTAACAAGCTTCATGACATATCGACTCTCGTCTCTGCTTCGTGATTAAACCAAGATTGGCATCCATCCTTTGCCTTAGAAAAGTCACATCATCATGCAAATTTGAGAATTTTTTAAATGTATTAAAGATTAGGTACTCTTCACCACTCTTCCGCTTAAGGACAATCAAATGCTATCCAGTGACTCGCCGTATATTATCCTGTGATTTTTATATAGAACATTATCGAGATTCATAGGTATCATCTAAGTACGAAGCAACATGTCGTGGAATAGAGACATCTTCTTTCATCTAAGAAAAATTTTTAAAAGGAATCGATTCCCATGTCTTCTATTTCCGTACGGGAAGCATGTAAAATTTCGTGGATGCCCACTTCAATGAATGCTTCCATGGACTCTCGTGTGTGTGTGTGTGTATGTATACTTAGTAGATTAGATTGTCCAACATTGATTCATCACCATTTCGCATTTTTCTTTCTATCTCTATGTTGTAAGTTTCAGCCACTTCACAGGCTAGTTGAAGAGATGGAATGCCATTATAATTTTTACCGCATCATAACACCGCTTCCTCTTCTCTCAACTTCTTAGCAACTGGAATATGGCCTGTGCACCAACTAATGAACGAACGCTATTGAAATAAGCCACACAAAGATTCATCAAATAATCCTACGTAAGTTCTTCGACAAGTTTCTATGATACTCCTTTTCGTGCACGGCACACGCTTCCATAATAATCGTCCATCGTAACCGACATCATTGTGACGAGCATTGAAGATGGCCATGAAGGTGTCCCTGTGTTATCTCAACTTGATCCTCGTGTGAGTAAACTAAATTTGTCAGCTTCTCACTTATCGTATGTCAATTATCCTTACTGATAATAGTGTTTTCACCCTTTTGTTCCAAACAAATTTACCATATATTGTCATCATCAACTAAGCCTAACCGATCAATTTGCATAGCCCCGCACCGCAGAAAGAACTCTACAATTGCATCCAAAGATGTACAGCCGCTCACGCTCTATCCATCCGAAGTGATGGTTTTTTTTTTTTTTGCAACTAGCAATAACCCATTTTCAATTTAAAGCCTCGATGCAAGCGCACGTCAACTACGAGGTTATCAAGAACTTCAACCTATGTAGCATCATCGATGTTTCATCAGGTTTCCAAGGACTAAGACCGTGTTTGTTGAGCCTAGGAATCTGAGCAGCATGCATCCCTACCAAAGGCGTCTGATACGCTAGTTAGCGGCGAACTTTGGATATTCCCCACCGGGTGGTACACCAAACTTTCTGTGCTTCAGTGGAGGATGAAGCAACTTGAACAACCAAGATGACGCTGTGAAGATGGGTTACAGGAGTCAGGATGGAGTTGACAGGTATTAGTAAACTATATTTGCTGGTTATTCTAATCACTTTCATTTCGTATCATCAATTATTTATCTATCTCGCGTCGAAATAATCAAAGCTAGCCTTCATAAAAATGTTTATCCGAATCAGAAATAAATAATCAAATGGTGTTTGGCGTTGGTACATCTGAATAATAGGACGACCAGATTTTGTTTCCAAAATGCCAATGATTAATTAAACAGTTGAGTCAGACATGTGATTTTCCTTTTTCTCCATTAAGGAACTTTTCAAGTCGCCGAAAGTGATTCCCTTGTCATTATCGTGATGCATCAAAATAAACGAAAGCAGCACTCACTTTTATATGCCTCGCACCTAGGGGCCGAGCCGAATTCTCGCTGGGGCAATATCCAACAATAAACATAGAGCTGTTCGGCAAGGAAGCCTCGCCATTCCACACTCGATGTCCAAGGTTCAAATCTTCCCGTCGGGAAAAATTGTTTTTCGCTTTCAAGGTAAAATGATACTATTGCGCTTAGGAAAAAAGAAATTAAAATTTGATGCGGGGGCAATTGCCCCACCGGTCCTACCTTGATCCGCCCCTCGTCGCACTCATATATGGTGGCTTTACTTCAGGCAGCCATTTTTGTTCATTTTGCATCGCATAAAATTTTCACTGACGCAGATCATCTTTGCGGGAAGCAAAATCATCTCTCCTACTTGTATGGAAGAAGGTTCTTTCAATATAGGTTTGTCAAACAAGAAATAAAGATGATCTCGTGTGGTCACTTTGAAAAGTGATTCCACATTCGCAGTGAACCTTTCTTTTCAGAACCGCCGCTAAGTCAAAGCTTACTCGATGTTTACAATTTCCCCAAATTCTCTCCGTTTCTTTTATCTTACTAACTGCTTACTGTTTTTTCTTATTTATTTCGTTTCATGATGGGTCTCGTTCTAATCCACTGCACGTGCATCTAAAGTAGCCATCAAGCTAACGAATGCATCGTGGAGAAAGATGTTGAAGCTCAAAAGTATACATGCAACAAGTCAAGACTGTATGGGTCGCGGCATGCATGATACATGGACAAGTCGATTTATGAGATTCTAGGTTCAACAAACACAAAGATTCACATGCTCAGATCTCAAAGCCTTCTTTACTCAAATGTGAATGTTACCAAAGAGCATAAATTATCTAGTGTGTGTCCATAATAGAACGACAATAACTGCTATATCCCGCAGATCGATGAAATAGATATTAATTTATAATCTTCTTTGTAATCGTTAGTGTCAAGATGATATTCATATTAAATACAAATCTTACAAGCTTGAATGAGAGTTGGTCACACATGTATCAAAGCTCCGGTTTGGTAAGGAGTCTGGGTTCGAACCGCCTCGCACTTATTCCTCATTTGTTAATTTGAAAGTCCATAGAAGACTCTATTTGTTTATTTGACTCGCCACATGCGGGTATGAGACTGCACGTGAAGGAGGGTGTTAAAGGCATGATATTCATATTAAACCCAAATCCTATAAGCTCGAGCTTTAGGAGTCGGGTCGCTTAACATAATCAAACACCATTCATGTTTATCAATCCATGATTCGCCGCAACAGAAATGTGTAATCCGCCAGATGAACGCATATCACAAGGAACTTGCCGTTTATGTCATCCATTCCCCAAGGTTTAGCCTAGCAGGATTTGCGAGCGAAGCTTTAATGGTCGTGGCGCTTCCGGTTTATGGAAAGTCGAGCTCAAAAGCATGCCCAACAAAGGCTATTATACCTGTGATATTTCTCGAGGTTCTCTTCAAAGGTACGACAAATTAAGTTAATCGAGACCCTTCAAGTAGAAGTATTATGTCATTGAAGTACTCAAGTTTCATACTTCGATTTCAATTCTTGCATGCATGTATAATTTTATGTTTATCTAAAGTGTTTGATGAACCATTGAAGCTTCTTCAACATCTTTGATACTTTCTGTAATGGCAAGGTTTTTGTTTGCCAGATTCTCGCTTCCACTCAATTGTCCATACAACCTCAAATCCGTAAGTCTCCTTCTATATGCAAAGCAGTATGAACTAATTGCAGATGTGATGGACTATCGGCTAACCAAATCAAACATAAATGAGATCGAGATCGAGATTTTCGTAGGGGATAAAGTGAACAAATGCCCCGAAGCCTGTGGTTTATGTCCCACTTTGTACAAGAACTTTTTTCCGGTTCCAAGATAATCTTGAGGTTTACTTCTCATAGCTCAGCCATGCCCATGCCTTTGGAAAAGGTCACAGATGGACAAACGCAGTTAAAACGCTTGTTAGACACCCTACACATGTTATAATTTGCGTACCGTTGTGACTTTTTTAACAAGACGGCATAAGTACCACATAAATAAATGTTAGGTATCTGGGATCGAAAAATCTCAAGGACAAATAGATATTGCGCACAAAACTCAGGAGTATTTGTGCACCTTATCCCGATTTTGTATCATCTCATATGACAACCAAGATTTTAATTAAATATCAACAATCATCAATGCTTTGGTATAACAACCATTTTCCCTACTGACATATACTGGGAGATATTGTCTATCGATTTAGTCCTCCTAAAAATGAAGTAAGAACGTGATAATGCCACCATACCCATGTGATTATATGTCTCAATTTTCTATTTCTCATATATGACAATTTGAACCCCTCCTTATTAATGTCTTAATCAGATTGACAAACCCAACTCTTTTTTTCAAAATTTCACTTATCATCACTAACATCATGGATCTTCGCCTCGCTTGTTGATTTATATAATCAAAAGTACTGCTTGGTGGTTATTGCGGATTTGAATTGTAATCTCAATGTAGAAAAGGATCGCATTTTTTAGTTGCTTATGAGTCAGCTTCATGAGATGAGGCAAATGAGGGGCGGGAGGAAAAGACTAGAGAGGAGGACAACAGGTGTGTACCTAAACTCTGGGTGGAGTAGGCATCACCCTTATCCTCAAAGCAAAGGATCATCTTCCAATCTTTTCGTATCTAATTCACTTTTGCCGCCGCTACTACTACCATATTGATCCGCAAACTTTGATAGACTCATGAACCCGACACCTTTTTGTGTATTTGGGCTGAAATACACTGTGTTTGGGTCAAATTCGTGTTGACGCTTTTAACTCGCTTATCAAACACATATATTCATATTAATCCACATAACACGAAATCGATCCGAATTGATCGAGTTTAACATTATATCAATTAATATTTAACCTATTAACCTGGGTTAATAGGTTATTTGTGTTAAATATTGATGGGTTGATTATAATTCATATGATTTTAAAATGACCAAAATTAATAAACAAGATTATACGTGGTTTGTGATCGTGTTACCTATTTATTACTTAAGTCATGTTTAAATTTGTTATTTTTGAACCCGTTTATTATTCGGGTTGATAAATGCAATAGAACACTTGTCATTAACACGACCCATGGACACGAATTACCACTCTATCTACCACCATCATCATCCAAATCTAACCTATCATACAAATATGTCTCATCCTCATCATAATCAAAGAAACTAACTTCATTGAGTGTTAGGTTACTAGTAGTTAATATCATATAATATATATACTTGAATCTTCCAAAAAGAGAAAAAAGAAAAAAGAAACAGTCATTATTATGTTTAGACTGTTTCCAAAAGGAAAACTTTTCTCTTTTGCTGATACAAAGTTAGGCCAATAGGAATTCTATGGCTGAAGTAGTTTGGTAGCCACTGGTGACAAGCAAAATCGCTTTTCCAATACTTTATTTTTACTCATTTCTCATGCCTATCCTTAGTTGCTTCTTTTAATCGATCCTACATATACAAGCCACGATCCAAGTGGGTCACGCTCTCAAAAACAATCAGATGGCTTCACATTAAATATTCTAGAAGCTTTTGAATTTCAGATCGAATATCTCATGCAAGAAAGGCTAGTGTGGAGCATTGACTCCTCTACTCCACTCCACATTACTTGTCACTCCATTTTTCATATTACTATTTCTCTCGCCATCGCTTCAATTTATTTGAAAAGACCAAAATTTTTGGAACCAATCTCTTGATTTCAAAAATATTTAGTGAAAAAGATAAAATATTTGATAAATGGATTTCAACAAACCTTAGGCTCGACCGTGATGAACCAATGGTCCGTCACCACCTGACCTCCCTCGTGAATGCTCTGAGGATGATGTGCCCTAAACTCCTTGAGGTTACTTCCTGACCTCCTCGGTTACTCCATCGCGACCGGCCTATGCAATAGCAAAGAACAAGAATCCCTACAAATTTCAACAAAGGCCCGT
This sequence comes from Tetrastigma voinierianum, assembly GCA_016808115.1. NCBI lineage: Eukaryota > Viridiplantae > Streptophyta > Magnoliopsida > Vitales > Vitaceae > Tetrastigma > Tetrastigma voinierianum. The sequence goes on from JAEQBH010004097.1 coordinate 519,147, forward strand.
CGTCAAATACTAGTAGTGTCCGACCAGCACCCCGTGGACGCCCTCTACGGCCCTCGCCTCGACTGCAGCCACCACACAAGTCAAACACAAGTTAAATTTAATGAAGCATCTAACGCGTAAAACATACCAGATACTGGTCTTATATATAGAAAAATATTTCATACACAATGTCCATGCATGCATAGGTAATGCAAGACAATAATTCAATATATTAAATCATTTGCAATAAAAAAAATTATTTTATAAAATTTCATTTTAAAATATTTTATTTCGTTTTATTTGATTTTATTTTATTTTTATTTTAAAAAATTTATTATTATTATTATTATTTTCCATTTCATTTTTTTTCTCATTCCAGCCACTGAAAAACTAATTAAAGAATATATATATATATATATATATATATATATTTTTTTTTTTTTTTTTTCATTTTTCTGAGATATCCACAAGGACGATTCAATGCCCACCCCACTCTCCTAAATGGTAAGAAATGGTTAGTTGTTAAAAACAAAAACAAAAAAAAAGTAAAAATGATTTAAATATCATATTAAAAAGTATATTTTTAATTATCAAATATATTTTTTGAAAATAAAACAACTGTGAGAGGTTAAATATGGTTAATCGATATAATAAATGCTTAGTTTTTCAAAAGATATGTATAAGAGGAGGTCATAAGTCTCGAGTTCAAGTGAGCATAATTTACTACATTATGAATTAAAATATTAGTTATAAAAAACAACCATGAGGCAATCATTTAAATATATTTGATAATTATTTTAAAATGATTTTTGAAATTGCATTTAATATTTTATAAGAAATTCTTTTATTTAAAAATATTTATTTATTTTTAACTATTTTACAGCGTGTTATTTTGTAAATAATTTAAAAAATAAGTGAAAATAATTAAAGAGAATATCATCTTTTAAGTCTTTAAGAAAAAAAAAGTTAAAATTTTTTTTAATTATTAAACATGCCTAACTTGTGTGAGGATAAAAGACAACTTTGTGGAAAGTGAATGGAGTAAATTGCAGTCAGGTATTTGGGCAGCAGCTGAAGCCACAAATAAGAGGAGTCCAAGTTGAATCCATGTGCAAAAAGCTATATGCATGGTTCTCATGAATAAGCCACAAATAGATATAGATATGAGTGCATGGAAGAGTAGATGACAAGATTGAATTTGTGAGCAGTTGAAACAAATTAATATGAACATTGAGGTAAAGAATCTCATCATCATATTGGGACAAATTATGTTTGATTTGTTTAACTTTCCATATGAGTATGTGACCTAACGCCTAACATAAAGATGATGTGAAACATGATATTCATATACAAACTTGAGCTCTTAAGAAAATTAGTTGTTTAACATGAATAGAAAATTATTAACATTATTTTCCTCCTTTGTTCTTCTCACACCAATGATAACTAAAACTGAGATATAATTTAACCAAACTAAAGTATCTTACAGGTAGTGATGTTCTACTTTCTCCAACCATTTAATCCGATCATACAAATATTACCACCTCGCCGGACCTCACGGATTTAACTTTTTTATCATTCTCCGACGGATATCATCGCCGCCGCCCCAATGAGAAGAGAAGCTACCAGCAACATTAGTAAAAATCTAGACTACTAGAAGATCGAAAACTGACTCCTGGCTGCCTCCTAATCGGTAAAGATTATTAGCCCTGATTCCTGAAGGGGCCGCTGAACTGGAGAAGCTGAAGTTAATGGAGCCACAGAGGATCCAAATGTGAAAAAGGATGATGGTGCAGAAAATGAAGGTGCGGCAGCAGTTGATACAGAGAGAGAGACTGCTACTGTGGCTAGTTGATACAGCAAAGCATTGTTGCAGTTGCATTGATTTGCAAGCTGTTGGAGACACTTTGATTTGAAGCATTGGAACTGAGAACTTGACTTGGGGAAGTAAACATAGAGAAACTTGAAGTAACTAATCCATTGTTTTGATTAGCATTGTTGGAAGGAGATCCAAAGGAGAACATGCCTGCAGTTGATGTTGAGGCTGAAACAGTTGATGTTGTTAGTATCAGCTTGGGATGATTCTGGTACTGACCTGCAATTCCATCTATTATCCAAAAAAAGGGCATTTAAACAATGTTCAAAGCAAAAGGAATGGAGTAATCAAACAACAAATATTTCCCAAACAAATAATCAAATGTTGAAAAGTGGATACTGACCTGCTTGAACTTTCTGGTTTTGGTTCTGAGAAAGCCCCAAATTTTAGGCCAAAAGATTCACCAACAGCCGGAGGCGAGGAAGAAAATGTAAAGGGTGGAGCCTTTTTGACATCTTTTGAGTCAAAACTAAACACAGGAGCAGGAGGAGCAGCATTCAGTTCCTTTAGTGGAACAACTGTATCAAATGTTGAAGAAGGCTGAGAAGCAAGCCCAACTGGCTGCACAGTCATGCTGGATACTGGTGCAACTGGGAAGGTAAAGCCGGTATTCTTTACAGCAGCAACATGAGTTCCAGAAGTTTCTGCATCACTACTACTTTTGTTTAATATAGAGCTGAAAAGGGACTTCTCAGAAGAAATTGAGGGCCTCTCTGCTGCTTTAACTATTTCAAATAGCAAACAGTCTCCTTACGATCCACCAGTGGCTTATCCAGCTTATGAAAAAAAGGCACTTTTATTGAATATATTTTTTATGACAAACAAGTATACAAGTATGCAACCTAATAGTCCACAGGAGAACAAGAATGTAAAGTTATTATAACTGTAGTGAGAGGAAATGGTCACCACTTACTATCAGAATACAGCAACAAACCATAACAATGAAAATTACTGGTCAACGAATAGACCAAGGAAGAAACAAGTATACCTCATGGACACTAGCCTGAAAGCCCTTTTTTCTGTGTAGAGAATGAATGACAGAGTTCTTCAAGGCATAATCTGCATTTTTAACACTAGGACAGCGTCCTTACTTGAGGCTGTAGAATCAACATTCTCCAGGCTTTTAAGAGCCTGTCCACGTAACATTGATGGTGACAACTTAGCAGGTGATTTCTCTTTCTCCATTGCAGCAGCTAGTTTGAGTTGAGATGATTTTTATATGGTTATAAAATATGAAATAAGAGAAACGTTTATTAAAGTTTTGGAAAATACAAAATATATTCTTTATTTTAAAAAAAAATTCATGGATGTTCAAATAAGATAAAATTTATATATTCCCTTTTTTTAATTTTCTTTCCTTCCATTTTTTTTTTTCTTTTAGGTAGTAATGTTTGTTGACAGTAAGTACTAAGGAAAAATTTATTAGGAAAATTATTTTATTTTATTTGGAAGTCTATATGTATATAATTATTCTAGTAATGTATTTTTTATATGGTTATAAAATATGAAATAAGAGAAACATTTATTAAAGTTTTGGAAAGGAAAAATACAAAATACATTCTTTATTTTTTAAAAAAAATACCATGGATAACCAAATAAGAGAAAAATTTATATATTCCTTTTTTACCTCTTTCT